>JBAPLJ010001292.1:0-491976 GCA_037832345.1 Rhizophora mangle | reverse complement strand
GGAAGGAGGCTCAACCATGGGTTGCTGAAGATGTTGGAGATAATTGTATTGTCAATTCATAATGTGCTTAACAATGATGAAAAGAAGTAGATTAATAATTTCGAAGTCAAGAAATGGCTTGATGAGCACAAAGATGTTGTTTATCATGCTAAGGATCTTCTTGATGAGATCTCTATTATAGCTTTTGAAGTGTGAGATGAAAGTTAGTTCTTAAGCTCGTAGCATTATTGTTTGTTGATGGGAGAAGGTTATTGGCTTGTTACAAAAGATAGTAAAAGAAGAAAAGGAAAAAGATGAAGATTGGCATATTACAACAAAACACACTAAAATTTTAAGATTGTAATTTTTTTGCAACTTTCATTCTAAATCAAGTTCCCTTATAAATGGTTAATGTACAAAATTTACAATAATGATGCCCAAAGAATGTGCTTGCCATACTTACTAAGCTTCCACATTAAGTTAACTCCACTTAGTGCTCTAAGCTGTCATTTAGCCTCATTACCAATGATTTTCACTAGATTCATAGCCACTAACATCAATTGAACTCATTACAACACAATTGCTTATTGGTTACTTATACTAGGCTAAACTAGAAAACTAGCTTTAAGTTAGCAAAGAGCCTTATAAAGAACAAAATAAAGCATTTGTTTCTTAATGCTAATGTTGTGGTCTTCTTGTTGCAACTCAACTTCCAATTTCTTTTCTCTTTAATGTTGGGAACTTAAGCAATGAAGTAGCTAGGCCTCACAACAACACTCCTTAGCTTCTTTATTTTTTAACCTCATGTCATCCCTTAACCTTTTAAATTTAAGTCTTAGTAAGGCCTTGGTCATGATGTTGCTAACTCTAAATTGCAATGCACTAGAATAACTTCATTAGCCTGTTAAGCTTTTCTAACGAAATGGTATTTGATCTTGATGTGTTTTGCTCTCCTATGGAATACAAGATTCTTTAAAATGACCTCAACAACTTATTATCAACCATAATTTTAGTAGGTAAATCTTGCATGCACTTGAAATTGACCAACATTTTTCCTAGCCATAGTGCCTAATTTACAGCTTTTGCAACTGCTAGATATTCTACCTCAATAGTAAATTGTGCCACCGTTGCATGCTTTTTTAAGCCCCAAGTTATCAAGGCTTGAATTAAGAGAGAGAAGGTGACTTGCAGTGCTCTTCATGTCTTTAAAAAAGCTACTCTAGTCATTGACTATGTAGCCTTTCAATACCAGTTTCCCATTTTTTTTGAATTTTAACCTAAAATCAATTATGCCTTTCACATACCTAAGCACTCTTTCAGCAACTTGAAAATGCAATTCATTGGGAAATTTGCATAAATCTAAAAGTAAATTGGTTACAAACATGGTATTAGGCATGTTTGCTATTAAGTATAATAGATAACCAATTTTACTTCTATATAGGCTCCCATTTGCTCTCCTAGCTCCATCTTCTTTATTGAATTTCTTAATTAACATGATTGGTGTGAAGATTAGTTTACAAATTTGCATTTTGAACTTTTTAAAAACCTTATTTGAATACTTACTTTGATTAATGAAAATTACTTTATGAGTTTAAGTAACCTACATTACAAGAATGTAACACATTATTCCTTAATCTATCATTTCAAAGAGCCTCTTAATATTGGCTTTAAACTTATTATTCAAGTTACTGCAACTTTGAATGATCAATAGGTCATTGACACAGACTATAACAATTAATAGATTAGTTAGAGCAATCTTGTATATAAAGTAGCTTCTCTATTGCTTCTTACAAACCCTTATTGCACTAAGTGCTCATCAAGCCTATTACTAGGCCCTAAAAGCTTATTTTAGACAATATAGAACTCTTTGGAGCATATACACTTCCTCCTCATGTCTTTCTTTCACAAAGTCCTTCAATTGCTTAATGTAAATTTCCTTTCTCAATAGGCCATTCAAGAAATCTGATTTCACATCAAGTTAAAACACTAGCCATCCCTTTTAAGCTATAAGTGCTAGGAGTAGTTTGATTTTGACAAGCCTATAACCTAGTACAATGGTTTTAAAGTAATCCACTCCAAGCTCCTATGGATAGCCTTTAATAACTAATCTAGCTTTGTGTTTGTTAAGTGTGCCATCAACATTTATTTTAGATTTAAATACCCACTAACACCAATTACTTATCTATCATTAGTGTTTTAAACCAATTTCAGGTGTTGTTCTTTTCAAGCATTTCAATTTTAGCCTTAATAAGATTTATCCATATAGTAGATTTAAAATAACTGATAGGCTCTGGTGAAGCTACATTACTCCTTTCATGTACCTTAGCAAGTGATTTGCTTCCTCTTACTAGCTCATCATCAAACTCAACCACCTCATCATCTATATGAATATCAAGTTACAAAGGAGATTGGTTAATGTTGAAATCTTAGACTTCACCATTTTTTTTAGCTTTGTCCTAATCCTAGTTGGCATGTTCATCAAATTTTATACTTTAACTTAGAAATTCTTTCTATATCTTCAAATTATAGATCTTATTGACATTGGAATTTAAACCATAACAAGTAATATTCTTATTTTGACCTTTAAATCCAACTTTTCTCTGATCTTAGATACAAAATTGTAACATATGCAACTAAAGACCCTCAAGTGCTGGAGTGAAGGGTTATCTCCTTGCTAGACCTCATAGGGATTTCTACTTCCTCCTAAAGCTCTGGTAAGTAACTTGTTAAGTGAGTAAATAATAGTGTTAAGTACCTCTACCCAAAACTTCTTTGGCATGTTCTTTTCAAAAAGTAGACACTTGGTCATTTTAATTATAGCTTTATTTTTCCTCTCACTTACCCCATACTTTTAAGGAGTGTATGTGACAATGAATTGGTGATGGATCCCAGCATCTTGACACAATTTATAAACTTGTTAGATGTGTACTCAGTACCATTATCTAATAATATCATTTTCAACATGTAACTAGTTTGATTTTCAATCCAAAAATTGAACTTTAAGAAAATATCAAGCACTTTTGACTTAAGTTTCATAAAATAAACCCAACACATTTTAATGTAGTCATCTATGAATAAGATATAAAACCTACTATTATTCAATGAAGGAATGTTCATGGTGCCACACTCATTAGTGTGTATAAGCTCCAACCTATAAGTAGCTCTCTTAGCCTACTTGGCAAGAAATGGTAACCTACTTTGCTTTCCAAACTAAAAAGATTTACTAACCTAAGGAGACTTAATTATAGAATGAATATCCAATGCTAACTAATTTTCATACATATGGCTTAATGATGAATAATTAAAATGACCCAACCTTTTATGCCCTAAGGTTGAGTCATGAACAATATGTATAAAAGCTTAACTATGCATGAGATTGCTATGAATCATAAAGCTCATGTTCTTCATTTCCAAAGTTAACAACTCAAGGTTTTGAGAATCAACAATTTAATAGGATTTGTCTTTAAAGTGTAGTTTATAACCTTTTTCTAACAATTGTCCAATAGCAGCCAAATTTTGGTTAATACCAAGAACATAAAGAACTTTAGGTATAAGTTTAATACCTATTGTTGTCATAATAACTATAGAGCCTTTTCCTTTTATATTGATGAAATTTACATTGATTACATTTACTCTGGACTTGTATGACTACTCTAGTGTCTCAAAATTTTCCACATCACTTGACATGTGCTAACTACAACCATCACCTATCAACCAATGCTCAGCACTGCTCCTCTCATTACTACAAGCTACCATGAAAAGTTGCTCCTCTTATTGTTGGTTCTTAAGTACCTGAGCTTGTTGTTGCTTCTGTTGTTAGGTTTCCTTATTTTTCCATACTCTAGCCATATGACTCAAATTTTTGTAGATTCTACATTATGCATCAAGTCTAACTAGCAATACTTTTTAACATGAGTTGTTCTTTTATAGTGCTTGCAAAAGGATACACTTTCTTTTTCTTTTCTCCATCTTTAATAATTAATTTATATCTTTTATAATTCTTACAATGTATGTGTTACAACCTGATTTTCTTTTATAAAAAATATTTGGAGGCATGTTTCTCTAAGATCTCCTTTTGGGAGATTTTTTATCAAGGTTAGTGAATAGTGATGTCATAATGACCATTTGTTAGTGGTCAACGTCACTCTTCTTGTTAAGTTTTTCAATTCATGAAAGAATTATAACTCAAATTATTTTCTTTATTTATATACATAGATATAATAATTTTATGACAAAGAATATGGACAAGGGAATGAGATCATTTTTGTTAAAAAAAAAAAGCAAAATCATTTGAGATGAAAAAATCTTACACATGCGAGTTGTGAATGCAATGGAAAGGAATATATGTAAGCATTTTTATTTTTTATTTTCTAAATAATGGATGATATTATAATTTGCTTGATATGGTAAATAAAATTTGGGGATTTGAAGCAATTGTTTTTATTATTGAAACAATACTTGATGCTACTATGTTTGTCTCATTTTCTAGCACTAGAAATCATGACATTGTCTTGTATTTCTAGTATAATTAGTATGGACCTCAAGTTCAACCTCGATGTGCTATCAATTCACCCTCAAATTTTGAGAGGAAGTCAACTAGGCCCAGCAATTATCCAACAATGAAAGACATGGCCTTTTCGGCTGAAACTAGCTTAGATTGGCACCACACCAATGGAAATTCTGATGATCTAGTTTACTTTCAAGTAGGCAATGGCTAACATGCTTTCTTGAATTGAAAAGAAAATGGGAACGTATGGACAAACTGCTTTTTGCAACTATAGATGAAAGTTTACTGTGTACTTCTCTAAAAACTAGAAATCTATAAAGTACACATAAATCAAAAACGATATTGGTCTTGAATGCTTAGACAATTGTTGGATGTGTCCAAACAAATCTGATTAAAAACAATAAAAAAAAACATATATATGTGTGTGTGTGAGAGTGACAAACACACCAATGGATAATCAGTCGGCCCATTTAAATTATATCAAGACAAAACCATTTCATTTCATAGATTCACACGTAAACATAATAGAGATGTCACTTAACGTGAAGACAATGTAAAATCTTTAGTCATCCTCAATTTACATTTCTAATTTACTTTTGTTGTTTCCTTTATTCCTTCAACTGCCTTCTCTTCTTTATATAAGTATCATATCCTAAATCTTTAGACATGAAACATTTGGGCTCTTACCATTTTATATCTTATATGTCATCTTGTCAACAAATTTGGACAAAAGTCTATTAAGAAGGTAAGTAGCAGTCTCAAGGGCATAAACCCAAAAAGCTCATTCTAAATGTCCTCTTTTAATAGTGTTATATTTCCTCTTTTAGAAACATGATTATGTTGTGGTGTTTGACTAAATGTCCATTGAGAGAAAAGCTCATTCTCTTTCAAGTAACCACCAAATTCTTAGCTTAAGTATTCACCTTCTTAATCTAATCATAGGATTTTAATACTTCTATTTGTTTGTTTCTCTATTTCAATTCTTGATTCCTTGAATTCTTCAAAATATGCAAATTTGTATTTCATTAAATACACATAACCATATCTTGATTGATTATTTGTGAATGTAATGAAATAAGAAAAACCACCTCTTGCATGTGTTGCCTAGGAAGACATACATCTATATGTATAAATCCTAATAACTCATAACCAAATAAATCTAAGTATCAATTTTTATATAACTTAACCTTCCTTAATCAAGCTTATATAAAAAAAATTTATATAATTTTTCTCAAAAGAACAACCTTTATCATTAAATGTGAAAGTAAATTTTTTTAAAGTTAGACTAGAAATGGAAATGATGTTTTTAAAAAGTATAGGAATATATGACAATTCTTTAGTTCTATTACTAGGCTAGAAAGAAAAAGTAAACTATAAGTTCCAATGGCTAATGCAACAACTCTTACTTCATTTACCAATCATAGGTCTACCTCACATTTCTTCAACCATGTACATCTGATGATTTCCTACATATTTCTAAAAGTATGTGAACCATATCCAATATCTAATATCCAAGTAATAAAATCAAAAGTAGAAAGACTTATCTCAATCATAAACATACCAAAAGCAAAGGCTTCACTAAGCTTCTTCACCTTTAGTCTAGCAAGATAAATCTTGCAATCCCTTTTTTAGTGGCCTTCTTAACCACAATGGTGGCAAGTGCTCCTGCTTTTTCCCTTTTCACATTACTACTTGATTCAAATGCCTTGGTTTCTTGAGCCTTTCCCTTTTTCTGTTCATCTTTTTAGGCCTTGCACTTCACATTGGAAGAATCCACGATAAGAAAAGGAGTCTTCTCTTTCTTTAGAGTTTTCTTTGTAGCTTTAAACATATTTGATAATTTAACTAATGTAACTTCCAACTTGTTCATATTAAAGTTCACAATAAACTGCGAACAAACCAAAGGTAGACTACAAGATCAGGTCAACACTTAACTCTGAATTTATGGTAAAACCCAATTAGCCCAATTTCTCAATGTAGCTAATCTTCATAATATTAGCATTCACTAAAGATCCTTCAGCCATCTTACATTAGAACAATTCCTTTAAGATCTCATATCTTTTTGTCCAAGTTTCTATATCAAACAACTTGTTAAAATGTAGACTTTATTGTGTAGGCATTCATGATATTCTCATGTTACCTTTAAAGTTTAAGAGACATACTAGGTAATATCACACATGTAGCATGATCATCATCATCCTTATGCTAAATATATGCCTCCACTTCTTCTTCATCACCAAGAGCAGGAAGATCCTTATCAGGGATGTAAAACTTCTTTCCTTACATGAGAACAATTCTCAAGATTTTATACTAGTTTAAAACATTTGGTTAAATGAGTTTGTTCACATCAACTATGCTTTGTATATATGGACAAATTATTACTCATTTTGATCTAGCAACCTCTATATATAATAGAGAGTGAGTATTAATTTCATGCATACATACCAAAATTAGATCTCGTCTTTAATCTTTATTTTAGTTACTCCCAATTTTTTATTTCAATCAATAAATCTCTATGTTGACTTAAAAGATCTTACTCAAAAGTTTTCTAATGGGTCAAGATCCCATTTAATTTATTTCCCCTTAAGATAATCTAACATTCAAATAAAAAATAATTAGGTAGATAACATCACTTATCAATTACATCACTTGGGACTCTTATATCAATTAAATAACAACTCTTTGTCTAATCAAATCACATATGATGCACCTAACCATTGTCTCTAAATTTATGTGATCATGAGATAACTCATCTGAATCACACAAATATAGTTAATTAGGACCCATAAATTATAATATCAAACATATTCAAGTTAAGGAGGCTTTTAGCTAACCTAACAAACCTTCTTCAATCAAAACTCTGGTTTTTTATTCTATAATTTTTAAAACCAACTCACCATGTTCTTATTGTGTACTTAATATTTGAGTTGTGGGATTTAGTTAATTATAGTTATCTCATGTATTAGCATCATAATTGTAATATATATTGCGCATATAGCATACAATCCTAGTATGATATTCTAATATGCATGTTTAAAGGCTCTACTATGTTATCTTCATCAAGCTATTTTGGAAGTTAAATGGTCAAATCCTAGAGGATTGCAAATTAGTCTTCCAATGCTCTTTTTGTAATTAAATTAAATGTAAATAAAATTAAGGAAAATGGCATCAAATAGAAAAGAATAAGTTCTTATGACACTTATATCTTTTCCTTTTTTTTTTTTTCCTCTTCCTTTTTGGAAAGAAGGGACAATACATGGAAAGTCTAGGTTAGCTCTTAGCTCTATCTCATCCAACATCCTACTCTTGAGGGAGTGGAGCAAACTACTTATTGTTGTGATGCCCTAACCCAAGGAAAGGCATCTGGTAAAGAGCATTATTTTGAAGGAGGGAAAGCAAGGTGGACAAACCACTTCAAGGAGGTCCTTTGCTAATAAAGGTTGCATACTCTCCCTAGTAACAAAGGAAAAGGGTGGGGGTTATTTCATAGTGATGGTGGGTCTTATGAGATCTATGTCAATTGTCAAAAACATGGCTGGCTACATCCACATATAGCCAAATTAAGATGAGATGGGATGGACAAGCAAAGTCTGCAGTGTAACTACCATAGAAAATTGGAGAAAACCCACCCCTTATAGCTAACATAGAAAAATACATACAAAGAGAGGATTGATTCAAAGTGTCTAGGTACCAAGAGTCTTTGCAATTTCATTGCTTCATCAAATGTCTTAAGATTATCTTCAATAACCAATATGGAATCTGATTACATGCTAATTCCTTTATCCCTTCAACTAGGAACACAAAGAAATCATAACCAAAAGTCTTCACTTCCTTTACTCTTTTGCTCCTCATCATTTTTATTTTTATTTGCTAAAGCATCATTTTCATTATCAAAAAACTTGTTTCTATTTTGGAATGTTAAAAACTAAGATGACTTTATTTGATTGATATGGTAAATAAAATTTGGGGATTTGAGGCAATTGTTTTTGTTTTTGAAACCATAATTGATGCTACCAAGTTTGTCTGAAACTATGGCCTTTTTGGCTGAAACTTGGACTGGCACCCCACCAATGGAAATTTTGATGATCTAGTTTACTTTTAAGTAGGCAATGGCTAACATGCTTTCTTGAATTGAAAAGAAAATGGGAACATATGGATAAACTGCTTTTTGCAACTATAGACAAAAGTTTACTGTGTATAATCTAGAAATCTATAAAGTATGACGGATTACAAACACATAAATCAAAAACAATATTTGTCTAGAGTGCCTTAGACAAACACACCAATGGATAGTCAATCAGCCCATTTCATATTATTTTGAGACAGAACCATTTCATTCCAAAGATCCATATGTAAACACAAAAGAGACGTCGTTTAACATGAAGACAATGTGAAATCTTTTGTCATCCTCAGTTTACATTTCTAATTTACTTTTGCCATTTGCTTTATGCCTTTAACTTCCTTTTCTTCTGCAACTGCAACAATGACAAAATTCTTAAGAACCTCATTGTCAAGAAGAGATAATAAGGAGCAAATTTAAAATTCAAAATATGTTACCATTCATGATAAGTTTATGTGACAAGCATTTAAATGAGCTCGAAAAGTAATCTTACATTTAGTCCCATGGTTTCATGCTGGAGATATACCTTCAAATTCAGCTGCATCCATAAAAAATATTATTATAAGATCGAAGAACAACCAAAAGATAAGCAAGTCTCTTTCTTTATAATAGACAAATGCTAGACATATTATACTTTAGTCTCACATATATTTTATTAGTAGCAAAATATTGTTTCAAATAAATTTCAAATTGTTACTACAACAGTCATTGCTATGATTCCCACTTTAAAGATGGAATGCACCTAGAGAAAGGTGAATGTGGGACTTTGTGCCTAATCTACACCATTCTCCGTTTGCTTATGCCACTAGACAAATTATGGGTGTTTCTCATATTTTATGTTCATGCAACTTACCATTCATTTAGTTTTATTTTCTGCATATGTATCCTATACATTTTGTCTATGTAATACGTTGATAAAGGAGATGAGTCCAATTTTGTCTATAATTTTTTGATCGTCCAAAAGAAAAATGCAAAACAAAAGGTTAGTTAATGTGAATACCTGCTGCGGGTGGTTCTTTACCACACCTCGCAACGCATTGAGGAATACATGCCTCAGAAAATGCCCCAGAACATCCAAGGATACAATTCTGTACACAACTTAAGGCTTGCACTTCAGTTGCAGACTGCACGAGCATGACTGCAAATGCCAATGCCAAAAGTCTCCCCATTACAATATTGCTAGCCATGTGTACCTAATGCTTGCTTTAGTTTCTTCTCACTCTATGATTTTTTTTACACCTTTTCATTTGCTATATATATGTTTAAGAAATTGTTGGCTAAACACTTTTAAAGGGCATTAAATGTTTCTAGTTTAATTAATATGTCATTTAATGAGACAAAAAATAACTAAGGAGTTTACTCATATTTATTTTTAAAAACTGATTATTAAAAATTATGAAATAATTAAATATAAAAGTAAAAATTAAGATCAAAGATAATTGATTTCATATTTTTTAACCTATAAAACATCGAAATCTAATTTAGTAAGATGGAGTGAAGGTCCATAATATAGGAACACAAAAAATTAGGGGGGGAAAGGACTATTAAAAAATATATGTATTCTTAATATATGATCAAGATATATACATACTTATATATATATATTATACCATTGAAATGTATATATATAATTTTATTAAACATTTTAACATAAATTAAACTATTTGTAGGGCTATCTATCTAATTTTTGGACTTCGTAAAGTTTACTTCTATGTTCTTTCTCCCTCAACTCTCTTCACTTTATTATTCTTCATTTTTGTTATTGGTCAAGGAAAAGCAATACATGATCCCAAGATCTATTGAATGATATACGCTTTATATAAGCATCATATCCTCATTCTCTAAACATGAGATTTTTGGTCTCTTAACATTTTATATCTTATATGGTATCTTGTCAACAGATTTGGACAAAAGCCTATTACGAAGCTAAGTAATATTCATCAAGGATCAAACCATATCTAATAGGGTTATATTTCCCCTTTTAGAAACATGATTATGTTGTGGTAAATGTCCATTGAGAGAAAAACTCATCCTTATTCAAGTAACCACCAAATTCTTAGCTTAAGTATTCACCTCCTCGATCAAATAATAGGATTTTAATACTTCTACTAGTTTATTTCTCTACTTCAATTCTTAATTCCTCAAATTTTTCAAAATATTCAAATTTGTATTTCATTAAATACACATAGCCATATCTTGATTGATTATTTGTCAATGTAATGAAATAAGACAAACCACGAGCATGTGTTGCCTAGGGCCACATACATTTGTATGTATGAATCCTAATAACTCATTAACACGTTCTCTTTTCCTTTTCAAGATGTCCCAATTATCTTATCCAATAAACAAGATTTACATACAAGTGTAGCTAATAGAGGTTGCTTACTCTCCCTAGTAATGAAGGAAAAGAGTGGGGCTTTTTTCATAATGATAGTGGTTCTCATGAGATTTATGTCAACCGTCAGAAACATGGTTGGCTACATACAAGTATAGCCAAATTAAGATGAGATGCAATGGAAAAGTAAAGACTATAGCGTTACTACCATAGAAAATAGGAGAAAACCCACCCCCTTTAGCTAACATAGAAAGATACATATAAAGAAAGGATTAATTCAAAGTGCCTAGGTACCAAGAGTCAATGAAGAGAAGGGATTGGGGCTTAGTAGACATAAGACCTTAAATTGGAAAGATTTGACTTACAAATTAAGATGTGCTAATGGCAGTGATATGCCAAACCCACTTATCCTACTCCTATTGATATCTCAAGATGGACATACTAAGATTAGATGGGATCCTTAGGACATGCATTATAGATTCTATATAATAGAAATATCCTCTTGATTTGTCTCCCTTAACACCTTCATTTGGATCTCCATAGTTACAAATAGATATTTGATCTTAATCCTAAATTTTTTAATTATATAACTTTTACATAATTATGAGAGAAACATCAAGTTACATTTAAGAAGAGTTTAAATAAGAAGAGAATTTATAACTAGAAAATAAGAGAAAAGCATAGAAAGCAATCTTTATACTACAAAAATTACATTCATTCATATTAACAAAAACAATCACATAGGTCTATAAACTTATAATCCCCTATCATGTTATCATATTCACATTATACGCACAAAAGTAAATACATGTTTAATTTTTATTACTGATATGAAAATTTAGTATTTAATTTAATTTACATATCCAAATAAGAGTCCTAGTGAAATTAAAAAAGAGTTTTATAATACAAGTAGTAATTTAATCAAATATAAGTCTTCAATCCTAATCCAATTACGATGTTTTAATTTTTGTTAAATACTATTTATAATATAGAATATAATTTTAAAAATTATATTTTAATTAAATTTCTCCTGAATAATTTAGGTGTTCCACTTTTGAATAATTTAGAATCTTAAAATCTTAATCAAACTAATCTTATTGTTGTGCTAATTAATCATCACTCTTGCACACAGAAATGTTTCCTGATGCAACGGAAGCATGTTTACAACATTTATTAGCCATGACTAGGGTAACCACCAACTTCTAGACATAAGCTGCTGTCAAAAGCAATAGCCACCACACGGTAGCAAAGCCATGCCTTGCTGCCACTGTAGGTATAATTACCCATACATGCATGCCACGCAAGGCTTGGACTTGTGACCCAATATGGCTTTCTTTAAAGCCATCAA
The DNA here is from genome assembly GCA_037832345.1 of Rhizophora mangle. Taxonomy (NCBI): domain Eukaryota; kingdom Viridiplantae; phylum Streptophyta; class Magnoliopsida; order Malpighiales; family Rhizophoraceae; genus Rhizophora; species Rhizophora mangle. The sequence continues at coordinate 479,687 of JBAPLJ010001292.1, read as the reverse complement.
TGCTGCCATGGTTAATTACCCTACAATCCACAGCAACACCCAAATTAATTTTAGCCCCATTTTTTTTTCCATTCTATTTACTTCTATGGATATCTCAAAACCATGACACATGAAAGAAAGAACTTTTCTCTTTTGCATGGTGAGACATAATGTTGATTCTTTTTTTTCATTTTTCATGTGTTTAACCAAAAACCAAATCAAGGAATTAATTGTAAACTTATAATAACACTAAATAAACATATAAATCAATTAAGTTTTTAATCAATAACAACTAAACATAAAATTAAATTATATTAAAAAAGCAAATCAGATTCTGATATTACTATTGGAAATTAAACAAAGGTTTATCAAAAAAATACATAAAGATATAGACATTTTAAAATTTTGAATTCCCAAAATACATCAATTGGTTGTTAAATTTAAATACAAATTATACTAAAAGATGAGATAGTTACCAATGAATCAAGTCTTCTATTCTCTTTCAAGTCAAATTAATAAGTTGTTGCAAGCCATTACTATCCAAAAGTTTGACCTTTAATAGTATGCACACAAGAAACTATAGAGATAATTCTTAAAAACATAAACTCTTTAAAGGGAATAGAGAGATAAAAAGGCAAACCAAAATAGAGTGCTATCTCACAAGAATCAATTTGGTTGGCCATATAAGGTTCTATATATAGAGAACTTTGGCTATGTAAGCCCTAGTATTAACTTCTAATTAATTATACGTTAGTTCCTATAATTTTAAATATTATAGTTTGACTACAAAAATTTTTTAAACTTTTTAATCAATTCTAACTTTATCTCTTTTTACCTTTCTCATCATTTTTCTTTTTGTATGTGATCCATTAAGATCTTAAAATGTAGATAATAAATATAAACTATAATTCCAAAAAATTAGACAAATTAAACTCTTCTACTTTATCACTAGTCTTCTAATTAATTAATTTATATCAAAAAATTGGGATTAATGTTTAGATACATGCTATGAATACCTTAATATTAGAACTATAAAAGTAGTTTGACTAATCCTTTTAGTATATGATCTTTCACTGTAATTAAATTATTTTGTCATACAAATACTCTAATTAAATACTGAGTATAAAACTAGTACTTATTTTTTATTGTTTAATCATATTTATTCATAAATAATAATATAACAATTGATTATATTAAGGAGATTACAACTCTTTATAATGATCATTCTATCTTGTGTAAGGATTTCTCAAATCAACATCTATTAAGAACAATATAACATTCTTTAACAATTACTTTAGAATGGAAAATCATTTATTAATCACTTAACTATTTATATGTAAGCAATACAATAATATTAGGAATTATACTTTGATATAATAAGTATTTAATTTTTATAATTTCATCAAAATTATTTTTATAATGTGTATTTATTTTACAAACTTTATTTTTAAAATCATATCATTTGTGTAAACATTTTAAAAATAAATAATGTCTTTTACTAATAATTGCATGCATGAAATATTAAGTATGTTTATAATAAGTAAACAAACCTATTCATTGCTAAGGCATACATCAACAAAAGCAATTTCAAATTGTTATAAAGTTGAAACATCCAAGATCAATTACATGCAATAGTAAAAACATAATATGCTAATATATCTTAGTAATTTTTAAAAATATGATTTAGTTATCTCTTAATTGGTTAAGCTTATAACTATTAAATTATGGATAATAAAGTTCATTATTATTGAATTACAAATGATGATCAGAAGAAAATTTTTTTTTTAAAAAAAAATATCCTCTTCTCTAAGGGCTTGAATTATACACATTTTATTTGATAGGGTAGCATGTTCTTGGTCAATTAATGACCACCTGCAAGTCAATTTGATCCATTGAAAGGTAGTACAAAGTTAGCAATGTATATTGAAATGCTCAAAACAAGAAATAATGAAGATGACATGTTAATTTATTAGATCATAACTAAAAAATTCAAATGTGTCTAAAGGATAAAAAAAATTGTTAGTCATGTAAATCCATTCCTTTTCTATCATTTTTTTTTTTTTTTGGTCTTTTTCATTGTAGAAGTTGAAATTTTGAACATTTAAATTTTAAATATTATTCACGTATGTGAATTAACTAACTAATATGTATTAATTAATAAAACCACAACATATAGGTCTATATAGCAATACTATGAAATAAAGAATTATGAACAAAAGTGATGAGAGTAAAATTATTATTACTAAAAATTACATGTTACTTGATGATAGTAATAAAAATATTGTGAAAAAAAATTAATAAAATTATAAATATTTGGTAAAAATGTTATTAAAATAACTATTAGTATATAACTTAACCATAAAAAATATGATGAAAAATTTATTTTATTTTTTTAAAATATAACTAGTATTTTAATATTTTAAATTGTATATTTAATATTAAACATATTATTGATGATTTATAATATCCATTTTATTTTATTTTATTATTTTAAACAAATAATAAAAAATATTATTTAAATTGATAATAATTAAAGTAATTTTTTAAAAATAATAACTATTTTAAAATAAAAACAAAAAGAATAAATATTATAATTATCAAATATTAAAGAATATACTAATTTGACATTAAAAAACTTAATTAAAGAATCTATATTCATAATTGTTATAAAACATATGAACTGCAAAGTGAGATGATTATGATTTTTAAAACATTTCATTGTCACTTTTCCAAAACTTGGGTTTTGAAGGAGTTGATGTAAGAAAACTCAATTTTGAAAGATGTAATCAAATAATCTTCTAATTGTGATTTAATTTAAAGGTACTCTTACTCATTACAACACAATTTAAAATACACTACCAAATAAGGCATACATGTTGCATAATGATCATAAAAACATTAATTATAAACATGTAACATTATTTAATAACATATAAATAAGTAAACAAATGAAAAAATTAAATAAAAGAAATCCCCAATGGTAAGTTACATGAAGAGGAAACAAACTTATGTATGCTCACTAAAGTATTGGAAAATCACTTGAGCTTAGATTGAATTGTATCCTATTGCTAGTTGGTTGTAGTGAAATAAAATGATTTTGAGTTGAAAGCTCTAAACATGTTTACAACTACAAAGAACCAGTTTGTTTGTGCTTATGCTTTTGCTTGAGATATCTCACTATTTTGCTCCCTTTCTTTTAAAAGAAATTATCCCATTCATCTTCTTTTCCTATCCCTGAAAGTTTAAGCTTCCAACTATTCTCTTTTATGAAACCAAAACTAAGATCTTTTCCCTCCTTAATCTCCCTTCTTACTTTCTCAACTCTTCTAAGCATGCCCTTCATTATAATATCAAATGCATCTTCAAAGCTCTCTAACCTAGATTCAGGATTTCCATATATTACCTTTGGTATTAGCTTTATCATCTCCTTTCTCATAGCAAATACTTGACTTTTTGAAACCTTATGCAATGCTTCATATATCCTTAAATGACCATCTTTTATCGAGTTCATGGGTAAGGAAATTGAATATTTTGTGTAATTCTTAGGGAAATGCCATATGTATTATGTCTAAGTAGAGCCAAGATGAAATGAACCTAGAATACAACCTGCCAAAATGGAATTGAAAGTAACTCGTCAAGTGTAGGAATCCCCTAGAGGTTGTAAGCAAAAAACTAAGTTTTGAAATACCTTAATCACCTCCACTGGATTGTCACATTTCTTTTTATTGGAACTACAGCTTAGCAGCTGGCAATGTCTCCCTGAAGATTGCATCCTCTTTCTACCATCAGTCATCTTAAAATTATTGGCCTACTATTAGTCATCTTAAAATTTTTAAATTGTGATACCAAAAATTTCTTACTAGTTACATCCTCTTGTATATACTTTGTCTCTAAATTTTCACATAGACTAGTCACCAAAGCCATCATTGATGACAGCAAGTGACTACTATCATTGACTGCCACCTCCTCTTTCCTTCCTTTCCCTCCTCTTCAAATCATCTTAGTACATGTGCAACATTCAAAAAAAAAACCAAAGAAAATTAATAAAACTTAAAAATTGTAAAAAAAAAATGTCAAAAAATTCACAAAAAAATAAAAATAAAAAAGATTGACTTAATTAAATATTGTTAATTTAAACTAATTAACTCCCTTCCACGCCCTCTTATCTAAACTTCTAACCCATGAACTTGAGTTGGAATTAATACTACAAGCCATCTCAAACATGCAATCATGACTCAAACTAAACAAACTCCCCACAAAAGTCAAGCATGAGATTTCACACCAAGCACCGCATTACCAGTACTAGCCTTAGTATAGGTCAAGCCTACATATGAATTGACAAAAATCTCTAGTAACAATGGCATGTGTTTTCAAACCCTTATTTAAGCCAACAAGAACCTATTCTTTCAAATCTTGTCTTTCATTTTTTAGGTCCAAACATTAAAATTCCAAAAAAAGAGGGAAATTAAAAATTTCTTTAAAAAAAATAAAAGTAATAAAATAATAAAAGCCAAGATTTTTTCAAAACAAGAAAAATGAAGATTAATGACTCCTATATTTGTTAGAGTAAATCCAAACCCTAAGCCTTCTTTTATTCTCTCCTTTCTTTCAAAGACTAGAAGAAAAAGGATAATAATTTTTTTGAAAAAAAAATCTTTAAAAAAAATATAACTCATTCCTTCTCTTATTTATTTTTTCAAAAATAATCAAGAAAAATAAAATTGACATAATGAAAATAAATACAAAATAGGAATAAATAGGAGTCTATAGCCTTCATTGCTTTTAAAAACTTTTCCATGATTAGATCTTGATTAAAGACAACAATAACAAAGCACCACATCTCAATTGGGCCAAGCCCAAACCAAATGTACTTGAAATTCAAATAATAATAACCCATTAACCTAATATATATAATAAATAGATGAAAAAAATTAAGAAAACATTAAAACACATAATTTTGAAAAGAAAATTTAATTAAACATAAAGATAAACTTAATTAAGTAAATATAAAATTGTAATTATAATATAAATAAACAAAATACAAGACCCTAGTCAATTTCTTTATGTAGGAAAATATTTTGTGAAAGTAAGAATAAAGAGTCATACATGAAATTAAAAGAGACAAACGTTTGTGAGAGATAATTCTTTAGTGAGATACCAAAAATTTTTGGTATCCAAATTTAAAAATTTTAAGATGATTAAAATAAACACATGAGATAACAAAATTAAATTAAAAGGACTAAACTCAAGTACTATAACTCTCTATCACTTAATTAATTTAAATAAAAAAATGGTAATAGTCAAACCACTAAATTATGTGTATAAATAATAAGAAAAACTAAATTTTGTTTCTATGCAAAATAGTAATTTGAAATATCAAATCCACCTAAAAATTTCAATTAGTTACAATATAAAAGGTATTTAAATTTAGACAATATGAGAATTTTATATTTTTAATAGCATGAACACTTTTCTTTGTTGTTTTCTTATGTCTTATATTAATTTGTACTCTCTTTTACCTTTGACTTTCTTTTAAGATAGGAAGATATTCAAATAGATATGAAAATTTTTCTTGAATTAATTAGTGTAAATCAAACAATTATTATCTTTTTCTTTTTATGAGAAAAAGAAAGTAAAGGAAAAAAAATTAAGTACATGAAAATTAATCATTCTTAAGAATGACCAAATCAAACTCTATCACTAGAAACCACACCCCACCCCTAAGCTTAGAAGAGAAAGTCTTCAAAACTTTAACTCCAATTCAAAGGTGAGGGCTTGGGAAGATTTATAAAACTTTCATTTGTTCACTTAGACAACTTGGGTTTTCTCTCAATCTTCTTGTGAAATTATTAAAGGATGACAGTGGAAAAGAAAACAAAAAGGAAAAAATGCTACTTAATTATTTTCCTCAACTCTATGAAAAATAAAATGATTGAGTAAAATGAATAATTGCTTTTTTATAACATTAGCAAATGATCAATGAAAATAATTCCACACAAGAAGAATGATAAGATGCAGTCATAATCATTGCTCAAGGTTTTGTCTTGCAAAAATTTCCTAAACTTTAAGGCTTCAATCCAATACATGAACCACTCATAACTTGTGTTGGATAAAAAGATAGTAAGGTGTTAAAACCGAGAGTTGGACAAATTGAAAATTGTAGAACTACTTTAATTCATCTAACAAATGTTGTTATCATTAATGTAAAATTTATTTTCATTAATTTGTAATAAGTATTATTCAAATTTTTTATAAAATAAAATAAAATAAATTTAATTACAAATGATATTACTTAAATAAAGCCTCATTTAAAGTTTATAGTTTCTCAAAATTACTCTTTAAATCATCTAATAGTTTTTTTTATAATAAATCAGAGGCTATATTTTTTTTTCATAATAATAAGAGAGGCACCAATCTTTTATGTAAAAATTGTTGTCACATAAATAGAACTTTTTCAATATATTTAGTGTCATGGGGCCAAACTTTTCAACCACAAATTTGGCCAAGTGATGACATCAAGATGTCCTCTTAGTCTCATCCTAGCCCATAGATGAGAACATAAGAAACATTGCACATGATTCAAATTCAAAGAAAGCAAGAAAGCACATGGCACTTATAGGAACTATCCCAATTTTTATTACTTTTCACTCAAAATTATACAAAAGAATACAATGTCAAATCCCTTACACTTGCCTCTCACTCAAGTGTCTCCCAATTAAATTTCTCAAGTGTGAATGTGTGTATGTGTGCAAGTATGTGTGACCCTTGGCTGCCACACTCCATCTATTTATAGTAGTAATAGTTGACACCCCACACTACCTAGGGTCATGTATAACTTGGCTGCCAACCTAATCAAGCTTAGTGGGTTCCCCTTCCTTTAGGGCCCCTTTCAAGGAGAGAATGCACCTCACCTCTTACTTGGTCAATTCATCTCCCTAGCAGCCCATGTTGCTCTACATGAAAGGAGATTGCAACACCTCACCAGCATGGATAACAATCCCCAACTTGTCACTTATGCCACCAGACCATACCCCTACAAATTAGGAGGATTTTCCTCTCATGTTCTCCTATCTTTGTGGTGCATGAGGCTCCCTTGCTTGGTCCACACTCCAAGCTTGTGCCAAGCCACAATTGACCATGCCACACATTGACCTAAGTCCACAATTACAACCTTTGCATCTGCTAGCCCTTTGTTGGCAGCATGTAAACCATTGATGCATGCCCAACACATGCATGTTGAAGGGACTAAACATTGTTGGCTTGGACCCTTGGCCATTTGTCAACTTCATGGGATGCTGTAGCCGCTTCCACACCCACTTGTTAGCTGTCTTGCTGTTTACCTGTTTGCTGCTGGTTTGGACCCTTGTCCATGCCCCAACATTGGCTAACTCTCAAGTGAGTCATTCATACCCCCTAAAGGGCATTAAAGAATCTAGCCCTTTGGCAAGGGAAGACATTCGAGTGCTTGACCCATCACACCCCTCTACAGTTGCTTGTCACGGGCCGACAAATGCATACCCGATCCATCAAGGGGGTCCAAACCCACTACCAAAGGCCCAAAGGACCCGAGAAGATTCCCCAGCATATTCCATGTACACAATTCTAGAATGTAATATTCCCTAGCATATTCCTTGTAAATATCTAGGATAGGAAGATTCTAGATCCAAGGCAAAGGGCTATAAAAACCCCAAGCCTCATTCATTTGTATCATCAAGCATCAAGCAATCAATCCAATCTCTCCTTCTCTAAGCCTCTGAAATTCCTCTTTACACTTTATTCTCTCTCTCTTTAGGCTTACTAGCAACTTTCCCTTGAAGTTGTCTAGTGCCGCACGAGTTTAGAGTGTCTGTAATCTCATCCCGTGACAGATGGTATCAGAGCCTTGGTTGCTACTGTTAAGCACCCAAGATTGCTTCCATCAATGAAGTTTGCGTGGAGGAGCAAAGCCATGGTTGAGAGGAACAATGCACCTACATCACAAAGTGCAATAAATCGAAGATCGCTCTAATACAGGCCTTGGAGTTTCGTGTTGTAGAGTTGGAAAAGAACTTCTCAAGGATAGAACCAACCCTTGAGGAGCAGGCTGCCCGAATTGACAACGTGGAGACAGAATTCAGGGAAGTCACTCGCGTGGTGAAATCCACCCTTCGAGAGATTAGTCAATCCTTCAAGCGTGATCTCGACAACATCCGACGAGAGGTATGTAGTGATCGTTCTTTTACTGAAGTTGAGTTACGAGACCTTAGACGTGAGGTAGATGGTGTCCGTGCTGATTTGGGTGAGCACAAACAAACCATTGTTAATGGGTGATGCTCTACCGGCCTGCAATGGCACTTGTAATGCTACGGAAGTTGAGAACTTCCTCTTCGGCTTGGAATAATACTTCGAAGCCAAGTTTGTTCAAGATGATACAGCAAGGATTTGCACTGCCCCCACATTCCTACAAGATACCGCTCAACTATGGTGGCGTTGCAAGCACGGCAATGTTGGCAAAGGTATTTGCTTGATTGACACTTGGAAGGACTTTAAGCAAGAGTTAAAGAAGCACTTCTGCCCAAGCAACGCCGAGAAGGAAGCTCGAGGTCATCTCCTCCAATTAAAGCAAAGAGGGACCATTTGTGACTACATCAAGGAGTTCACAACTCTCATCCTTGAGATTGAAGACATGTCTAACAAAGATTCTCTCTTTTACTTCATGGATGGATTAAAAGATTGGGCTAGAGTTGAACTGGAGAGACATAATGTGTAAAGCTTGGATGAAGCCATTGCCACTGCCGAGTCTCTCATGGAATACGACATCCAATCCAAAGAAAAGTGATCTAACTAGGGTAAAAGTGGGGGAGAAATCCGGACACAAGGAGCAAGGGTCAAAGGATAAAGGAAAGGCTAAAGCTTCATGGCATGGTGGAAGGCATGATCAAGGTAAGACTAATTCCTCCAAACCAAAACTCTATGTTTTATTTACAATGGTTCCTATTGGATGAAGGATTGCCCCAAGCGCAAGATCCTCAACGCCATCATGAGCCAATTTGAATATGACTCTTCACAAGATGAGCAAGGTTAGACCGAGATGGGATCACTTCAAATCCTGGCAACCATGAAGGGGAAAAGCGCATAACCCTATGTTGACCATAAGGGTTTGTTATATGTCCAAATCACCATCAACAGGAAGCAATCTAGAGCCATGCTAGACACTAGAGCTTCCCATAACTTCATTTCCATGGAGGAGGCCAAGCAGCTTGGCCTCAAGCTGACAAGTAAGGGCGGAACCCTTAAAGCAGTGAACTCACTAGCAAAACTAATTGCCGATATTGCTAAAGGTGTTCCCACAACCCTTGGTGCATGGAAAGGAAGCATTGACTACTCCGTAATCCCCATGGACGACTTCCAAGTGGTACTAGGCATGAAGTTCTTTGATAAGGTACAAGCCTTCCTATTCCTAGTTTCCAACTCACTCGGAATACTAGAGGAAGGAAAGGCCTGCACCATACCTACGGAATGAGCTCAACGATTGGAGAATCAGGCCTTATCCACATTACAATTCAAGCGAGGTATGAAATCTGACCCCAGCTACCTTGCTACCATCCGTGAGCTCAATGATGGGGATGTTAACCCCAAGGTCACCTTGCCCACCAAGGTGGCACAAGTCCTCGAAGAGTTTAAGGATGTCATGCCACAAGAACTACCAAAGAGACTCCCACCTAGGCGTAAGGTGGATCACGAGATTAAGTTGGAGCCGAATGCCAAGCCCCCTGCCTTGGCACCATACTGTATGGCATCACCTGAATTGCAGGAGCTATGTAAATAGCTCCATGACCTGTTGGATTTAGGCTACATCCAACCCTTGAAGTCTCCCTATGGTGCCCTAGTACTCTTCCATAAGAAGAAAGATGGAAGTCTCTACATGTGATGCCAAGCCCCCTGCCTTGGCACCATACTGTAAGGTAGATCACGAGATTAAGTTGGAGCCAAATGCCAAGCCCCCTGCCTTGGCACCATACTGTATGACATCACTTGAATTGCAGGAGCTATGTAAACAGCTCCATGACTTGTTGGATTTAGGCTACATCCAACCCTTAAAGTCTCCCTATGGTGCCCCAGTACTCTTCCAAAAGAAGAAAGATGGAAGTCTCTGCATGTGCATCGACTACCGAGCATTGAACAAGGTCACCATAAAGAATAAGTATCTGATACCGTTGATCTCGGATCTCTTTTACCAGCTTGGTGATGCACGATGGTTCTCGAAACTAGACTTGCGCTCAGGATACTATCAAGTATGCATTACAGCTGGAGACGAGTCTAAGACAGCATGTATGACAAGGTATGGCTCTTTTGAATTCTTGGTTATGCCATTTGGTCTCACCAATGCATCGACAACCTTCTGCACACTTATGAATAAGCTATTTCATCCCTTCCTCGATTGATTTGTGGTCGTATACCTAAACGACATCATGGTGTATAGCAAGACACTCGATGAACACTTGCAACACTTACAACAACTCTTCCAAGTGTTACATGACAATGAACTCTATATTAAGAGAGAAAAGTGCTCATTCGCCACACAAGAAGTAGAATTCCTTGGCCACCACATTCGGGATGGATAGCTTATGATGGATCCAGTAAAGGTAAAAGTCGTCATGGATTGGGAGCCACCAACCAGAATTCTAGAGCTAAGATCCTTCCTCGGTCTAGCCAACTACTACCATCGGTTCATCAAAGGGTACTCAGCAAGGACAACACCCTTGACCGACCTATTGAAGAAGGATCGTGCATGGAGATGGACAGAATAATGTCAACATGCCTTTGATGGTTTAAGGAAAACCATCTCTGAGGAGTCGGTCCTTAGCCTTCCGCATCCAAGTAAAGCCTTTGAGGTACACACTAATGCTTCTAACTTTGCCATTAGAGGTGTTCTTATGCAGGATAATCACCCCATTGCCTTCGAAAGCCGGAAGTTAAATGATACGGAGTGCCATTACACTGTACAAGAGAAGGAGATGATAGTCATTGTCCACTACCTATGAACATGGCGACATTACCTGCTTGGCTCACACTTCTCCATCCTAACCGACAATATGGCTACAACTTACTTCCAAACTCAAAGGAAGTTAAGCTCAAAATAAGCTTGGTGGCAAGATTTCCTTGCTGAGTTTGACTACCAGCTGAAGTACAAGTCAGGTAAGGCTAATGTGATAGTTGATGCACTTAGTAGGAAAGTGGAGCTTAGTTCGTTAACTCTCAGTCAACCTGAGGGCCTCTTCATCTCTCACATCAAGGAAGGCATAAACAAGGATTCCAAAATGCAAAACCTTGTCAAACTAGCCCGTGAAGGCAAGACTCGATGGTTTTGGGAAGATAATGGGCTACTTTTGACCGTCGGCAACCGAATCATGGTTCCCCGGTATGGAAATCTAAGGAGGGAGATCATGAAAGAGTGTCATGATACTCGGTGGGTAGAACATCTTGGTGTTGCATGCACCCTTGCCCTTCTTCAATCCTCTTACTACTGGCCATGAATGCGGGACGATGTGGAAGCATACATTCAAACATGCCTTGTTTGCCAGCAAGACAAGGTCGACCTACACCACCTTGCAGGTCTTTTGGAGCCCCTACCAATTGTCGAAAGACCATGGCAAAGCTTATCCATGGACTTCATCATGGCCCTACCCAAGTTTGAAGGCTATGGGAGCATTATGGTGATTGTTGATAGATTCAGCAAGTATGCTACATTCATTCTAGTTTCTCGAGATTACACTGCAGAGGAAGCTGCCCGCACTTTCCTCAAACTCATTATCAAACTTTGGGAAGTATCGTGTAACATTATAAGTGATCGAGACCCACGTTTCACTAGAAGGTTCTGGATAGAACTCTTCAAACTCTTAGGGACCAATCTCTACTTCTCCACCAGTTTTCATCCCCAAAGTGATGGCCAAACTAAGTGCATCAATGGACTATTGGAGCTATATTTGAGGTACTATGTAAGTGCCCATCAACAAGATTGGGCTAAGTTGATTGATGTGGCTCAATTTTCCTACAATCTCCAGAGGAGCGAGGCCACGAGTAAAAGCCCCTTCAAGATTGTTACCGGCCAACAACCCATGACACCACATGCCATGGCTTCCACATACAATGGCAAGAGCCCCATGGCATATCAAATTGTCAAGGAATGGCACGAGCAAGCTGATATTGCCTGGGCTCACCTAGATAAAGCTGCTCAGAAGATGAAGAAATGGGCAGATCACAAACAGAGACACATTAAGTACCAAGAGGGAGACAAAGTGCTTGTCAAGCTACTCCCACAACAATTCAAGTCCCACCGCAAAATCCACAAAGGGCTTATTCGAAGGTACGAAGGCCTCTTTCCAATCATAAAACGCAGTGGGAAAGTCTCCTACCAGGTGCAACTACCGCCCAACCTCAAAATCCATCCCGTCTTCCATGTGAGTTTCCTCAAGCCGTACCATGAAGACATGGAAGACCATGAGAGGAACAAGTCCAAACGAGCACCAATGGCCGTTACCACCACCTTCAACAAAGAAGTAGAAAGCATCCTTGCAGATCGAAGGATACGGAGAAGGGGTATACCCAATTATACGGAGTACCTCGTGACATGGAAGGGATATCCTCACGAGGAGGCCAATTGGGAATGAGAGGACACACTATGGCAATTCCCTGACGAAATCCAATGCTACAAAGAGAAAGCAACGATGAGGATGTCGCTGAATTAAGTGGGGGAGAATATCACAGGCTAACAAATGCAAACCTGATCCATCAAAGGGGTCCAAACCCACTACCAAAGGCCTGAAGGACCCAAGAAGATTTCCTAGCATATTCCATGTACACAATTCTAGAATGTAATATTCCCTAACGTATTCCTTGTAAATATCTAGGATAAGAAGATTCTAGATCCAAGGCAAAGGGCTATAAAAACCCTAAACCTCATTCATTTGTATCATCAAGCATCAAGTAATCAATCCAATCTCTCCTTCTCTAAGCCTCTGAAATTCCTCTTTACACTTTGTTCTCTCTCTCTTTAGGCTTACTAGCAACTTTCCCTTGAAGTTGTCAGTGCCGCACGGGTTTAGAGCGTCCACAATCTCATCCCGTGACATGCTGCACCAAACCAACGCCCCATATGCCTTCTCAACTTGCTACCAATGTCACCACATGCTGTCCCAAGGCTTCCACAATGCCCCAATAGCATCACCCACACCCTTGGGTTCACATCTTAGCCAATGCCATAACCCACACATAGCCTTCCTCTAGCAATGCTACTATGCACATTGTCTCACACCTCCACCTTGCTTCCTTTGACGCCACTCTTGCACACCAAAGCCATGCAAAGCATTGGCACAAGGTGCTACCAATGCTTACATTTTACCATCAAGGGACTTAGGGGGTTAACAAACCACCCCCACCTATTAAAGCCAACATCCTTGTTGGTGGGGTTGCCTAGCCTTCCTACTTTAGCATCTCTCAATCCTCACTAGCCTTGCCTTTTGGAGCAAAATCTTTCAAGGCTACTTGCTACCACTTATAAGCAACATAACCCACATCATCAGCATTTCAAAGGTTGTAACTGTATCTTGAAGAAGACCCATGAAGCATCTTCTCTCAACCAATATTCTCCATGCCTAGTCATTGTTTTGGGCTTGATCAAATAGTGATTTTATTAAACTTACATGGACTCTTGGCACCCAATGCGTCTTTCTCCACAAATCTTCATTGTGCAAAATCAGCTTATGGTTAATGGTGTGTTTCTTTGAAGGAAGGTTTGGGCAGTACCTTGAGACTTAGGCTCCCCATCACAGCATGCTTGTTACCAACCATCTTTGCTAACTTCAGCTTCTTTACTTGCAAAGCCGCCAAGTATTGTCCCTCTCCTTCTCCTGACCGCCCTTGTTACACTTGTAAGGTAGACAATACAACACAAGTTTTCCCACCCTTGCTGGTACCAGCCACATAACATGGACGCTGCTCATCCATAATAACCAAGCCACCCAAATAAGGCATAAGTGCAATTTTTGCTTGCATAAAGGATTCAATCCCTAGAATCACATCAAAATCGTCCAATGACATTATTGAGAAATCAAGTTTTCCATTCCATGGACCAAGAGTTACCTCAACTCCTTTTGTCATTCCTATTATGTCAAGCACCTTGAAGTTGACAGCCTTCACCCAACTGCCACTTTTGCCCACTTGAAGACTAAGTGATCCAGCCACCTGTTCGACAATGAAGCTATGTGTTGCACCCAAATCCACCATCACCAGCACCTCTTGCCCTCTTATCCCAATTTTGACATAAATCAGGCCAGGTTTTGAGATATGTTCTGCATGTACAACATTGATTAATTATATGGTATTGACCCATGAGGGGATGTCATCAACCAAACTAGCATCACTTCCATCCTCTTCAGCCATCAAGGTGCTTAATTTCTCCCACTTTGGCCAGTCCCTTGCCCTATGTAGACTATTGCAAATAAAACTAGTAGCTTGTGTTTTACTCTTACCTTGGTCTGGAGCAACAGCTTTGTCTTTCCCCCTACTATCCTCCCCTTGCTTGCATTCTTGAGAGTCATCTTTCTTTTTCTTGCCCTTGTCCTTAGGCTGCATGCTACTCGAAGAATCAGAGGTGTTGATTCTAAAATCAACCAAACCATTACCCACAGCAAATGCGAAAGGCAAATCCTTCACATCTTACCTTCTAAGCTCAATTTGTGCCCAAGTTTGGGGCCTCGACATGAAATTGAAGAGCTTATCTTCATCGGACATGTTGCGTATGTCCAGCATCAAGGAGCTAAACTCCTTGACATCATTGCGCACTGTGCCACTATGCTTCAATCTCTTTAGCAACTCCCTTGCAACCCATAAGATATTGTAAGGCAAGAATTGATCCTTCAATTCCTTTTTTAGCACGACCATGTCTCAATCTGAGGCATACCTGTGTTAGCATCATCATCCAGCCTTGTTCACCACCATTGCTTGGTGTCCTTGGCGGGATACATGCTAGTAAGCATCACCTTCTCTGCATCTGGCACATGAGCAGCTTTGAAATATTGCTCCATATCCCATAAGAAGTTCTCGATTGCCTTCGAATCACAATCACCATTAAAGGCCTTGGATTCAGGAACTCTTATCTTCCTTGAACCCTCTACCCCTCCACTAGGTAGATTGCCTATCACCTTCTTGAGGACAACAATGACATGTTCCACCTCACTAAAACAAAAAATCTAAGATGAATCAAGACTATCATAATTGGATTGTAAGAGACGTACCAATATTTTCAACTCATTGAGCCTTGCCAAAATTGAAAGAGCCTGCTCCTCTTAGACCTCTTCAACAGCCTTCTTGATCTTGAACACTTATTTCCACACCACATCAAGACCCGAACCACCAGCCATTGGTCAAACCGCACTCTAATACCAGTTGTCACGGGGGCAAACTTTTCAACCACGGATTTGGCCAAGTGATGGCACCAAGATGCCCTCCTGGTATTAGCATAACTTGTAAACAAGAACACAAGAAATGTTGCACAAGATTCACACGCAAAGAAAGCAAGAAAGAATACAGCACTTACAGGAACCATCCCAACCTTTATTACTTTTCACCCAAAATTATACAAAGGAATATAATGCCAAGTCCCTCACACTTGCCTCTCAGTCAAGTGTTTCTCCCAATTGAATCACTCAAGTGTTGTGTGAATGTGAGTATGTGTGCAAGTATTTGTGGCCCTTGGCTGTCACACTCCATCTATTTATAGTGGTGGTAGTTGACACTCCCAACTACCTAGGGTCATGCATGACTTGGCTGCCAAGCCAATCATATGCTTAGTAGGTTCCCCTTCTGTTGGGGCCACTTCCCACTTCTTAGCAACTCCTTGCTGCCCCTTTCAAGGAGAGAATGCCACCTTACCTCTTACTTGGTCAGATCATCTCCCTAGCAGCCGATGTTGCTCTACATGAAAGGAGATTGTAACACCTCATCAGCTTGGATAACCATCCCCAACTTGTCACTTCTGCCACCAGACCATGACCCCACAAATTAGGAGGATTTTCTCCTCATATTCTCCTATCTTTGTGGTGCATGAAGCTCCCTTGCTTGGTCCACACTCCAAGCTTGTGCCAAGCCACAACTGACTGTGCCACACATCAACCCGAGTCTGTGCTCGTGTGCTGACAACCTTTGCATCTGCTAGCCCTTTGTTGGCAGCATGTAAACCATTGATGCACACCCAATACATGCATGTTGAAGGGACTAAATGTTGTTGGCTTGAACCCCTGGCCGTTCACCAACTTCATGTGATGTCGTAGCTGCTTCCACACCCATTTGTTAGCCGACTTGCTATTTAACTGTTTGCTGCTGGTCTGTACCCTTGCCCATGCCCCAACATTGGCTAACTCTCAAGTGAGTCATTCATACCCCGAAAGAGCATTAGGGAATCTAGCCCTCTAGCAGGGGAAGACATTGGAGTGCTTGACCCGTCACACCCCTCCAACAGCTTGCGCCAGCATTGTTGCTGCATGCTGCTGCACCAAACCAATGCCCCACATGCCTTCTCAACTTGCTACCAATGCCACCACGTGCTGTCCCAAGGCTTCCACAATGCCCCATCAGCATAACCCACACCCTTGGGTTCACATCTTAGCTAATGCCACAGCCTACACGTAGCCTTCCTCTAGTGTTTCTACCATGCACATTGTCTCGCACCTTCACCTTGTTTTCTTTGATGCCACTCTTGCATGCCAAAGTCATGCAAAGTATTGGCACAAGGTGCTACCAATGCTTGCATTTTTCCATCAAGAGACTTATGGGGCTAACACTTAGCCTATAAATTAGTAGTTCACCCTTCCATTTGGAAGGTCGTGAGTTAAAACGTATTAGATACAACTCATTTCCTTGACTTAAATCAAAAGATGTATATGATAGTTAATTATATTAACTACCACCCACTGCAAAAGTACACATATTCCAATGGTTACGACACCTCTTAATGTCCTCTTTAACATGGATTTGGATGAGACACAACTTTGGATTGTTTTTCCCGAGAGCTAGTTATATAAAAAATTGTCTATAATATAATTGTTAAAAGTAGTTAGCTTAGCTATTAGGCGGCATTTTCAAGAAAAATGCCTCCTAGGTTTGAAACTTAGAATGAGCAACCCTTCTCTTCTTCTTTTTTCCTTTTTTTTCTTTTTAAGACATCAACAATCTCCTTGTCATTTTTAAAGAATTGAAAACATAATGATTATTCAATAACTTTGAAAGTCAAAACGTAAATAATAGTATTTTAAAATTAATTCAATACATGGTGAATTATTCATAATCATAAATTTAAATTTTATAGTAAATAAGTTTTGAACCATACATTTTAGTTAATAAATAATACAAGCATTTCATGCAAATGATTTTATAACAATGAACATCTCATTAATTTGATTAACACAATAAATGCCTTGTATTTATATCCTTTTCATAGGTATTTTAATGTCAAGTCTTTTAACTAATTGTAACGACTTATGTTTTATATCCATGTAAGCACATTCTAAGTGCCCTAACCATAAAGAACTTTCCTAGGTCTATTTAGAGTTCAAAATCCATCACCCTTATACAAATTATGAGTAGTGAATATGGGATGAAAACAATTAATTATAGTATTACAATTACATTAATGGTGTACTCTAATTCATTGAAAACAAGACTTGACATAGTATTAAATATTAAAGTGAGTTTTCATCATTGGTGAATAATCTATATAGGCTAAAGATTCATTCTACTTAACATCTTATTCATCAAATCTCTTGCCAATCCTTTTGTCAAAGGATCAATCATATTTTGGCTTGATCTCACAAGGGCAATCATGATCACTCCATTTGTGATCAAATCTCTAGCATAATTATATTTTTGTCCAATGATTCTTGACTGACCATTATACTCTTGACTATAAGTTTTTGCTAGAGTAGCAACACTTCATAGTATATAAAAATAAATGCTAGTCGCTTTGACTACAAAGTAATCTCATAAAGCAAGTTCTTTAATGATTTTACCTCTTTATTCATTGAAACTAGTACTACTACAAACTTTGTAGCCATGATGAAATTCATTATGCAATTCTATTTCTTGGAATCCCAAGAAATACAACCCCTGCTAAGCATCAAGATCTACTCACTAGTAAAAGCATGATCTTCTACATTAGTAATCCTAACTAACATCTATATCCTATTAAAATAAAAGGGTAAAATGTATAGTTTATGCCATAGTTAATTATTTTCTTTAGGTATTTTAAAATTTTATTTACTCCATGTTAATGCATATTGCTTGGATTACTCATGTACTAACTCATTTATCCAATTACATAGCCTATGTTTGGTCTTATATATATCATTAAGGACATGAGGCATCCTATTACTTAAGTATATTCTAGTTGATGATATTCTTCAAACATTCTTAAGAATCTTAATGTTAGGATTAAATGGGATAGATATTATAATACAATTTGAATGCTTGAACTTATTGAGAATTTTCTTAACATAATGCAATTAAGTAAGCATTATTCTCTTTTGATAATACAAGATTATGATTCCAAGGATTACATCTGCCTCACCTATGCTTTTCACAACAAATTTAGTTAACATAAACATTTTGTTAACTTTTACTTGTTCAAAGTTAGTTCAAAAGATTAACATGTCATCAAGTACAATCAATTATGAAACCATTTCCTTCATTGAATTTATTGTAAACAAATTTTTTTGATTTATTAATCTTAAACCCTTTAGCTAGTACCACTTGATCAAATATGTGGTGCCATGTCTTGGGTGCTTATTTTAGTCCATACAAGTAATTAACAAATTTGCACACATTTTTTTCTTGACTAAGTATAATAAATCCTTCAAGTTGGCCTATATACACTTGTTCTTCTAATACATCATTTAGAAATGCTATTTTAGTTTCCAACTAATGAATTATTAGGTTATGAATCAAAGAAAGTGCAATGAGCACCCTCTTTGTGGCACTTTTGGCCACTATGACTATGCAATGAAAAAATCAAACCTTGCTTTTGTGTCATTGTATTAACATCCTAACTTACTTTAAACTTGTAAATGGTTCCATTAACCTTCATTTTTCCTTTTGCAAATCCATGTACATCCAATTACCTTTGAGCTGGGGGAAGTCTATTGATTTCTAGGTTTGATTACCCATAATTAAGTTAATTTCATCAGTTACACATAGCATCTTGCAATTGCATTGTTTTTTCAAATGTCTTAAGGTTATCTTTAGTACCCAATATGTAATTGGTTTACATGTTAATTCCTTTTTCCCTTTAACTAGGAACACAAAGAAATCTGTCTTTGTTTGAGGATACATAGGAACACAAGATATATACTAGCAATTTGAGTATTTAACAATGAATATCACAAATATGTCTTTCCTTCTAATATTAGTGTGTTATGCAATTCATATACATCACTATAAATTAATTTTAACATGTTTGAGGATATAATTTTAATTATTTTTGTTAGCATACAAGTTGTGCGTTTATTTTTAGATTTATCAAAGTATGGCAACAAGTTCAATTTAACCATATTATGGAATCTTCTAAAGTTTATATGTCTTAACCTATTATGTCGTAGAAAAGAATGCTTAGCAATATAAGCATAAACATTAACATTATTATTAGCAACAACATCAAGTTTGAACATGTCATTACAAAAATAACCATTTCCCATAAACACAGTTCATTTGGAAGGATAAAG
Organism: Rhizophora mangle; assembly: GCA_037832345.1. NCBI lineage: Eukaryota > Viridiplantae > Streptophyta > Magnoliopsida > Malpighiales > Rhizophoraceae > Rhizophora > Rhizophora mangle. The sequence continues at coordinate 459,957 of JBAPLJ010001292.1, read as the reverse complement.
TTTTCAGTCTTAAATACAAGTTTGAATCTAAGTTTGTTTTAAAGACTACCTCATATCATATTTTTCTTACCTTCTAGAACATAAAATATATTAACAAAATTAATAACTCATTTAGAAGTGAACTACATTTCTACCTCCCTAATTCTTATGACAAAAACTATAGTGGAATTTCACATGTATATAGCAATACCACCATTTACTAGTTTCATAGCTTTGGAGTAACTTTTGAAAGGTCCCATGTCAAACAAAGTCTTCTTTACATCTTCACTATTAAAAGGCCATGTAAGAGCAAACAAATCTAAAGTAGATAAATGAGGAAAGCAACTGGGAAATGGAAAAACAATTGAAATAGTGCCCTTTTTCAAATTTAACTATTTAAAATGATTACAAGCTAAAGCTGCAACAATACACTTTTCCAAATCCATCCCTCTATGTGATCTCATAAGGCTTTTATTTTATTACGTTTTCTTTAGACCATAGTGTTTACTTAAAAGTATTAGGTATTTTAGTCACCAATTGAAATCCACTAGGTCAAAAATTTTTGGAGCCAAAAGATCTCCTTTTAAGCCAAAATTGCTTTTAATTCATTTTATAAATGATGCTCCAAGGCAATAAGACCCATTCACATGAGATTCTCCATAGCTAGTTGGCCACCCTAAAGTCACATTAAAAGATGTTTGCTCCATGAAAAGGCATTACCAAAAGCTTTTTTTTTTTTATTCCATTCCACTAAAATAGAAGAATGTTCTAAAAATGCAATAGGGATAGTCACCTGTTGATTCCATAAGTTTCTTAAGAGCATACAAAAATACTTAAGAAGAAGTGATGCTGCCTAAAACTGAAAATGCCAGTCTTATTTATGCATTTGTTAAATCCCATTCATCCATACTAGTAAAGGAAAATGCTTAAAGTTAACTTGCAAAAAATGAAATCACCACCACATGCCAACAAAGCCTTCACTACACATTGCACAAAGCTTTTTCTAACCTGTTAAGTACTCTACTTTAGGGTGTTTTACCTTTCAGCCAAATTAACTGAGGTCCCAAGAAGCCTAAGTCTAACAAAGATAGCTCATTGATAAACTCAAAGAAAGGCCCCCACTTATAATCTCAGAGGTGACTCACTCCCATTTTTTTCTCTAATTGCACTACCAAATAAAGGACTACGACATCAGTTCTTACACAATGGTTATAAACCATTGCATAAAACCTCAAAGATAGCATTAATAACCACTGCGTAAATATATTGCGGTAATAGTTGACATTAGGCAGTGGTTATAAGCTAGTGGTTCAAAGCTGCTATGTTATCTTAAGAAAAAGCAGCAATTATTAATGTTTATGTAGTGATATTAAATTATTGCTTATTTTTTTCTAAAAAAAGTAACCAATCATTACCTAATCTTTTTTTTAAGAAAAAATAAAGGCATAAGGCAAGGGTCTTGAATCGTTGCCTTTTTTTTTTTCAAAAAAAGAGATAAAGTAGTAATCTGGAATCATTGCCTTTTTTTTTTTTTTTTTTGAAAAAGGAATAAGGTAGTAGTTTGGAATTGGTGCCTATTCCATTTAACATTAAAGGTATAAGGCAATAATTTTAAACTCCTACCTATTCTTTTTCTAAAAATGGAATAAGATAGTGGTCTTGAATCGTTGCCTAATTTTTTTTTTTGAAATGGAAAAAGGTAGCAATTTGGAGTTACTGCCTAATCTTTGCGGTTAAAAAAAGAGCTAAGGTAATGGTCTTGAACCACTATCTATTTTTTGAATAAGGTAGCAGTTCTAGACCACTACCTAACCTTTTTTATTAAAAAAAATAAAGGGATAAATTTATTTTTAATTCTCCTAATCTAATTCAATTCTTTGACCTAAGAGTGTATAATTCATTTGGATCTACTTTTCTTCCTAAATAATTTTGGGCATCAAGGGTTTTTGTACTTTGTTAGGTTAGAATTGATCGGTATTTTGATTGGATTGTCTTCAAGACTATCTAGGGTTTGCAAAATTGATTTCTAGTTTTGATTTGTTTGTTGCTAGTTTTGATTAACTTCTACAATAAAGGGTAGGACGAAAAGGAAGGGACAATGGCAAGTGGAAATTTCATGTAAGGGGTTATATCTTATGTTGTAAATGAGGTCATCATCAATGGCCTCACCAATAGGTTTTAGCTTCTTCTTTTCCTATAATCTTTTTATTCTTTATGTAAATTTGATCACTTTGTTGTATTATAGCATTTCAATGTTTCATCAATTTATTCCTTTCACTTATTTAACTTCATTCTTTAACCTTTAAGGCTAACACATTCCTCAGTAATTCATTCATTTGAAGCAAGAGGAACTCATATCTATTTAGTTTTGTCTACATTGTCAAATTTTATACACTACTAAATTTCAAATATGAGGACATGACATTCTTTCTTTTTATGTTGCACAATTCCTTTTGATATTTATGAAGTGCCTGTTGAGCTTTAATAACCCCTTTAGGTTGGTCATCTAAAGTTTCAATTTTGGGTTGTTGAGACCAACCAATTCCCAGTGATTTTGCTCCCTTGAGCAACACAATCTCAATAACTTTATAACTTTGTTATGCCATGCAGTGACAAGTGTTACTTTTTTGTTGCCTTTGATGTTTGTTAGTTTTAACACAATTAATTCAAATCTTTAAATGATTTTGGTTTTTGTTTGTCTCCATTACATTAAGGCATAAGTTTAATCTTTTTTTTTCCAATTCTTTTCCTTTGTTTTCTTTTTCTTCTTTTCTTTATTTTGTAGTTTCTTTATGCACAACTTTCTCTTGGCAAGATTGTTTTATTTATACATATCCTTACATTTCCTTTTTTCCCTTCAATCTCTTTTATATTACAGTGTAAATTTTCTTTATAATTGTAATTGCTTACTAAGAATAGTGTTTTTGTAGTGAAACTACATTGGAATATAAAAATTGTCCTTGGAAGAGCAAGAAAGGATAAATTTATGAAACTTTTTATAATATATAGATATCCAATATTAATTATTTCTTTGTTTTATTTTTTTATTTAAGTCTTTAAGGAAATATTATTTCACAAATTCATGTGGATGGGAAAAAGAACATTGATGAAGAATGTTGCCTTTGAACTCACTATATCCTTAACTTTTTTTCTTTTTTGCTCTTATTTTTTATTTTCTTTTCCCAATATGATATTTATGTTTTAAAGCTTTCGGTAAGCTATTGTTTGATTGGGAAACCATTTGTGGTTTGATTGGTTTATTATTTGTTGTTTATGCTTTTTATTAATCTAGTTTTTGTTTAAAGCAATTCAAGTTACAATAGATACAAAATCAGAGGATTTTAACTAGAGGCCTGTTAGTCATGTTATTGGAAGGTAGAAATGCATGTGTTTCTTCTTACTCTAGAGGCACATCCACTCAGGTAAAGTTCAAAATCAATTTATTTCATCTTAGACATTCATTTTTTTCTCTTTTTAAACAAAAGGAATTTAAATCTTGTAATGATTTGATAGTTGCATTCTAGGAATTGATAATGTTAACCTTAGCCTTCCCATTTCCTTTTCTAATAGTTTTATTTATTTTCATTCAATAGTTTCTCTATTCCAATTTTTTTTGGCATGATTAATCAATTTATACATACCTGGGCATTTTTTTCCTCTTATATTACAATTTATACTATTAATGATTTCTTCATAATTATATAATTGCTTACAAAAATAATTTTTTTCTAATGAAACTTTACTTATTGAAACCATCCTTGAATATAAAGAAAGATCAATAGATCATATGTTTGTGCCCAAGAAATATAAATCTCAAGTTAATTGGTAAACTATTAATGTTTTCTTCCTTTTGTGCTATTAAGCCTTTGTGGGAATACATGAAGATGGGATCACTATACAACCAACACCCATTATTGTTCTTTAACTAATAGGTAGTTTAAGTTTTCTTACATTCCCATAATAAAGCCATCAATCTTCTACTATAGGTGTAAGCTATTAACATGTCCACTGATCTTGATAATTATGCTTTGGATGCAAGTTATTTAACAACTAATTGGTATGTCTTCCACATATATTGTCCATTTTGGAGTCTTTTTGATTATATATGATTGTTTTGCTAGCATAAAGATGTATACTAATTTTCCTACAAAGGATGTTTTAGGCAAATTATTGGAGGTGTTTTTCAAGGTTGTTCCAACAGGCTTCCAAGTGTTCTTTTAAAGTTGAACACTAATGAAAAATTTGTGCAATCATTGGCAAAAATAGGTTAATGGATAGTACTACTTGTTTCTTAGTACACTCTCACTTTGTCAGATGTATGCTAGTTAGTAATACCCTTTGGCCCTTAAATGCTTAATTGTCTTCTTGTACTACTACCATCACCTTCTTTTATGATCATTTCAAGGTCTCATGCATCAAAGGCATAAATATGGCTAGTTTTGGATGCATCTAATGTTTGTTCTATCTCTCTCTCTCTACACTGGTCTTATGAGGAGAAGTATGTGGATTGTTACTAGTTTCCTTGTGAAGGCAAAAGACCATTACCTAATGGGAGGCAAGAAGCAAATTGAGGATACAAAGAAGAAGGTAATGCAATTGCACTCTATTCTCTCTAGTTTGAATGCTTTATAGATAGCATATGAATTTCTTTATTTGTAATGGATTGAATCAAGTCTAGAAAATTAACTTGAATTTCTATTGCTATCTCCTCCTAATTGTTACTTATTATTCTTAATTGAGCCTAATATTTACATGTCAAATGCTTATTATGCTTTAGTGAGATGACTTATTTCTTTCGTGTTGATCTTTGCATGATGTTTTTATTTATACAAAATTTGGTTTAGATTATGGGTGCTTTCTAAATTCATTGTCAAAAAAATGTGTTATTTAGGGATAACTAAGTGAGTAATCAATCTTTTCAGTTCTATTCAAATAATTGTCATAAATGTCATAGTTTTGTAACTTTGAAACAGTTAGAGAACTGTTGCCTATTTTCTTAAAAAATGATTATGTATTCTCTTAAAAAACTACTACCTATTCACTTAAAAAATCATCGTCTATTGCTTATAAAATTATTACCTATTCCCTTAAAAAACTATTGTTTATTCTCTAAAAAAATTACTATATATTCCCTTACAAAACTACTACTTATACTTAAAAATCTACTATCTATTCGCCTAATACTCTACTATTCATTTCCTTAAAAAATTGCCACCTATTCGTTTAAAAAACCACTGCCTATTTGCTTAAAAAATTATTGTCTATTTCCTTAAAAAACCATTGTCTATTCCCTTAAAAAATTGCTACCCATTCTGTTTCAAAATTACTACTTATTCTCTTAAAAAACCACTACCTATTCACCTACTAAACTGTTATCTATTCTATTAGAAAACTATTACCTATTCAGTTAAAAAACTGTTGTTTATTTCCTTAAAAAATCATTGTCTATTCTCTTAAAATATTGCTACCTATTCCGTTACAAAACTACTACTTATTCACTTAAAAAATTGCTACCTATGCTTAATAAACCATTGCTTATTCCCTCAAAAAATCATTGCCTATTCCCTTAAAAAACCATTACCTATTCTTTTAAAAATTTGTTACCTATTCTCTACAAAATAACTATCTATTATCTTAAAAAATTTGCTACCTATCTTAAGACTCCTTTAGGCAATGGTTTCATATATACTGCTATAGGCAGAGAAAACTACTACATTAGATTTATTGTAGTGCTTGCAAATGTAGTGGCTTGAAAGCCACTACATTAGACTTTAGGTTGTTTACTTTTGTGTTCATTGGTGATCTAGTTTAATTTCAAGTAGGCAATGGCTGACATGCTTTCTTGAACTAAAATGAAAATGGGAACATATGGACAAACTACTTTTTGCAACTATAGTCACAAGTTTACAATGTGCTTCTCTAGAAACTAGAAATCTATAAAGTATAATGGATTTCATACACATAAATCAAAAACAATATTCAATTGGGATGTGTTAAAACAAGTATGATAAAAATTAGTAAAAAACAACATATTTATATATATAAGAATGACAAACACACCAATGAACAATCAATCGACCCATTTTGAATTATTTCGAGACAAAACCATTTCGTTTCATAGATCCCCACATAAACACAAAAGTTATGTCGTTTAACGTGTAGACAATGTGAAATCATTGGTCATCCTTAGTTTACATTTCTAATTTACTTTTGTCGCTTGCTTCTTTCCTTCATCTTCTCTCTTTTGCAACTGCAGCAATGACAAAAATCTTAAGAACCTCATTGTCATGAAGAGATAATTAGGAGCAAATTTAAAATCCAAAATATGTTACCACTTGTGATTAGTTTATGTGACAAGGATTTAAACGAGCTCAAAAAGTAATCTTACATTAGGTCCCATGATTTCATGCTGGAGATATACCATCAAATTCAACTACATCCATACAAAATAGTAATTTAAGATCGAAGAACAACCAAAAGATAAGCAAGTCTCTTTCCTTATAGAAGACAAATGTTGGACACATTATAATTTTGTCTCATATATATTTTATTAATAGCAAAAAAATTTTTCAAATAAATTTCAAATTGTTACTACGACAGTTATTGCTATGATTCCCACTTTAAAGATGGAATGCACCTTAAGAAAGGTGAACGTGGGACTTTGTGCCTAATCTACACTATTCTCCGTTTGCCTATGCCATTAGACAAATTATGGGTGTTTCTCATATTTTATGTTCATGCAGCTTACAATTCATTTAATTTTGTTTTCTGCATATATATCCTACACATTTTGTCCATGTAATACCCTCATAAAGGAGATAAGTCCAACGTTGTCTACAATTTTTTGATCGTCCAAAAGAAAAATGAAAAAAAAAAGGTTAGTTAATGAGAATACCTGCTGCGGATGGTTCTTTACCACACCTCGCAACACACTAAGGAGGACATGCCTCAGAAAATGCACCAGAACATCCAATGATACAATTTTTGCACACAACTTAAGGCTTGCACTTCAGTTGCAAATTGTACGAGCATGACTGCAAATGCCAACACCAAAAGTCTCTATTTGCCTAATGCCTACTTTAGTTTCTTCTCGCTATGTTAATTTGCATATTATTTAAAGTTATAAGTAATTAAAGATAAAGGTAAAAATTAAGTCCAAAGATAACTAACTTCATATTTTTTTAAATCTATAAAAGATCCAAATCTAATTTAGTAAGATGGTGTGAAAGTCCATAACATATGAATTCATAAAATTAAGGGGAAAAGGACAAGCAAAAAATATATGTATTCTTAATGTATGATCAAGATAAACACACACACACACACACACACACACATATGTATCATACCATTGAAGTGTGTATATAGAATGTTATTGAACCTTTTAACATAAATTAGACTACTTGCAAAATCTATCTATCTAAATTTTGGACATTGTAAAGTCTACTTTTATATTCTTTTTTCTTCAACTCTCTTTGCTTTATTATTCTTTTTTTTTTTTTTTACTGATGGGGGGAAAGGAATGCATGATCCCAAGATTTGTCAAATGATATGCACTTCATATGACTATTATATCCTAAATCTTTAGACATGAGATGTTTGTTCTCTCACCATTTTATACCTCATATGGCATCTTGTCGATAGATTTGGACAAAAGTCTATTAAGAAGGTAAGTAGCAGTCTCATGGCCATAAACTCAAGTCTCAAGATCCTTCTACCATCTTACATTAGAATAATTTTTTTAAGATCTCATATCTCTTAGTCCTAGTTTCAATATCAAACAACTTCTTGAGATGCAGAATTATGTGCAAGCATTCATAATATTCTTATGCCACCTTTGAAGGTTAAGAGACATACTAGCTAACATCACACATGTAGCATGATCATCCTCATCCTTATGCTAAATTTATGCCTCCACTTCTTCCTTGTCACCAAGACTAGGAAGATCCTCGTTAAGGACATAGAACTTCTTTTCTTACTTGAGAACAATTCTCAAGATTTTAAACTAGTCTAAAAAATTTCGTTTGATGAGGATGTTCACTTCAATTATGCTTTGTATAAATGGACAAATTATTACTCATTTTGATCTAGCAACCTATGTATATAAAGAGAGTGAGTATTAATTTCATGCATACATACCAAAATTAGATTGGATCTTTAATCCTTATTTTAGTTATTCCCACTTTCTTATTTAAATAAATAAATCACATATGTTGAATTATCAATTACATTGCATATGACTCTCATATCAATTAAATGACAACCCTTTGTCTAAACAAATCACATATGCTGCTCCTAACCATTGTCTCTAAATTTACGTGATCATGAGATAACTCATCCAAATCACACAAATATAGTTAATTAGGACCCATTAATTATAATATCAAACATATTCAAGTTGAGGAGGCTTTTAGCTAACCTAACAAACCTTCTTCACACAAAACTTTGGTTTTATTCTATTATTGTAAAAGACAACTCACCATGTTATTATCAGGTACTTAATATTTAAGGTGAGTGATTTAGTTAATTATAGTTATCTCGTGCATATTGTAATATATATATATCACATATATGGCATATAATCCTAGTATGATATGTAATATGCTTGATTATAGTATCTACTATGTTATTTTCCTCGAGCTATTGAGGATGTTAAATGGTGAAATCCTAGAGGATTGCAGATTAGTCTTCCAAAGGGCTTTTTGTAATTAAATTAAATATAAGGAAAATTGAGGAAAATAGCAACAAGTAGAAAAGAATAAGGTCTTACGACACTTATATCTTTTTTTTTCTTCCTTTTAGGAAAGAAGGGATGATATGTGGAAAGTCTAAGTTAGTTCTTAGCTCTATCTTGGCCAACATCCTACTCTCGAAGGAGTGGTGGAGTGGCCACTTGTTGCAATATTGCCCCAACCCAAGGAAGGGCATTTTGTGAAGAGAATTATTTTAAAAGAGGGAAAGTAGGGTTAACAAGACACTTCAAGGAGGTAACTGGACTGGATTGCCTGATGGATGTTTTACATGACATAAGAAATTTTACTTGAGGTCCTTTGCTAATAGAGGTTGCTTATTCTCCTTAGTAGCAATGGAAAAGGGTAGGGGTTATGTAGTGATAGTGGGTGGGTCTCATGAGATCTATGTCAACCATTAGAACCATTGTTGGCTACATACAAGTATAGCCAAATTAAGATGAGATAAGATGGACAAGCTAAGACTACAGCATAACTACCATAAAAAATAGGAGAAAACCCACCCCTTTAGCTAACTGAGAAAAATACATATAAAGAGAGGATTGATTCAAAGTGCCTAGGTACTGAGATTCAATGAAGAGAAGGGATTGGGGACTAGTAGACATAAGTCCTTAAGCTGGAAAATTTGGACTTACAAATTAAGATGTGCAAATGGTAGCGATATGCCAAACCCTCCTATCCTACTCCAACTTATATCTCAAGAAGGATATACTAAGATTAGATGGGATCCTTATGACTTGCATTATAGATTCTATATAACAGAAATATCCTCTTGATTTGTCTCCCTTTACACCTTCATTTGGATCCCCATAGTTACAAATAGACATCCCATCTCAATCCTAAATTCCTTAATTATATTACTTTTGCATAATTATGAGAGAAAGATCAAATTACATTGAAGGAGAGTCTAGATAAAAAGAGAATTTATAGCTAGAAAATAAGAGAAAGGCACAAAAAGCAATCTCTATGCTCCAAAAAATTATATTCATTCATATAAATAAAAAACATCACTTGGATCTACAAACATATAATCCGCTATCATGTTATCATATTCATATTATATGCACAAGAGTAAATATATGTTTAATTTTAATTATTGATATGAAAATTCAATGTTTATTTTAAGTTACCTATTCTAATAAGAGTCCTAATGAAATTAAGAAATAGTTTTCTAATTCAACAAGTAATCTAATCAGATATAAGTCATCAATCCTAATCCAATTACAACATCTTAAATTTAGGCAAACACTATTTATAATCTAGAATAATTTTTTAAAATATATTCAAATTAAATTTTTTTTATTTTAATAACTTAATTGAATTAGGTGTTTCACTTCTAATTAATTTAGAATCTTAAAAATCTAATCAAACTGAACTTATTGTTGTCCTAATTTAACATCTCTCTTACACACAGAAATGTTTCCTAATGCAACGGAAGCATGTTTACAACACGCATCAACGATGACTCCGGTGACCACTAACTTGTAGACACACATGCTACTATCAAAAGCAATAGCCACCACGGAGCAGCAAAGCCATGCCTTGCTGTCACTGTGGGAATGATTACCAATGCATGCATGCCACGCAAGGCTTGGCCTTGTGACCTAGTATGGCTTTCTTTAAAGCCATCAACGCTGCCATGGTTAAATTACCTAACAATCCCCACTAACGCCAAAATTAATTTCAGCCCCATTACTTCTATGGATTTCTCAAAACCATGGCACACAAAAGGGAGAACTTTTTTCTTTTGCATGGTGAGACACAATGTCGATTTTGTTTTCCTTTTTTTATGTGTTTAACTAAAAACAAAATCAAGAAATTAATTGTAAACTTATAATAACAATAAATAAATATATAAATTAATTGAATTATTAATCAATAACAATTAAACATAAAATTAAATTATGTTTAACATGCAAATATTAAATGAATGTTTATCAAATAAATACCTAATGATATAGATATTTTAAAATTTTGAATCCATAAAGTATATCAGTAGGTTGCTAAATTTAATTACAACCTATACTAAAAGATGAGATAGTTACTAATGAATTAAGTCTTCTTTTCTCTTTCAAGTGAAATAGATAAGTTATTGCAAACCATTACTATCCAAAAGTTCGGCCTTTAATAGTATGCACACAAGAAACGGTAGTGATAATTCTTAAGAACATAGACTCTTTTAGGGGAAGAGAGAAATAAAAGGACAAGCCAAAAGAGAATGCTAGCTCACAACAATCAATTTGGTTAGCCATTTAGGGTTCTATTTATAGAGAACTTTGGCTATGTAAGGCCTAGTATTAACTTCTAATAAATTATGCATTAGTTCCTATGATTTTTAATATTATATATTGACTAAAAAATTTTCTTAAACTTTTTAATTAATTCTACCTTAATCTCTTTTTACATTTCTCATCATTTTTCTTTATATGTGTGATCCATTAAGATCTTAACATGTAGACAATGAATATAAATTATAATTCCAAAAAATTTGATAAATTAAACCCTTTTAATTTATCATTAATATTCTAATTAATTTATTTATATCAATAAATCAAGATTAATGTCTAGACACATGTTATGATTACCTTAATATTAAAATTGTAAAAGTAGTTTAACTAATTCTATTAGTACATGGTCTCTTATTGTAATTTAATTATTTTATCATATTAATACTTTAATTAAATATTGAGTATGAAATTAGTATTTACTCTATATTGTTTAATTATATTTGTTCTCAAGTAATAATATAACAATTAATTATATTAAGAACATAACAACTCTCTAAAATCATTATTCTATCTTGTATAAAGATTTACTCAACTATCTATATGTAATCATTAAACGTTAGCATCTTGTTTCGAAGCTCAGGGGATGTATTTTTATTATTAAGAGGATATTTTGTATTTTGAATGAAATGTAACTTTATTAATATTTAATAAATTATAAATTTTATTTTTAACATGAATATACTAATAATTTGTAAAATAATAACTTTTATTGATATATAAAATAATTATAAATTAATTATATAAATAAATTACACATTACTATTTAACTTTTTTACCAATTCTTTATTTTTTCAAAATATAATAAATTATAATAAAATACCCAATTAAATCTATTAAAAACAAGTTTCCTCACCATCATTTTTACAACAACAATAAAAGCTCAACTATAATATTAAATAAACCCTTAGAATAAAATTAATCAATATTAATGGTCTATTAATTTTTTGATTGGTATATTATTTACTTTTTATATTATCAAAAATATGCAAAATTTTATTTGTGAGAAAAAAATTAATTTTATTATTAATCACTCCTTTGGATTTCCTTGGAAACTATGGCCATCCCGTTCCTGCACAAGCAAAGAATCTTATATATTACATTAAGGCTTTCCATCTATACATGGTCTACCTGTGATAATTCCATAAAAAATTTACTAAGCATATCTTATCCACAGCAATCTAACAACTCAAAGTTTACTAAAAGAGATCTTTCATCATAAAGAAAAAAAAAAATCTAGCATATATATCATATATCTTAATAAATAAATAATTCATCACAATCAATCTTGTAAAGTGTACCATAATTTTTGTAGCCACTTCTCGTATACTTTTACAATACAATGTGTGTGAAATATTCAATTCATCTAAAAATTTAAATTAATAAGTAAAAAGGTTTATAAATATTATAATTTATATAAAATTTTATATTTTATTAATATGAAAATTTTTATATTTTTAATATTCTCTTTTGACATATATTGAACTGAATTAAATGAGTCAAATTTAGTTATTAAACCTATTAATATTGTACTCAATTAATTAGATTAAAAATAAAGAAATGGTCAAATCACTAATTAAAGAGTATAAATAAAAAAGTAAATTAAAATTTGATATAATGTCAAATATTTTATAAAATTAAAATTCTGCCTAAAAATTTATTATAATAAGTACAAAACTTTATAAATATTATAAACTATATAAAATTTGTATATTTTAACAATATAAAAATTTCATATTTTTACTTGATTTACTGAATCAAAATTGAATGATTGAAACATAAGTGTTATGTCTTATTATTATTGCATTCAATTAATGAAATTGAAGATTATAGAAATAATCAAATTATAAATTATTAAATTCTAATACAATGTCAAATAACATTTTAAAATTTTAATTATTTTAAAAAAATTCAAAAACTAATAGATATAAAAATTTCTAAACATTATAAACCATTTAATTTTTTATATTTTAACATGTATTAAGTCTAGTAAACACATGAGATAATAAAATTAAATTAAATCAATTAAACTCGAGTATTATAACTTTCACTTAATTAATTTTAAATAAATATATGTGGTAAGAGTCAAACCACTAAATTATATGTATAAATAAGAAGATAAACTAAATTTTGATTCTATGTAAAATGATAATTTGAAATATCAAATTCTCCTAAAAATTTTGGTTAGTGACAATATGAGAGGTTTTATATTTAGACAACATGAGAATTTTATATTTTTAATAGCATGAACACTTTTCTTTATTGTTTTCTTATATCTTACATCAATTGCACACTCTTTTACCTTTGACTTCCTTTTAAGATAGGAAGATATTCAATATAGAAATGAAAATTTTCTTGAAATTAATTACTGTAAATCAAACAATTATTGTCATTTTTTATGACAAAAAGAAAGCAAGGGAAAAAAAATTAAGTACAGGACAATTAATCATTCTTAAGGATAACCAAATCAACTTAACTACTTGAAACTATGCTCCTAAGCTGGGAAGAGGAAGTCTTGTAAACTTCAACTCCACTTTAGAGGTAAGGGCTTGGAAAGATTTATAAAACTTTCATTTGTTCACTTAGACAACTTGGGTTTTCTCTCATTCTTCTTGTGAAATTATTAAAAGATGACATTGGGAAAAAAAAAATAGAGAGAGAAAATGCTAGTTAATTATTTCCCAAGACTTAAACCACTGACAACTTGTGTTGGATAAAAAGACAATAGGGTGTTAAAATGGAGAGTTGGACAAATTGAAAATTGTAAAACTACTTTAAGTCATCTAACAAATACTATCATCATTAATGTAAAATTTATTTTCACTAATATGTAATAAGTATTATTCAAATATTTTAGTTAATAAATAATACAATCATTTCATACAAGTGATTTTATAACAATGAACATCTCATTAATTTGATTAACACATTTAAGGCCTTGCACTTATATCCTTTTCATAGATATTTAAAGTGACGTCTTTTAACTAATTCCAACAACTTACATTTTATATCCATGTAAGCACATTCTAGTTACCCTAACCATAAAGAACTTTCCTAGGTCTATTTAGAGTTCAAAATTCATCATCCCTTCACAACTTATAAGTAGTAAATATTGGATGAAAGCAATTAATTATAATATTGCAATTACCCTAATGATGCATTTTGATTCATTATAAACAAGACTTGACGTGACATTAAGTTTTAAATTGAGTTTTCATCATTGGTGATTAATTTGTATAGGCTCGAGACTTATTCTACTCATTGTCTTGTTTATCAAATCTCTTGTTAGTCCTTTTGTCAAAGAATCAATCATCTTTTTTGCTCAATTTCACAATGGCAATCACAATCATTCCATTTGTGATCAAATCTGTAGCATAACTATATTTATATCTAATGATTCTTGATTGACCATTATACTCTTGACTATAAGTTTTTGCTAGAGTTGCAACACTTCATAGTATATAAAATTAAGTGCTACTCACTTTGACTACAAAGTAATCTCATAAAGCAAGTTCTTTCGTGATTTTACTTCTTTATTCACTGAAACTAGTACTAGAAACTTTGTAATCATGATGAAATCCATTATGCAAGTCTATTTCTTGAAACTTAATGAAATAGAACCCCTACCAAGCATCAAGATCTACTTACTAATAAAAGCATGATCCTTTTCATTAGTGATCCAACTAACATCTATATCTTACTAAAATATAAGGGTAAAATGTATAGCTTATGTCATAATCATTTATTTTCTTTAGGTATTTTAAAATTCTATTTACTCCATGTTTAAGCATATTGCTTAGATTACTCATGTACTCACTCACTTAGCTAATTGCATTGCCTATGTCTAGTCTTGTATATATCATTAAGGACATTAGACACCTATTACCTCAGTATATTCTAGTTGTGATACTATTCTTCAAACATTCTTAGTAAGCTTAATGTGGTTAAATGGGATAGATATTAGAATACAATTTGAATGATTGAATTTATTGAGAACTTTCTCAATGTAATGCAATTAAGCATTATTCTCTTTTAATAATACAAGATTCTAATACCAAGGATTACATCTACCTCACCTATGCTTTTCACAACAAAATTAGTTAATATAAACATTTTGTTAACTTTTACTTGTTCAAAGTTAGTTCAAAAAATTAACATGTCATCTAGGTACAATTACCTTTTCCTTCATTAAATTTATTGTAAAAAAATTTGTTTGATTTATTAATCTTGAACCTTTTAGCAAGTACCATTTGATCAAATATTTGATGCCATGTCTTGGGTGCTTATTTTCGTTCATATAAGTAATTAACAAATTTGCATACATTTATCTCTTAACTTAGTATACTAAATCCTTCAAGTTGATCCACATGCACTTGTTCTTCTAATTCATCATTTAGAAATGCTAATTTAGTTTCCATCAAATGAATTATTAGGGTATGATCAAAGAAAGTGCAACAAGTACCCTAATCAAGGCACATCTAGCCACTAGTGACTATGCATCGAAATAATCAATGCTTTAGTGTGATTTTGCTATCATCCCTACTTTAAACATGTAAATGGTTCTATTAACCTTCATTTTTCCTTTTGCAAATCCATTTACATCCAATTGACTTTGAGTGAGGGGGAAGTCTATTGATTTCTAGGTTTGATTACCCATAATTGAGTCAATTTCATCATTCATAGCTTTCTTTTGAAAACATAGCATCTTGTGATTTCACTACTTCATCAAATGTCTTATGATTATCATTAGTAAGCAATATGGAATTCAATTATAGGCTAATTCCTTTTATCCCTTGAACTAGGAACACAAAGAAATTATAACCAAAAGTCTACTTCCCTTACTCTTTTGCTCCTTAACATTTTTATTTTTATTTGCTAAAGCATCATTTTCATTATCTAGAACTTGTTTCTATTTTAGAACATTAGAAACTATTATGAATTTATTTTCATCAAAAATAGCATTTATCAATTTAATGATTATTTTTATAGATATTAAGTTGTTAAGCTCTTTGACTATTAATTGATAAGTCTTATTGTTGTGAGCATATCCTAAAAAGATAGACTTAATTCCCCTTTTAGCTAACTTTTTCAATTTCGATTAAGGAAACCTAACAATTGCTATACAAAACCAAATTCTTAAATAACAAGGTTAGGCTTCCATTTATTCAAGAACTTATATGGGGTTGTTTTGTTACTTTTGGTTGGATCATTTCTATTGACATGCAATTTGATTACATGACATTGATCATTTCTATTGACATCCAATTTTTGTACTTACAACACCATAATGTTGTTAAGTGTAAGGAATAATAGTTTTGTAACTAATTCTCATATACTTAAGAAGTCAATATCATAATATACAGCTCCCTTGTTAGATAGTAAGCATTTGAAGACAAATTCATTTAGCAATTTAATTTTAGTTTTATACAAATTAAATCTTTCATAAGCTTTATTTTTAGTATATAGTAATTAAACATAGTAGTAGTTTGAGTATTTTTCAATGAATATCACAAATATGTCTTTGCTCCTAGTATTAGTGTGTTATGCAAATCACACATATCACTATAAATTAATTTTAACATGTTTAAAGATCTTCAACAGCTTGGAAAAAGAATTCTAATTATTTTTGTTAGCATACAATTTATGTATTTGTATGACAACAACTTCAATTTAACCATATCATGGAATCTTCTAATGGTTATATGTCTAAACCTATTATGCTATAAATAAGAATGCTTAGCAATATAAGCATAAACATTAACATTATTATCAATAACAACATCAAGTTCGAACATGCCATTTCAAAAATAACCATTCCCATAAACATACTTCTTTTGGAAGGATAAAGTTGTCAGTCTTAAATACAAGTTTGAATCTAAGTTTGTTTGAAAGACTACCTAATATCATATTTATCTTAACTTCTAGAATATAAAATATATTAGTAAAATTGATAACTATTTTAGAAGTGAACTGCATTTTTACCTTCCTAATTCTTATGACAAAACCTATAATGGAATTTTACATGTACATAACAATACCATTATTTAGTAGTTTCATAGCTTTGAAGTAACTTTTATTCACATAAACATTTTATGCAACATTAGAATTAATATTTTAAGTAATATCATCCTTAAATGAATTGATCTTTATGATCAAAGGAATCATTTTTTTCATTTGTTGCTCTAAAGGGGAACCATTTCTTTTCCCTTTTTTTTTTTTTATTGTTAAGATGACACTTATATTTGTTGTGCCCTTTTTTGTGACAAAAATGACATTTGCCCATTTTTTTATTCTTCTTTCATTTTCTTTTGTTATCATTAGGTTGATTCTTTCTCTTGTTAGTGGACTCACTTGATTGCCTTTTCTCAATCACTTTCAACTTTAAAACACAAGAGTCATGCTTATTATTTCTACCTTGTATGCAAAACTCTTTAACTACATAAAGATGGTTAGCAAGAATTTCAAGGGATATATTCCATTTCTTATATTTTAGGCATCTCTAAAAAGTGGTAGTTAATCAATACTAGAATTTACAATTACAATTTCATCCATAGATAATTTATATTATGAAGAATAATTCAAAATCCTTTAAATTTCATCAAATAATTTTATTTTTGGCCTACCATCAATTATCTTCAAATTGTTAAATTTTGATACCAAAAATTTCTTATTAGTTACATCCTCTTGTATATACTTTGTGTTCAAATTTTCCGATAAACTTGTCACCAAAGCCATCATTGATGACAACAAGCAGTTGCTACCATTAGCTACCACCTCCTCTTTCCTTCCTTTGCCTCCTCTTTCAAATCATCCTAGTACATGTAAAACATTCAAAAGTGAAAAAAAAAAAAGAAAATTAATAAAAAAAGAGTAAAAAATGTCAAAAAATTCACAAAAAAATAAAAAAGATTAACTTCATCAAACCTTGTTAATTTAAACTAGTTAACCCCCTTTCACACATTTTATCCAAACTCATAACCCATGAACTTGAGTTGGAATTAATACTTTAAGCCTTCTCAAACATGAAAACATGACTCAAACTAAACACACTCCCCACAAAAATCAAACGTGAAATTTCTCACTAAGCATCACATTACTAGTACCATTCTTAGTATAGGTCAAGCCTATATACAAATCGACAAAAATCTCTAGTAACAATGACATGTTTTCTTTAACCCTTATCAAAGCTTGTAAGAACCTATTCTTTCAAATCTTTTCTTTCATTTTTTTTTGGGTCTATTACTTAATGAAAACAGTGAAAATCAAGATAATTTGGAGAAATCAAACTTAAATGATAAACAGATAAAATATACAAAGTTGGATAATAATTTAAGTACTTGGCGTTGTTATACCAAAGGTCGTTCCAGGATTAGATCCTTTATGGGAACAGTTATTGGTTTCTAGCCTATATACTTAGATTCTGTTTGTGTTTGAAAACATAAAATTTACAAAGAAGAACTTACAAGGAGAATTTGCAGAGAAAACTATCTAAAGAAAAGATGGGAATGAGGAACTTGATTCCTCCGAGAGGTTTGGTTCCCTTTTATAATACAAGGGAATTGTACAGTGGGTTGGTGAGGTGTACTATCAAACAAACAACTTTTAGGTGGAGTTGGACGACACCTTGAGTGGATTTATTGTTGGCAGACAAGTAAAAGTAATTTACCCAAGGTAATTTGCTTTTACTCTTATTGGCAGACAAGTAAAAGTGAAAGTAACTTTACCTTCCCTTTTTCTTGGACTTGGTGGATTCCTTCACTATTGACTGAGTGGAGGATGTTGGAACATTATCAATGTATTTGAATGGATCGTCTAATGGAGATACCCCACTGAATTGTCTTTGAGCATCTTCCAAAGTTTGTTTAAGAGAGGAGATATAATCTTTTTGTGATTTGGTGCTCGCCAATTGGACCTGTTTTTGTGCTTTGTAGGCCATAAACTCTATTGACGAGGCTTCAAGATGGTTTGATCTATTTGGATGTTTGTTGAACCATTCTAGAACTCCATGGGGATGTGCTTTCTGCTGTCAATCCTCATTGAATTGATGCTAGAACTTTACTTTGTAGGTTCTTCTAAGGATTGGAGTAGCAGTAAGTGGGTCTGGTTTGAATTGAAAATCCCACATACAACACCATGGCAATCTAAAATAATAACAAAATAGGAGAAGTATAGGATATGCATTCTCTGTTTGTGAGAAGGAATACCTTTTAGAGAAAATTTGGAATCCTTCTTGAATTGGTTCAGGAAATATTTGAACAACAGGGCCTATCCAGGACCACCATTGGACAAACCATAAAGGAAATTTGATAACAGTTTGAGTTTCCCAGAAAAATAACTAGGAATGTTTGAATTGAGAGTTTTGAATGTAAAGAACATTAAACCAGACTTGTTTATAATCCTAGTAATTAAAATGTTGGGCAAATTTGGAATTTTGGTACACCGAAGATTTGAAGGATATCTTGGTGCAAGGATGATTGGGCCATTCTGTTGGATAAAGTATTCTGATGATTTGTAAGGTAGAATACCCTACTTTGCCATTTTGAGAATGATGACGAAATTTTGCAGAATATGTATCAATAAGAATAGTTTCATAGAATTTTGGAGTTTTGAGAGAATCCCAAGGTTTATAAAACTAGTCTTCTCTAAATAGATTTTTGGCACATTTTTTGGGATCTTCATGGTAAAATCTAGATTCCACAAGTTCAATATTTTGGAAACAGATTTTCTAAAATATGAAGAAGGGAAAATTTTTGAGGTTGTTGGTTGAATTGTCAAATCTTTGGGTTTTGGAGAAAAAATTTGTAGAGAATTTTCTAAAGTGGTTTAAGGCAAGATAACTGCCTGATCATTTGGAGGAGATAGAGTTATCACTTGTTTTCCTTTGTTGGAAACCTGAGTAGGTTCATTTTCTAAAGAAGAGGGTGGAGTTGGTCATCACTTGGACTTGGCAGTGGATTTGTCCTCATTTAATTTGGCAATGAGGGCCTTTAAAGTCTTTTTAGTTGTTGGGCTTAGTTGGTCAAGATTTGGTTCGGAGTTGTTTGATGAAGATGATTCTGTGGTAGCTGTTTGACGAGGTTGGGCCATAGGTTGAGAGTCATAATCTGAGTCTAAGTGTTGGCAGGCTTCAGCCCATGTTTTGGTTTTCTGGTTCTTCTTTTTTAGAGGCATTTCCCTGCAAAAATTCTCTTGTAAGGAAATCAGGAAGAGAATTTGAAGAACCTTTGATATATTCTATATCAAAATCATAAATACTTAAAATTGCTTGCCATTTGGCAAAATTTTGTTTAGAAGCAAGATTTTGAACATCTTTTTTCAAAACATATTTAGCGGCTTGGCAGTCAATTCGTAATAAAAACTTTTGATTAAGCAAATCATTTTGAAATTTTGAAATACATAAAACAATAGCTAAAATTTCCTGTTTGATAATAGAATACTTCCTTTGGCACTCATTCCAGTGCTTTGAAGTGTATTTGACTAGTTGTTCTCTCTAATCCTCGACCTATTTGAGAATACCCCTATAACCTATGCTAGATGCATCTGTTTCTACAATTTTGGGTAGATCAGGGTCAGCAAGATGTAAACATGGTAAGGATTAGACTTGAGTTTTGACTTTCTGGACCAGTCGTGTGAGATCCTCATTCCAAGGTTCAGATGAATGTTTTTTGGATAATCTTTTGTGGAGAGGTTTGATAACAAGGTGCAGTTTTGGATAAAAATCAGAAACATAATTGAGACTTCCAAGAAATCTGTGTAATTGATTTTTATCAGTAATTTGGTCAGGAAATTTGTCTGCAAAAGATAAAGATCGGGAGTAAGGTGTAATAATTCCTTGGGAAATGTAATGTCCAAGGAACCTTACCTTGGTTTGGAATAACTCCATCTTTGATCTAGAAACTGCAAGTCCTACTTTCTTGGTGAGATGTATGAAATGATGCAAATGTTTGATGTGTTTGTCAATGTTTTCAGAAAAGACAAGAACATCATCTATGTATACAATAATGAAATGCATGCATGAGATGTAAATGTCATTCATGATATGTTGGAATTTAGATGGTGCATTTTTCAAACCAAAAGGCATAACATTCCATTCAAACTGTCCAAAGGGAACTGTGAATGCGGTCTTATACCTATCAGCTTCATGAATTTGAATTTGCCAAAAACCAAATTTCATGTCAAATTTGGAAAATAATTAAGCATGAACAAGTCTTTGCAAAAGATCTTTTTGGTTTGGGATAGGATACCTGATCCATTCGAGAGCATCATTCAAGGGTTTGTAGTTTATTACCAGACGAGGAACACCACGTTCAAGTTCAGCATTTTTGTTGACATAAAATGCTGCACAACTCCATGGCGATTTGCTTGGTCTGATAATTCCTTTGCTAAGTAAGCTATCAATCTCTTGTTTGCAATGTTTGACTAGTTCAAAATTCATCTGAATTGGCTTGGCTTTGGTGGGAATTTGTTTTTCATCAAAGGTTTTGGCATAAGGAAGGGTCACAACATGATTATATCTATGTTAGAATGCATTTGAAGTATCAGAACAAATAGTGTTTTCAATTTGGATTCGAATGGTTTGAATTTGACTTTGAACAATAGGTGTTTGAAGTTGATTCTGTAGGTCCTTGAAAGAGATTTCAGATTTAAGATGGTTCAGCTGAAACCTTTTTGTTTAAATGAGAATATTTATTTCAGCTGATTTTTGTAAAGACAATGATTTCAAAAGGTTAATGTTTTTGATTTGAGATTTTTGAATGAAATCAAAATTGATTGGTTGGCCAAAGATATGTGGTATGAATTCCTTGGTTTGTGACAGTAAAAGTTTGACGAGACTAAGGAATGGAGTTCCAAGGATAACCTTTTGTTTGAGGTTTTTGACTAGAATAAATGAAGTTTTCAAAGAAATGCCTTGCTGGCAAACATGCATGTCTGAGAGTTTGTAATTAACAATCAGTCGGTGGTTGCTTGCCGATTTGAGTCCTTTAGTTGTTTTCTCGAAGAACTTAGTTGGAATAAGTCCTTCTTGGATGCAATTAAGATCTGCACCAATGTCAACTAAAGCAACAGTTTGTAAAGAATATTGGTTAGCAACTGTTAGTCTAATGTTGATCAACCAATTTTTGGGTAGTAATTTCTATTAAAAGAAATAGAAATTCATTGGTAGATTCAGTTGGAATGTTTAGTGTTGAAGGAGATGCTTCAACAAGTTCAGAGGTTGAAGTTTGATTTTGAATAAGAGATAGGAGAATATGATGATCCTTGTTTTGTTGTTGTTTGAGTTGAGAGATCTTAGATTTCAAAAGATTAATTTCTTCTTTGAGATCATCAATGGTGATGGGTCTTGTTTATGGTTGTTCAAAATAGTTTAAGATATGTTGAAGGTCATAAGGTGTTTAGGTTTGTAGAAGTAAATCATTGGGCTTTGAAAAAGTAGGTGCTTTCAAAAGTTTTTCAAGAAAAAGGGTTTTTGCTTGATCATTACCTAAATTGTCAAGGATGTCAAGGATTTGTTCCTGATTGCGAGTTAGTACCAAAATTTCGTTGTCGGACGAAGTGTCTGAGCTAACTTCATCAGGTTGGAGGCCTTCTTCAAAAGATGCATTAAATCCTTCTGAACTGTCAATAAGCAGAGTTTGGATCTAGGTTTGGACTTCTTCTACAAGTTCAAGTGTTTGGAGTTTGGTGTAAAACTTGCAATATCGGGCTGAATGTCCAGGCCTTTTACAATTATAGCATACGATGGGTTTTTGATCTAGTTGTTGATTTGGTTAGGGCTGCTAAAAGGAAGGTTTAAAAGATTTTTTATTTACTTTGGGCTTTTTATAAAATGGGTTTGTGTTTTTGGGCTGGTTTTTTCT
This sequence comes from Rhizophora mangle, assembly GCA_037832345.1. Taxonomy (NCBI): domain Eukaryota; kingdom Viridiplantae; phylum Streptophyta; class Magnoliopsida; order Malpighiales; family Rhizophoraceae; genus Rhizophora; species Rhizophora mangle. The sequence goes on along the minus strand of JBAPLJ010001292.1, from coordinate 437,085 downwards.
AAACTTTGGTTTAGATTTTTTCCTGGTTTGTTGTTTTTGGTAGGCTTGGTCATCAAATTGGGCACAAAAAGATTCAAACTCCTTCTGGGTCTTTTGTCATTCTTTCTTGATCTGCTTTTGGAGGCGAAGGTCATTGCAAACCTGTAATCCTTCCTTTTGAATAAAATTGGTTAATTCCCCATAAGACAATGTGTCATAAGGAATCTATTTGTTGTAAAGATCGTACAGTTTGTTTCTAACATGTTCTCCTAAGAGTTTAGGAAAACTTGCTAGAAATTTTTCTTTCCAAAATGGTTGGTTGGCATTTTTTCACTGCATAACACAAGTTATGAAAGTATCCTTGTATTAGCAAAAATTGTGTAAATATTTGCATTATTAGTTTGAAAGCAATTTGGTACTTTTATCCTTTAAATGGGAAGGATCACCAATAAAATGTTTGGTAATGGTAAAAATGAGGGTTGTTACCCGCATCAGGATTAGTGTTATCGTTGTTATCCCTGAGTGGCCTTCCTTCCTCATCACGTTTGATGCTGGAGAATATCTCCTGATGGTTTGCCAAAGTTAGGATGTTGTCCCACCATCCTTTAAGTTGTCCAGAAAATCCTACAACCAGAATCTCAACATTTGTTGGATCAAAAGTTTGACTATGAGTCCGGTAAACGTTGGCAACCATAGTCATTTGTTGAAGTAAGTTTAGAATCTGATATTCTGAAAGTTCATCAATATTCCATTCATAAATGGAATTGGAACTATATTTAGTTTGGATGAATGAAGGTTTTTCTTCAAGGGTAATATCCAGAGCTGTTGGTCTAGGATAATACATCCTTGTTGGAAATGTTTTGGGTTCAATTTTGACTCTCTAAAGTTTGAAGGATTTTGAGGAAGAATCAGAAGAGTCAGTGTCTTGAAGAGTTTGGATAGTTTTGCTAGAAGAAGCTTTGTCCTTGAGAGTCTGATACCTTTGAACTAAAGCTTGATGAAATTCATTTGAAGAATTTGTAGAAATTTGAAATGGTTTAAAAATGGGTTGTGAAATAGGTTTGGGAGTAATTTCAGTTGTTTTAGGAACATTTGTAATAGTTTTAATATTAGAAACTTGGTTTCCTATTGTTTGTAAAATTTTATTTGTATAATTATTTTGTTCAATTATTTTTTGAAAATCTTTGGAAGAAAAATCTTCATGTTCTCTTTAGATTTTAAAAGGAGAAGCAGAAATGATAGATCCTGTTTATTTTAATTGCTATCCTGATTTCACTATCTCTTTGCATGACAAAAATATTCTTGATGTTTTAACTTTACAAATCAAAATTCACAACAATCGTTTTACAAAAGGATCTATATCTTTATGTTTGATGTATAAGATCCAGTACAATGCTATAAAGTCTTCGTTCCATACTAAGACTTTGTGTGGCCCTGATGACAAAAGTGAAACGATTCTTTAGCAAACTGACATGCGCAGATCCAACCTTCAAACTCCAAAGTACATCAAATGGCACGAAGTTGATCTACCAGATACTTGGAAGATTGACAACGCTACTGCTCCACAACCTCCTGTTAATCCTAGACTTAACAGGATAACCCAACACGATGACGGAAGTGTCAGTGTCTCTTTTGCAAGACACTCCACTAGCTCAAGATCTACATCTTTCAATGATGCAGATCTTCAATCTCGCATTGCTAATTACCTGCAAAGGAGTAATTCAGCAAGGCATCCACCTAGTCACACTAGGACCAATAGTTATGCATCTAACATTTCAAGTATCGATCTACGAAGACAGATACCAAGACCAACTTACAATGAGACTTCTCCAAGATCCCCAAATTCTCTTGAAACCTCTGCATCCCAGGTACAGTTCCCTCTTGAAGCCTCTTGATAAGAAAGGGAAGCTAAGGTGTATTAAATACAACAATAACAAAGTGCCACATCTTAATTGGGCCAATACCAAACCCAAATATGCTTGAAATCCAAATAGTAATAACTCATTAAAGTATTATATATAATAATTTGATGAAAAAAAAATAAGAAAACATTTAAACATGTAATTCTAAAAAGGAAATGAAATTTAATTAAACATAAAAAAGATAAACCTTATTAAGTAAATATAAAATTATAACTATAATATAAATAAACAAAATATAAGACCCTAGTCAGGTCCTCTCTATAAGAAAATATTTTGTGAAAATAAGAATAAAAAGTCATCCATGATGATAAAAGAGAGAAATGATTGTGAGAGAAAATTCTTGAGTAAGATAGTAAGTGATTGAAAGTTAAAAAAAAAAAAAAAGTGAGAGAGACAATTATTTTAAGGACCATATGGTCTATGAGAGTCAAAAGAGAGCATAAAGCAATAGGAGTTGATTACTTTATTCAGACCTATTTTAAAGATAGTGGTAGCCCACACTTTTCTTAAGCCTTTTTATTTGAGTTTTGGAATTTAGGGACTAAAATTCAATTTATGGGTTGATGGGATTAGGGTTAATGAGATTATTAATTTTTATTTTAAGTAATTGGTTAATGGGATTAAGGTTAATTGGCTTAGGATTTTTGTTTAAAAATTCCAATTATTGGTTAATTTGTTATGACCCAAAGTCATATTAATTGTTATTATAATTTTCTTTTTCTAAGTTTTTTTTTATTTTTTATTCTATTCCCATTTTTAATTTTCTTAGTTTGTAGCTTTCCTATTCTTTGCAATTCTAGATTTATTTCCTTACACAATCATTTTATCTACAATATTGTAGAAAAGGAAAAAAAAATCATTTATAGTCGAAGGAAATTGACTAATTAATTTTTATAGTGTAATAGGCTTATGGAAATTGACTATAGCTTTGTTATGTTCCAATTATTTTTTAATCAAATGCAACTTATTATCCATGTATGCAACTTCTTATTATCCATGTATGCATCTTTTTGTTATTTGGAAATCATACATATTTATTAGCCCTTAATATAATTACACATGTGGGATATTGATTACTATAAAGTTTTATCTTGATCAAACCATGATGTTGCAACCTAAGATTACATATGAATGCGAAGAAGTCAAGGTCATTGAAGCCATCATAATAGATACCTTATTAATGCTTAGCTTAGATGCAATAATAAAAAGACATGGATACAATAACATAGTTGACTATATGCATAGATTTCCTAACTAATAATATGAGTTTATGAAGTATCTTAGCAAGATAAGTGACAAGTAATATTTGATATGTTGAATCAGATGGTTGAGATAAAAGAGCATGTTGCATATATCAATGCTCCACATGAGGTTGATGAACCTATATTCACCATTATTGAGGATATTCCACATATGGGTGGTGTTGAGCTAGAAGAGCATGATGGTGGAACTCAGAATTTGGGGAAAAGTGTTGAGTATATATAAAATGAAGTTGAGTGTCCAAATGGTCTTGTTGATGGAATCGTGACACAATGTTCTATTCATAATATAATTGGTGAATAGTAGGGTCATAAGTTGAGTCAAATTACTTCTCATGCTTTCAACCTTTGAATAAAATTTTTTCTATGTATGCTTTTGACAACACATATGCAAAAGTATCACAAAAATTAGAGCACTTCCAAAACTTTCAAATCAGAAGAAAAATTTAAGCAAGTTTGAATAAACTTCCTTGAATTTTCATTGTCTACGTATATATTATATTTTATTTTCTCTTGTTTAGAAAAAAAACCGTTAATATTTGTACAAATTAATTAGAAGAACTTTATTTCTTTGTACATGCATGATATGGATGTACATAATGGTCATCTTATTTGCCAACATTTCAATAAAAAAATAATCATGCATCCTATAATTATATTATTTTTTTATTACAAAAATTAAAAAAATAGATGCATTAATAATATATATATATATATATATATATATATAATTGTCACTTCATCTTAACTCTTTTATGACAAAATTTATTTTTACATTAATATTTTTCTATTTAAATATCACTAATTTTGAAATCAAAAGAATAATTTAAATATATTTTGTCATCGGTAATAATCAACTTGATATAAATGGTAGTATTAAAGAGTATCCCTTAACTCCTCCCAAAAATTGATGGTAATTGTATTCCTTTTCATACCTTTTCCTCCTATTCTATTGCATTAGTTGACATGTTTGAGTTTACCAACACCAAGTAATTATATTTAAAAATTTTTATACTTATTTTTTAACACAAAATAAATTTTTAAAAAATTAAAAATATGATTAATTACTAATTAATATTTATAAAATAGTACTATTCTTAAAAAAAAAAGATTGCAAAAAATATTATAATTATCATATAATCAAAAATTACTTAATAATATTATTCATTATTTTAATAATTATTATATCAATAATATGTCAAATTTAAATTTTATATCATATCAAATTACATTTTTTTTTTTTAAAATTAATGTTATAAAAAAATTAAATTCTAATTAAATTTAAAATCTAATAAGTATTTATTATCAAAATTTTATCTTTATAATATAGATATTTTAAAAAAAAATAGTAATAATAAATAAAAATCACGTAAATTTTATCTATATATATACAATTTTTTTTATTTTTAATAAAAAAGTTTTAAATATTAAAATATTTTATTAAATATATTAAATTAATTTTTTATATTATATATATATATATATATATATATATATATATATATTAACTAAATTTAATTATTTTAAAAAATAAATTAAAAAATAAAATTTTATTAATTATTGATAAATAACTTAACATATATAAAAATTAAAAAAATAATAAAAAAATAAAAAAAAACTTGATAATTACTAATAAAATATTTTTATAAATCATCAAAATTTATAATTTATTTTATTTTTAATACTTTTCAATAAATTATGTTCACTCAGCGTTTCTATTTAACTCACTAAACATTTTGTTACTCTTAATTGGGCAGCGGACGGTCTTTGGTGGATGATTCCCACTTGCCACCTCCCAGTGAGTTTCACTTTCACACCTATTTTATATATTTTTTGTATGCCCACTTTCTATAAGTATTTCTATTTTTTTTAAGGGTACAGTAAGTATCTCTCAATTGTTAATTGTTCTTCAAAGAGTGGGGGTGGGCCACGAACTTGTTTCTTGAAGCTTCCCATTTGATTAATTTTTCTCCCTTCTCCAATAAGTTGACCAGTCAGCATCTCAACGACTATCGATGCAAAAATATGGCCATGGTGACAGATATGTATGTATGTATGCGCGTTGGTGTGTTTGTGTAAACATTTGGATGGTGCTTACTGGATTTGGATGCGATTTTAAAGACCATGCTATGTGTACATGTCTTCATCGTTGAACCCTAAGCCTCCTTTGTCCCAAAAATTCCCGGTGTACATCTTACCGCACCTAAGCTTATGAGATCGCCGACTATTATCACTTCAAACACAAATAAAGTTCCTTGCTTTTCAACTTGCACCCAATAGGGACATGGCAGAAGGATTACTGTTGAGCGTTGCAGAACGAATTCTTGGAAAATTAGGCTCCTTTGCTCTTCAAGAGATTGGCCTGCGGCGGGGTGTCGAAGATGAGATTGAATTGCCGCTCACCACTGTTGACGGTGTCAAGGTCGGGCTTCTTGATGCAGAAGACCGGCAAGCACGAGGTGATGAACCAGTCAAAGATTGGCTCGGTGATCTGAAAGAAGTCGTGTACGATGCAGAGGACTTGCTGGATGACTTTTCCACAGAAGTTCTGTGGCGACAAGTCACGACGCAGAATAAAGTGACAAATGAGGTAAGCCTTTTCTTTTCAAGATCAAACCGCAAAATCAAGGCAATTCGGGAGAGGCTAGATGCTATTATGCGTGTCGGAACGCAGTTTAACTATCAGCAACGCCCTGTTGACTCGTCAATGTTTGTGATGGCTAAGAAAAGAGAGCAAACACTTTCTTTTGTCCTTAAAATAGTTGTTGGTAGAGAAGTTGATAAAGATGCAATTAGACAACTTTTGTTAGAGAACTCTAAGATTGATATGACTGAGATTTCCATAATGGGAATGGGAGGAATAGGAAAGATGGCATTGACTGATGAGAATGAAAAGATGCTCTACAAAAATTTGTTAATGAATGTTTTAATAAAAAATTAAATATTAATAATCATACAACATTAAGACATGAAGTAAATGGAAAAGAAATTGTTGCAAAGTGTAAGTGAGTTTCCTTGACAATAAGAGTGATTGACATCTCATGTATTTTAATGAAATTATACTTGAATGAGAATCATTCAGAAGTAAGGAACTAGAGATGAAGGATCAAAGAGAAACCAGTATCATGGTAGCTCTCAAGTTGAGTTATGGTCTTCTTCCTTCACATTTGAAACACTACTTTGCTTATTGTAGATTGTCTCCAAAAGATCATGAAATTGATGTTGAAATATTGGTAGATCTTTGGATGACATAAGGTTATATTAAGTTATTAGACTCAAGTCACTGTAGTAGTTGGGAGTGTTTCATGAATCTCCTATGGTGGTATTTCTTCCAAGGTGTGGTTAAAGATGAGTTGGGGAACATAATGAGTTGCAATATGTATAACTTAATGCACGATATTACTTCCTCAGTAGCTGGAGCTGAAAGTGTTTGTCTCAATCTCAACATGAGAGAATTTGGTAAGAAAACTCGGCATATCTCATTTGACTAGAAACAGGGACAATTGGCAAGTTCTGGTATTTGTACTTGACGCAAAACGTTGGCGGACTTTTTTGGCATCAGAGCCAAAATACTATAATCCCTATAAAATAGGCTAAAGGCAATGCCACTGCAATTTTTTGTAATCTGCAGCGTTTAAGGCAGTTGGATATACAAGCATCAGGTACAAAGTATCCAATTCCACTGGTAAATTAAAGCAGTTAAGGTATCTTGATTCTTCTTGAAATACTGAGATCAAATTGCTGCCCGTTCATTTACCAGATTACAAAACTTGTAAGTTCTCAAACTACAATGATGTTACAAACTTAGACAATTATCTGAGGATATCAAAAATCTGGTTGGTCTCAAGAAACTTGACATCAGTTATTGCTATAATTTGACTCATATGCCAAGTTGGATTGGACAGTTGACATGGCCAGAGAGATTATTGTGATTCATACTACCTACTAGTAAAAACTCGAAACGGAAGAGCAGAGGACTGGGTGAATTAAATGACTTGAGCAAAGTTGGGAGGAGAGCTAAGTAATGTGAATTTGCCGCATGATGGGAATGGAAAAGGCAACCAGAAGGGTACTACTGCTAGCTGAAACCAGATATCTGTTGCAGTAACAACAACAACAATAGCATGGTCTCCTTCTTCCCTCAAACATCTCTACGTTGAAAGTTGCTAAGATCCAGATCTGTCCAATTATGATAATGACAGCAACAGCAGCAACAATGATGATATTCAATGGCAAGCACAACGCCTTAAAAGCCTTGTCTCACTTGATATTGCTAATATTCCAAAAGTTGGTGCATCTGCCAAGGAGGGCTTCTTCTGCATTGAATTGTCCTGCACAGACTCAATATATTGGATTGCTATAATTTGGCGCCTGGCCAGAGTGGATGCCCAACCTCACCTCATTACAATATTTATACATTGCTGCTTGTTCCCAACTGTCAGAGAGATGCAAAAACAACATGGGCGAGGATTGGCCCAAGATTGCCCACATCCTAACATCACAGTCGATGGGAAAGACATCCAGTGGGATGGCTGCTATAAACTTTGATTTTATCAGAGAAGAATCTGTCCATCTTTCCATTCCTGTTTCAGCAGGTTCCTCCTCCTACTGCTCTCTTCTTTTTATCTCCATCTCCATCCAATTTGTTTCTATTAAAAAAGATAGCCTGTAGTGCTGTTTCCTACCTACAAATTAACAGATTTCTTTTTTTTTTTTTTTAATTCAAAAAAGGGAAAAAAAAATTGTAGGCATCTTCAATTGACATTGCATCTTTCCTTACCAAATTATCAAAACTAGTATCATCATCTTCTTGCAAAACACTTATATGTATTTCGTCCCACGAGAGTTTCTCATATATCTGAGAGTGTGTTGGGTTTGTGAGATTCACAGGCTGTGATATTTCAATTTTTCATTTCCTCAGTATAGCATAAATCATTTTATGTGCAAATCAATGCTGAAGTATTTTTGATCCCTCAAGTAGTGAAAGGAAATTGCTTCCAAAATGGTGAGTCCTCTAGTTTCCAACAGAAGCCAGAAAAGAGTAATTGACGTCTAAGGACTGGCCTAAGATTGCTCACATCCCTAGCCATATTTTCAGTTTGTAGGATTTACCATATTTACAATGACCCCTTGCACTTTGAGTGGGTCTGTAGTTGTCTTTTTCAATCTACAATATTTTTTAGTAGAGAATCCTATGCTTGCTATTTGGTGAATATTGATGAACCTTTAATTTCAGTTTTCATGAATATTTTGCAGGCCTTTTGACAAATTTGGCTATCAAATTACTGCAAGCACTATTTATACTCTACTGGATTTGTTGTAGGCACAGGGGTTAAAGCCCTGAATGTTGTTGTTGTCTTATTGTGAAAAGTAGAGAAAGTGGGATAACAACCGTAGCCATGATCAGTTGGGAGGGTTCTGAGAAAGGGTGGAGGAAGGGTCTTTGGACTCCTGAAGAGGACAAGTGGCTTAGTGAATATGTGAAGTTGTATTGAGAAGGAAGGTGGAGTTCCATGGCCAGGTGCACTGGTAAGACATTTATTATCAGCATATACAATTTAAAAAGAACAATTCTGCAATTTTTTTTTCTCTGATTTTGATTTCAGAACTTGTGTTACTGCTGTGTTGCTGCCAGGCTAAAACAGGAGTGGCAAAAGCTGCAGGCTGAGCTGGGTAAATTACCTTGAGCCTGTGCTGCCTGGCCTTAAAAGAGGTCTAATTACACATCTGGAGGAGTGAATTATTAATGAGCTGCACGCTTTCTGGGGTTAACAAGTAATGCATCTCTCTCAAATTGCACCTTTAAGTTCAAGTTGTAGTTAGATACTATATTGTTATTCATAGTTCCCCTAAAGTGCTAGTGAAGAGACACTTTTTGGTTACAGAGACTAGCTGCTGTGGCAAAACTGTAGTTAATTTCTATAATTTTATGCAGGTAGACAACTATTGCCAGACACTTGCCTGGCCGGACAGACAATGAGATAAAGAACTACTGGACACCCTATTTCAAGAACAAAGAGAGATACTTTTAAATATAAGAGAAGCAAAAAGCTTGAGTTTTAAATCAAAAACAATAAAATCAGGATCAACAACAGCAAGAGCAACAAAAAGCAGAAGATGACATAAAAAGTTTCAATAGTGCAAGTGATGTATTTGTAGGTTGCACCTTGGGCAGATTCTGTAACAGAGGATGGGCTATGGGGTGGCCTGTGGAATCTAGATGAACCATGCACAAGTAATTAATACAGCAAGATGGCCATCTTTGCTTTGGAGGGATCTAAAATGTGGATACAATGGAGTGTACAAGTGCCACAAATTTATTTGTATCAGCTACTTGTAAATGACCAAAATTTTCCTCAAGATTTTTACTTGTTCTATATCCTTAACCTGACTTTATAGTTGAAACTTCCTATTGGTACCATTTACTCTATCATTCTCACCACCTCGACTAGTGTTCTTTCAAGCAAATTGTGTTGGAGAATGAGAACATCTTTCCTCTTACACCCTTGTATTGCTATAGTTAATTTATCATTTCAAATAAAAAATATAGAAACTTCAAGAAAAATAACAGAGATCACATTAATTAAGAAATTAGTGTATTGTTTAATAGAGAGAAAACTTGGTGGATGTTCATAGCATTTTGTAATGGAGAAAAAATGCAGAAAAAAATGATCAATGTTCATTGTCATCTGGCACTTAAATTTTGTATTGAGTAAAATTCAAATTCTTAGTATATTTTTAAAATTGATATGTAAGAGAAGATTGTTATCTTCACAGTTCTTCTCACTTGTAACTGTTAGATAGAATATTTTGTTATTCTCTATTGACATACTAATAATCAATTCAATGGAAATTTAGTAGTCCTTTATTGGCCAAAACTCAATTTCTTGTAGTTTTCTTTTTATGCCAGTTTCTATACTAGCATGATGTTCTTCTGCCCCATTTTGGCTTGTTCAAAGTTGCCAAAAAAGGCTTAGGTTTGTTAAACAGCACATTGTTCTTTGAATCACAAATAGAAATTATTGAGCATGTTAGTTAATAAATCTCATAATATCATCCCAATGATAATTGAACCCCACCATACATCCAAGTCTCCCTTGTTGTATAGGGTACATTCCCATTTGCCTTCCTATGGACCCTCTAGTGGGAAAAAAATAAAAAAATAATAAAAAACAACAACAAGAAGAAGCTAGACAATAAGAGTTTGTGAAAATTTACAATGTTAATTAACTATCCTAGCAAAGGATCACTAGCATAGTAGCTTCGGCTAGAAAAGTTAAAAACTAACAACTAATGCAAAACTTAAGCTAAGCTGAAGCTTAATGAATTTGCATTCACTTGACTAAAACCCCTTTTAGGCAAAAATGTCCCACTTGTGTCTAACTCAATTAGGAAATTATCTTGACTTTCTTTTGGTCCTTGTAGGCAACTCTTCCATGGATATGATTTAGCATCATGGCACACAAAAGCTAATGGGAGCTTAAAAGAGTGAGAATCCATGGAATGTATCAAATCATATATTGATCAATCAAGGGTGAGTACTAAGCATGTTTGACTAATTTCACTTTGTGCCATTACTTTTGGGCTATATGCATTGCATTGGAGAAACAAAAAAAATTACATAGCCTTCCAAAGCAAAGATGGTGTTAAGTTGGTAGCTAAAGTCTCACATTGAGAAATTAAGTAGAGTTGGCCAATTTTACTCCTTATAAATAAGGAGTAATATAGTTTGTTGTAAAATCAATAAAATTAATGAAATTAAAACTTTATAAGCCCTTAGTTCATTAATCATGCACTTTTAATATCTATAAAGTTCAAGACTCTAAAAAAAGTCTAGTCAAATACTCTAAAAAAAGTCTAGTCAAATACTCTTATTAATTATTTTGATTTGAAGATATTTGAATATCCTACATATATGCATATTAATGATAGAAAATTGAAGCCTAGAGCTAAAATGTGTGTTTTGCTTGGACATGCATATGAAGTGAAGGGATATTGCTTATGGTATCTTGATCCACCAAAATTTATGATTAGTAGAGATATTATATTTAATGAATCCTCCATGTTACATCCAAAAAGAGAGTCCTCTATTTCTTTGATGTAAGTAATGGTGACATTGCATACAGACAAGTGGAGTTTGAAGTTGTGAATCGAGATACTCAATAGCGGAATCCTCACATTCAATCAAATTCATCAGATATTGTAGATTCTTCCAAAGATAAGAAGGAGGATCATTTTATAGCCAAAGATAGATCAAGAAGAGAGATTTGGCTATTATGGAGATATAATGACTATGTTGCTTATACTCTTTCAATTACATAGGAGACTAGTGAAAATGGTAAATTATCTACATATTTAGGAGCTATCTTAGGTGTTGATTCATCTAGGTAGTTAGTTGTAATGAATGAAGAAATAAAATTTCTCCACAAGAATGATACAAGGATTTTTGTGAACCCACCTTTAGAAAAGAGAATCATTGGTTGCAAATGAGTCTTCAAAGAGAAGGAAGGCATACCAAGGGTTGAAGATGCAAGGTACAAGGTATGTTTGATTACAAAAGGCTTTAGTCAAGTATAAAGTGTTGACTTTAATGATGTTTTCTCACCTATTGTTAAAAATAGTTCAATAAATGTCTTGCTTGCTTTGGTGGGCCATGTATGATTTGGAGTTAGACAACTTGATGCCAAGATAGCTTTCTTACAAGGTGAGCTTGAGGAGCAAATATACAAGGAGCAGTCTCCAAAATAGTAATATAAGAGATTTGATTCCTTTATATTGGGTCATAGTTATTGTAAGTATGCATGATAGTTGTGTTTACTTTCAGAAATCTAGATGATGGCTCATTCATTTACTTGTTACTTTATGTCGACAACATGCTCATTACGACCAAGAATTTGTTAGAGATTTACACTTTAAAAGTGTTTTTGAATAGTGAATTTAAGATGAAAGACTTGAGAGCTTCAACAAAGAAGATTCTTGATATAAAAATCAAAAGAAATTGTGAAGGTGGTAAGTTATATTTAACTTAAAAGAATTATGTTAAGAAGGTTTTGAAATGATTTGATATGAAAAATGTTAAACCTGTTAGTACTCCCATTGCCAATCATTTTAGATTATCAACTACTTAGTCACCAAAGTCAGATGAAGAGAAAAGATATATGGAAAAAGTTCCATATTGAAGTGTTGTTAGCAATCTTATGTATGTGATTATTTGCACACATGCAGATATTTCATAAGTAGTTAGAGTGGTTAGTAGGTATGTCTTCTCTATGCGAATCACATTGGCAGACTGTGAGATGAATTCTCAGATACTTACAAGGTACGTTGGACACATGTTTGGAGTTTGGTAAAAATTTAGACACATTGGTTAATTTTATTAATTCTGACTACATCACTAATCTTGGTAAAAGAAGATTTCTTATAGGTTATATATTTTGCATTTGTGGTTTTGCTGTTAGTTAGAAAGCTACTTTGCAACATGTTGTTGTTTTGTCCATTACTGAAACAAAATACATAACAATGACTCAGGCAATCAAAGAAGTCATATGGTTGAAAGTTTTGTATGGTAAGTTTAGTCTACATCAAGATGTTGTTACCATTTATTATGACAGTTAAAGTACAATATACTTGATTAAGGATTAGATATATCATGAGAGAACGAAACATATTTACGTGAGGTATCACTTCATTTGAGAGACAATTGTCGAGAAAAAAGTTTTAGTTAAGAAAATTAGTAAAAAAAACAATTTTGCAGATATATTTACAATGCCTCTTTCAATTGCTAAGTTCAAGTAGTACTTGAACTTAATTGGCGTGTTATGATAATTTGGGTGTTTGTGGAAAAGGTGAAGCATTATTATTATATCTGCATATGAGACTTGAGGTAAGATGGAGATTTGTTAAGTCGTTGGCTAAAGTCCCACATCAAGAAATTGAGTAGAGTTAATTGATTTTATTTCTTATAAATAAGGAGTAATATAGTATGTTGTAAAAATTAATAAAATTAAGAGAGTTAAAATTTCAAATTCATTATTTGAGTTTTTTTCAATTGGCTCAAGAAGAGTTTTATTATATTCTCTATTTTACTAATATTTACTTCCACTTTTACTTATATATATAAGTCAAATTAATCTAACCACATAAATATGGTGCCCTAATCTTTAGTTATTTTCCCTCATTTTTCATATTTTATTTAAAGATTATAACCCAGAATTTGTCTCTTAACACCTTGCCTTTGCCCTTACCCCTTCTCTTCCATTGTTGGGCTCCAAATAGCTATGTCAGCTTTGTCATGTCTCATAAACATATTCCTGTCAACGAAGTAATTGAGTGGGCAGGCAATGAAGTGGCAGATTCTTGCTTGGATCAATACATCTATGTTCATAATCTTCTGGAGAAATTTAATGATGATGTGATCAAAAATTGCAGCTGGCTACTCAAGCCATGGTATGAGATGTGCCCATACCTCAAAAATTCAGGCTTTGGTCATCAGGTTGAGAATCCTAGTGGGGTTATATTGGAGAAATGCTGGTTTCAGACAAACCAATTTGTTCTAGAAATTTTGTTTCGTAACAGAATGAAGAATTACAGGTGCTTGCCTAATGATTCTTTGTTGGATTCTGCCATTTTGGTTCCATTTTATGCAGGCCTTGATGTTGGTCGATACATTTGGACTCACAATGCATCGACCAGAGATGCACTGGGACTTGATTTGGTGAAGTGGGTGGCAGAAAGGCCTGAGTGGAAAAGAATGTGGGGTAGAGACCATTTCTTTGTCACTGGAAGGATTGCTTGGGATTTTCACAGGCGATCTGATACTGATTCATATTGGGGAAGTAAGCTGCTGAATCTGCCTGAAGCCATAAACATGACAATATTGTCAATTGAATCAACTTCTAGGGGAAACGAATTTGCATTGCCATACCCCACACATTTCCATCCTTCGAGTGAGATTGAGATACTTTGATGGAAAAACAGAATAAGAAAACAGGAAAGGCAATACTTGTTCTCTTTTGCAGACGCCCCTTGACCAGGTAGGAATGATTCTAACCATGTTGAGATCATCGACCATTGTTTAGCTTTGGGGAGTATTTGTAAGCTATTAGATTGCAACTTTCTTGGAAGCAAGTGTGACAACCTGGTGGAGGTGATCAGGGTGTTTCAGGACTCGGTATTCTGCTTGCAGCCTCCTGGAGATTCATTAACTTGGCAATCAACGTTTGAATCCATTTTGGCAGGCTGCATCCCAGTGTTATTTGATCCAGGCTCTGCATATTTGCAATATGTGTGGTACTTTCCGGAGAATTATTCAAGATATTCTGTGTTCATACCAGGGAAGTTGGTAAAAGAAGGGCAAATCAGAATCAATGAGGCATTGCTTCAGTTCTCAAGGGAGGAAATGTTGGCAAAAAGAGAGGAGGTTATAAGGCCGATACCAAAGGTTATATATGCAGGTTTCAGGTTCAAATCTCAGACCCTTGGAGATGCATTTTATATAGCAGTAAAAAGTGACATTGACAGAGTAGAAAATGTGAGGATAAATACTTTCAAGATGGAAATGATAACCTAGCATCTGTTATGCAGGAGTCCTTAGTTGGGAATAACAATCTGCCTAGGATGGATGGGGGAAGAACATTAATTTGTTTGGATGCATGATTCAACCTAAAAGAAGAAAAGAAAAGAATAGGGAAGGAAAAAGAAAAAATAAAAATAAAAAACAACAAGAAGAAAATCCCTCAGTTCCCCAACAAAGGATTGATTATCCAGGGGAAGCCGCTTGAGTTGCTCTTACAACTAGAAAGATATGTGTAATCTTGCAAGCTGCAGTTGTAATATAAATCCAACCAATGTTAGATTTTTGGGATACCGTAGGTAGGAAGGTATCCAGCAATAATGTTTCTTTTCTGCACATAGCAAGAATATACTCTGGTGGGAAAATTTTAGTTCTGATTAAGTAATTGTCATCCTATATCATAAATAATGGCCTTTGGTATACATTTACTAAAAAATGAAGAAAAAGAAAACAGATTATATAGATTACTAAAATTTGAAATTATACAGTTTGCTTGGAATATGGTTCCACTAATGGCACAAATTGAACAGCTTCCCATGTGGAGTTTAATCTGCATAACTAATTAAACATAGAATGGAACAGAACGCATGGTGCAATTGGATTGATAGCACATACATGCAAGAGTCCATCTGGGCCTGCTTCCTGCCAGGCCAAGTTTATAGCCCAAGGGGCCGAATCTATTAGATAATTCAATTACTACTGAGTGAGCTGAGGTATGGTTAAGGACTCATTGGTGCTATAGTTATCTGAGGCATGATTTTCCACTTCAAAGATGGAATGCACCTAGAGAAAGGTGAACGTGGGACTTTTTGCCTAATCCACACCATTCTCCCTTCCTATACATTTTGTCCATGTAATACTCTCATAAAGGAGAGGAGTCCAACTTTGTCTATAATTTTTTGATCTTCCAAAAGAAAATTGAAAAACAAAAGGTTAGTTAATGAGAATACCTGCTGCGGGTGGTTCATTACCACACCATGTAGAGGAATACATGCCTCAAAAAATGCACCAGGACATCCAATGGTACAATTTTGTACACAACTTAAGGCTTGCACTTCAGTTGCGGATTGTATGAGCATGACTGCAAATGCCAACGCCAAAAGTTTCCCTATTACAATATTGCTAGCCATGTGTACCTAATGCTTGCTTTAGTTTCTTCTTGCTCTGATATTTTTTTGTGCACCCTTTCATTTGCTATATATATATATTTAGGAAACTGTTGGCTAAACACTTTTGAAGGGCATTAAAAGTTTCTAGTTTAATTAAGCTATCATTTAGTGAGACAAAAAACAACTAAAGAGTTCACTCATATTTATTTTGAAGAGCTAATTAGTAAAAGTTGTAAAGTAATTAAACATAAAAGTAAAAATTAAGGTTAAAAATAATTAATTTTGTATTTTTTAACCTATAAAAGATCTAAATCTAATTTAGTAAGATGATGTGAAAGTCTATAACATATGAACCCATAAAATTAAGAGGGAAAGGACTAGCAAAAAATATTTGTAGTCTTAATGTATGATCAAGAAATATACAATCTCATATATATATATATATATATATATATATATATATATATATATTACCATTGAAGTATGTATATAAAATTTTATTGAACATTTTAACATAAATTAGAATACTTATAGACTTTATTTATCTAATTTTTGGATTTTGTAGAGTTTACTTCTATATTTTTTTTCCTTCAACTCTTTTCACTTTATTATTCTTCGTTTGTTTTATTGGTATGGGGAGAGGAATATATTATCCCAAGATTTTTCAAACGACATATGCTTTATGTAAGCATCATATCCTAAATTCTTAGACATGAGAAGTTTGGTCTCTTACTATTTTATATCTCATATGACATCTTGTCAACAAATTTGGACAAAAGTCTATTAAGAAGGCAAGTAGCAATCTCAAGGGCATAAACCTAAATAGATAAAGGAATATCAACTTGATTCATCAAAGGACAAGCCATATCTAATAGGGTTATATTTCCCCTTTTAAAAACATAATTATGTTATGGTGTTTAAGTAAATGTCCATTGAGAGAAAAACTCATTCTTTTTCAAGTAACCACCAAAATCTTAGCTTAAGTATTCACCTCCTCAATCTAATCATAGGATTTTAATACTTCTACTAGTTTGTTTCTCTACTTCATTTCTTAATTCTTTGAATTTTTTAAAATATTCAAGTTTGTAATTCATTAAATACACATAACCATATTTCAATTAATTATTTGTAAATGTAATGAAATAAGACAAACCACCTCTTGCATGTGTTGCCTAGGACCACATATATCTACATGTATGAATCCTAATAACTCATTAACATGTTCTCCCTTTCTTTTCAAAAAAGTCTCAATTATCTTATCCAATAAACAAGATTCACATATTTTATATGATTCATAATCAAATAGATGCAAGTAACAATTCTATAACTTAACCTTCCTTGAGCAAGCTTATATAAAAAGTTTATATAATTAGATCTATAATGAACTTGTTTTTTCTAAAAAGAACAAACTTTATCATTAAATGTAAATGTAAATTCATTTAAAGTTAAACTAGTAATGGAAATGATGATTTTAGAAAGCATAGAAATATATAACAATTCTTTAGTTCTATTACCAGCCTAGAAAGAAAAAGTAAACTACAAGTTCCAATGGCTAATGTTGCAACTCTTGCTTTGTTTACAAATCATAGGTCTACCTCACATTTCTTTAACCACCTACTTCTGATAATTTCCTACATATTTCAACAAATATGTGAACAATATCTAATATCCAATATTTAAGCAATAAAATCAAAAGTAGAAAGATTTATCTCAATCATAAACATACCTAAACCAAAGGCTTCACTAAACTTCTTCACCTTTAGTCTAACAAGATAAATCTTGCAATTACTTTTTTAGTGGCCTTCTTTACCACAATGATGGCAAGTGCTCTTGCTCTTGTCCTTTTCACATCACCACTCGATTGAAATGCCTTGGTTGCTTGAGCCTTTCCTTTTTGGTTCTTCTTCTTAGGCCTTTTGCTCTTCACATTGGAAGAATCTACAAGAAAAAAAAGGAGTCTTCTCTTTCTTTAGAGTTTTCTTTCTAGTTTTAAGCATATTCAATAATTCAACTAATGTAACTTCCAACTTGTTCATATAGAAGTTCACAATAAACTATGAACAAACCTAAGGTAGAGACTACAAGATTAGGTTAATACTTAACTCTAAATTTATGGTAAAACTCAATCAAGCCAATTTCTTAATATAGCTAATCTTCATAATATTAGCATTCACTAAAAATCCTTCTACCATCTTAGATTAGAACAATTCCTTTAAGATCTCGTATCTCTTAGTCCTAGTTTTTATATCAAACAACATCTTGAGATGCAAAATTATTGTGCAAGCATTCATAATATTCTTATGTTACCTTTGAAGTTTAAGAGACATATAGGCTAACATCACACATGTAGCATGATCATCATCATCCTTATGCTAAATATATGCCTCCACTTCTTCCTTATCACCAAGAGTAGAAAGATCCTTATCAAAGATGTAGAACTTTTTTCCATACTTGAGAACAATTCTCAAGATTTTATACCAGTCTAAAACATTTGGTCTAATGAGGTTATTCACATTAACTATGCTTTGTATATATGGACAGATTATTACTCATTTTTATCTAGCAACATATATATGAAGAGTGTGTATTAATTTCATGTATACATACCAAGCATATTCTGGTTGAGGAGGCTTTTAGCTAACATAGCAATCTTTCTTTAAACAAAACTATGGTCTTATTGTATAATTATCAAAGCCAACTCACCATGTCTTATCATGTACTTAATATTTAAGTTGAGGGATTTAGTTAAGTATAGTTATCTCATGCATTAGCATCATAATTGTAATATATATCGGATATATAGAAAACAATACTGGTATGATATTCAAATATGCATGATTATAGGCTTTACTATGTTATCTTCCTCAAGCTATTGAGGAAGACAAATGGTCAAATTCTAAAGGATTGCAAATTAGTCTTCCCAAGCCATTTTTGTAATTAAATTAAATGTAAAGAAAACTGAGGAAAATAACATCAAGTAGAAAAGAATAAGGTCTTACGACATTTATATCTTTTTTTTTCTTTTTTTTCCTTCCTTTTTGGAAAGAAGGGACGATACCTAGAAAGTCTAAGTTAGCTCTTAGCTCTATCTTAGCCAACATCCTACTCTTGAGGGATTGAAGCAAATTGCTCATTGCTGTGTTACCCTAACCCAAGGAAAGGCATTTGGTGAAGAGCATTATTTTGATGGAGAAAAAGCAAGGTTGACAAGCCACTTTGAGGAGTTAATTGGACTAGACTGCTTGATGGATATTTTACATGACATAAAAAATTTTACTCAAGGTCCTTCGTTAATAGAGGTTGCTTACTCTCCCTAGTAACGAAGGAAAAGGGAGGAGGTTTTTATAGTGATGGTAGGTCTCATGAGATCTCTGTCAACCATCAGAAACATGGTTGGCTACATACAAGTATAACTGAATTAAGATGAGATGAGATTGACAAGCAAAGATTGTAGTGTAACTACCTAAGAAAATAGGAGAAAACCCACCCCTTTAGCTAACGTATAATGAGAGGATTGATTCAAAGTGTCTAGGTACCGAGAGTCAAAGAAGGGTAAGGATAGGGGGTTAGTAGACATATGTCCTTAAATTGGAAAGATCTAACCTACAAATTAAGATGTGCTAATGGCAATGATATACCAAACCCTATAATCGTACTTCTATTGATATCTTAAGATGGACATACTAAGATTAGATGGGATCTATAGGAGTCCTTCATTTGGATCTTCATAGTTACAAATAGATATCCCATCTTAATCCTAAATTCTTTAATTATATAACTTTTACATAATTATGAGATAAACAACAAGTTACATTTAAGAAGAGTTTAAATAAGAATAGAATTTATGACTAGAAAATAAGAGAAGGGCACATAAAGCAATCTCTATACTACAAAAATTACATTCATTCATATTAATAAAAACAATGACATGGGTCTATAAGCTTATAATCCTCTACCATGTGATCATATTTAGATTATATGTACAAAAGTAAATATACGTTTAATTTTAATTATTGATATGAAAATTTAGTGTTTAATTTACCTATCCAAATAAGAGTCTTAATGAAATTAAAAATTAGTTTTTTTAATTCAGTAAGTAATCTAATCAATTATAAGTGCTCAATCCTAATCCAATTAGGAAGTTTTAATTTTAGTCAAACACTATTTATAATGTAAAAAATAATTTTTAAAATTATATTTGAATTAATTTTTTTTAATTCAATAACTTAATTGAATTAGGTGTTCCACTTCTAAATAATTTAGAATCTTAAAAATCTAATCAATTTAAACTTATTGTTATGCTAATTTGACATATCTCTTGCTCATATAAATGTTTCCTAATGCAATGGAAGCATGTTTACAACATTCATTAACCATGACTCAAGTAACCACCAACTTGTAGGCACATAAGCTACTGTCAAAAGCAATAGCCACCACAAGGTAGGAAAGCCATGCCTTGCCACCACCATGGGTATAATTACCCATGCATGCATTCCACACAAGGCTTGGCCTTGCGACCCAATATGGCTTTCTTTTGAGTCATCAACACTACCATGGTTAATTACCCAACAATCCATAGTAATGCCCAAATTAATTTTAGCCCCTTATTTTTTATTTTTTTGTTTCTCAAAACCATGACACACAAATGAAAGAACTTTTCTCTTTTGCATGATGTGACAGAATGTTGATTCTTTCTTTTTTTTCATTTTTTATGTGTTTAACCAAAAACCAAATCAAGGAATTAATTGTAAATTGTAATAACACTAAATAAACATATAAATCAATTGAATTGTTAATCAATAACAACTAAATATAAAATTAAATTATATTTAACAAGCAAATCAAACTTTGATACTATTATTGGAAATTAAATGAAAGTTTATCGAATAAATACATAATAATTAAATATTTTAAAATTTTGAATTCCCAAAATATATCATAGGTTGTTAAATTTAATTACAAATTATACTAAAAGATGAGATAGTTACCAATGAATCAAGTCTTTTTTTCTCTTTCAAGTTAAATTGATAAGTTGTTGCAAGCTATCAGTATCCAAAAGTTTAAACTCTAATAGTATGCATACAAGAAACTATAAAGACAATTCTTAAAAGCATAAGCTCTTTTAAGGGAAAAGAGAGATAAAAGAGCAAACCAAAATAGAGTGCTAGCTCACAAGAATCAGTTTGGTTGGCCATATAAGGTTCTATTTATAGAGAACTTTGGCTATGTAAGGCCTAGTATTAACTTCTAATAAATTATACTTTAGTTCCTATAATTTTAAATATTATATCTTGACTAAAAAAATTTCTTCAACTTTCTAATCAATCCTAACTTAATCTCTTTTTACGTTTTTCATCATTTTTTCTTTATGTATGTGATCCATTAAGATCTTAACAATTAGACAATAAATATAAATTATAATTCCAAAAAATTAGACAGATTAAACCCTTTTAATTTATCGCTTAGACACATGTTATGATTAATTTAATATTAGAACTGTAAAAGTGGTTTAACTAATTTTTTAGTATATAGTCTCTTACTGTAATTCAATTATTTTGTCTTACTAATACTCTAATTAAATATTGAGTATGAAAGTAGTACTTATTCTATATTGTTTAATCATATTCATTCTCAAATGATAATATAACAATTGATTATATTAAGGAGATCACAACTTTTTATAATTATCATTCCATCTTGTGTAAGGATTTCTTAAATCAATATCTATTGAGAACAATAGAACATTCTCCAACAATTACTTTAGTATGAAAAATCATTTATTAATTAATCAACTATTTATATGTAAGAAATACAATAATATTAGGAATTATACTTTGATATGATAAGTATCTAATTTTTATAATTTCATCACAATTATTTTTTGTAAAGTATATTTATTTTACAAACTTTATTTTTAAAACCATATCATTTGTATAAACATTTTAAGAATAAGCAATGTCTATTACAAATAATTGCATGCATGAAATATTATGTTCATAATCAGTAAATGAACCTATTTATTGCTAAGGCATACATTAACAAAAGCAATTTCAAATTGTTGTAAAGTTGAAACATCCAAGATCAATTATATGTAGTAGTAAAAACAAAATATGCCAATATATCTTGGCATTTTTGAAAAATATGATTCAACTATCTCTTAATTGGTTAAGAAACATTAAAACATGTAATTCTAGAAAGGGAAACATTAAAATAATTAGACCACTGTGGACTTTTATGCCAAAAGTCAAAACATCCTTGAAATTCTAAGGGTTAGAATAATCAATATTTTAATTCATTTATGATCTACAAACTACCATTATCCACATTTGAACCAATTGAGTTAACATTTACAAATATGAAAGTATATAACAAATGTGTGATATAATTGATAACCTTACAGTAACAGAAACACTACAACAAAACCATGATGTTGTCTTTTTCATAGAAATTAAAACATAACACAATGTTAATCAAAGGAATATAAGTGAATAATATAAAACTACATAAGACTAGTTTATATTATATTCATGCCTTAAAATTGCATTTTATTTCGATAATCTTTATTTTTGTTTTCAGCTCAATACATTTAGACAACACTTAACTCATTTCCTCACTCAAATTATTGATTTTATTCTTCTTGAACTCCATATACTCTTTAGTTAGCTCAGAGTTTGAGAAGCAAAAGTAGGAAAGTTAGTTTACCCAACCAATTGGTGCCATCTCTTACTAATGCTTGGCATGAAGATTGGCATGAATCAAGCATATCAAGGAGGCAAGGTGAACATAGAGTCAATGTTCATGGTAACAAGACAAGGAAGGCTAGGTAGAAGTTGAGTTATGGGTTATGGTAATGATGTTGAGTGGCTAAAGAGTTGGGGCTAGAGCACATATGTGATAGGTTAAATAAGGCAATATCTCTTGCTAGTAAAGGGTTAGATTCCTTATTGCTCTTAAGAGGGGAAGTATATTTTGACATAAGGTGTGATGGCTTAACCAAGGCAATGTCTCTTTCCACTAAAGGGTCAAATTCTCTAATACTTTTTAAGGGGATAATGCATCTCTCACATAAGTGTTAGCTAATGTATTAAGACTATGTGAGCACTTAGGCTAAGGTTCAAACTAACAATGTGTGGCTTAATTGTGAGTTGGATTATAAGTGGGCTGAGAACTAGCTCAAGCATTAATGAAATATTAGTGCACAATTGGAGTTGGGGCAAATTATATGCAATTTAATTATGGGATGGCTAACAAGGTGATGGCTTAGAGTGTATACCAAGTTCGTATGTGAATCAAAGGCCATAAAAATAGGGATAATGTGGATTGTTCTCCATAAAATCATGGGAATATGATGTTAATGGGCTGATTAGGTAGCCAAATTGAGGTGCTAGCTAACACAAGTATGTAGTTTGTCTAGCATGAAAGAAGGAGAACATGGGTGATTTCTCTAATGTTGACTAAGCCATAATAAGGTGGTAAACACTCCTCAAGCACAGGAAGACATAAAGACATTATTGGCCAAAGATCACAAGGAAGTGCTCTTAAAAGTAAGGGAATACCACTATGAATGATTGACTTAGGAGTTATATCATGCATGTTATTAAGTAGTTAAAAGTATCAACTATCATAACTTATGGCTTATAAATATGTAATGTGAGTAGCCAAAGCTTAACATCAACAAAAGAGGAAAGTATAGAGAAAAAATTTGTGAGAGCTTTGTCAAATCATTTGTACTTGATGAGTAAGAAAGTAATAATGGTTGAGAAAATTCCCATATATGGTGGCATTTCTTCAAATTGTGTAATTAAGTGTTTTTACATGCAAACATTTTTTTTTGTGTGTTTGTGTGCAAGGTTTGGCTAAAACCAAAGGGTGTCTTGGTACCATCAAGGGAAAAAAAATTTGGTGCTAGAAATTAGCCTTATGACATAAACTATGGTGAGGATACTTCTTAAGCTAGTTCTTAAATCTTTTCCATGACTCATACAATAACTTGTTATTGAATTAGGTAAACATAGTTATATGATTCCTCATCTTCGTCTTTTTAAAAAGAGAGAAAATTTTAGCTTTAATTTTTTATGCCATGGGATTCCAAGTAATAATACTAATAGATACCATAGAAAGAGAGTTAAACTAATTTCATGCTTTATCACATAATGAAAAAGGAAATGCTTTAAGCCTAATAGCATCATTACTCACACCATTATACTTAAAAGTATCACAAATTTTAAGTCAGTAATATTAGAATTGGGATCATCATTAGGTAAACCATTAATAGAACACTCATTTAGATCATTTGATTGATAACCAACTTGACCTTAAAGGAGTTAGATTAGATTTCTAGCCTAGTAATGCTTGGTATCAACCATTCTAAAGATGGTGTAGCATATGAACTAAGGGCTCTTCATTTTTTTTGTACCTCTTTTTCTTGTGCCATAATGTTCTTCTCTTTTTGTGTCAAAAATTTTCTAATGGTTCATTCTATCTTATAGTCAAAAGTAGCAAGTCCTCACCACTAGCATGAATCATGCACTACCATGCCTACAAACCAAGAATTATAACCAAGTAAACTAAAACTCTTAAAGTGGATCATAAGATCATAAGATCATGCAAAAGGTAGTCAAACTCTTAAAGTGGTAAGTTCAATAATATGAACTCTTTATACAAATAACAAATTTTTTTTAAAAAAAAGGTCTTGAATTAAAAGAATAGTTAATCACATAAACTACAGATCAAATTATATCTAAACTTTAACTTAAAATATTTTAACTAGTTATAATAAAGTTCAACAAGTCCATTGAATTTTTTTTTTTGAAAAAAAAAACCAATGAGAATACATCAAAGAATAAGTAATAAAAATCAAACAAAACTTAATCTTTAAGGATAAAAACTGAATGTCAAAGCTATTTCACTTCTTTCTCCAAACTTATGGATTGCTATTTTCACTTTCCTTTTCCCTTTTCTCTCTTCTTTTCTTCCCTTTCTGTCCTTTATCTTTCTATTGATTTTATATCTCCTTTTATATTTTCACAAGTTTGGAAATTCTTATGTCCATTTAACCTCTAAAAAATTTATGACACATAACTTTTAACTAAAATTTCTTTTATATAGAAACTAAATTAGAGTTCTCTATAAACTAAAAAGTTGTAGGCTTATTCCTTTAGTTTTTATGATTATAATAATAACTCAATTTGAATTTCTAAAATGAAATTTATGCCCAAAATACTAAATAGTACTCAATCAACAATGGGATATAATCATGATTGGGTTTGGTTTTTGAATAAAGGTAGGACTCCTCTTCAAAAACAACTCCAAATTAGATCAGGAATATTGTCAATGTTTCTTTTATTTACTTCTTACTCTTCCATCAATATTTCTTCCATTTATGAGACACATTCATTTGAAATATTCACAATACTCCTTTCTTACAAAAAATAAAAATAAAAATATGTAAAATATGCATAAAATAAAACATAAGTGGGGATAATAACAAAAATTTAAGAGTAAAATTAGATGAAAATATATAACAAATTAAACACTATTACCTTCTCCTTTTTCTCTTTTCTTGGCTTGCTTCTTCACTTGTTTCTTATCCTTTCTCTCTTTTATTATTCTCCTTTACATTCCACCTTTTATTGAGATAACTCCTTTTCTTTTGGTCTTAAATCCTTAGTCAATCTCAAAAAATTCATTGACTCATAAGATGTTGCTAAAATTTCTCATATGGAGAAAGTGAATCAAGTTTTAGTTAAATGAAGAGTTGTACCCTATCTCTTATCTTTCTTTTACCACAAGGATCAACTAATTTAAAAGTTTAGATCAAAAGTTATGCCAATAAACTAATCTTTGTTCCCTATGTAGGATAGGATTTCTCTCTTCAAATTTCTAAATGTGATGACACTTTCCAAAAGTTTAATAGAGCTTATTTTCTGATATACCAAATAAAATGAAGGAAAAGTTATTGGGCTAAAGAAACAGCAAACAAAGAGAAGCTCTTGTTGTCAACAAAAGAATCAAACTTACTAGCCAACAGTAACAAGAAAGTCAAAGTCATTAGAGGTAGTCTCCTAATGACAGAGCTCCCTTCATAACCAACTAGCACCATTAAGTTGAGCAGTGGCATTAAAGATGGCAAGCATAAGGCTTCGCATTCTGACATGGTTCTATCTTAAGTTAAGGACCAGTAATGTTCCATGATCAATAACTAAGGGACCAACCAAGTCCTGTGTTTTTTAATAAAATACAGATTGGTAACCATCCAAACTTGGTGCCCTAAAAGGTCCCATGTCAAACATAGTCTTCTTCACATATTCATTATTAAAAGGCCATGTAAGAGCAAACATATTTGAAGTAGATAAATGAGGAAAGCAACCAAGGAATGGAAAAGCATCCAAAAGAGTGCCCTCTTATGAATATAACTATTTAAAATGATTATAAGCTAAAGGTGCAACAATACATTATTCCAAATCCATCCCTTTATGCCATCATGTAAAGCTTCAATTTTATTACATTTTCGTTGGGCCATAGTGTTTGCTTGAAAGTATTAGGTATTGTAGTCACTATCTGAAATCCACTAGGCTAAATATTTTTGGAACTAGAAGATCTCCTCTTAAGCAAAAATTGCTTCCAATTCAATTTATAGATGATGCTCTAAGGTAATAAGACCCATTGACATGCGATTCTCCATAGATAGTTAGCTACCCTAGAGTCACACTAAAAGTTGTTTCCTTCATGAAAAGACATTACCAAAAACTTGTTTTATTCCATTCCACTAAAATAGAAGAAAGTTTTGAAAATACAATAAGGAGAGCCACTTGCTAATTTCATAAGTCTCATAAGAGCATACAAAAATCCTTAGGAAGAAGTCATGTTGCCTAAAATTGAAATGGCTAATCTTATTTATGCATTTGTTGAATCTTATTAAACCATACCAGTAAAGGAAAATGCCTAAAGCTAATTTACAAAAAATGACAAATCACCACCACATGCTAAGAAAGCCTTCACTACACATTGCACAAAGCTTTGTCTAATCTACAAAGTACTCTTGTTTAAGATGTTTTACCTTTTGGCCAAGTTAAATGAGGTCCCAAGAAGCCTAAGTCTACCAAAGATAGCTCATAGATTGACATAGAGAAAGGCCCCCACTTATAATCTCAGAGGTGATTCAATCCCATTTTTTCTTTAGATGCATTACCATTTGATAATGATTATAAATTGCTACATAAACCCCTAAGACAACACCAATAACCATTACATAAATATAATGTGACAATAGTTGACTTCATGTAGTAGTTCAAAACTATTGCATTATCTTAGGAAAAGATAGCAATTATAATGTTTACACTATAGTCTTAACTTGCTGCTTATTTTTTTTTCTAAAAAAGGAATAAGGTAGTGGTCTAAAACTATTGCCTAATCATTCTTTTTAAAAAATAAAGGATAAGGCAATAGTCTTTAACTACTTCCTTTTTTTTTTTGTCTAAAAAAGGATTACCACTGCCTAATCTTTTTCTTTATAAAAAAATAAGGGGCTAAGGCAATATTACTAAACTACTTCATATTTCTTTTGAAAGTAAAGGGATAAGGTAGCAATCTTGAACCATTGTTTATTTTTTTTCTAAAAAAGGAATAAGGTATGGGTTTGGAACCATTGCCTAATCTTTTTTTTTCCAAAATAAGGGACTAATCAACGTTTTAAACCACTGCCTATTACTTTTGAAAATAAGGGGTTATGGTAGTGGTTCTAAACCATTGCCTATTCCTTTTGAAATTAAAGGTATACGGTTACAGTTCTAGACCATTGCCTATTCTTTTTCTAAAAATAAATTTTCTTGAAATGGAAATAGGTAGTAATCTTTGAGTTATAGAAAAGGGCTAAGGCAACGATCTTGAATTGCTGCCTATTTTTTGAATAAGGCAGTGGTTTTAGACTTCTACCTAATCTTTTATTAAAAAAAAATGAAGGGATAAATTTATTTTCAATTCTCCTAATCAAATTCATTTCTCCTAAAACTATTTAATTCAATTTGATCTACTTTTCTTCCTAGACAATTTTGGGCATTAGGGATTTTTGTACTTTGTTAGGTTAGAATTGATTAGTATTTTGATTGGATTGTCTCCAAGATTGTTTAAGGTTTGCAAAATTGATTTCTAGTTTTGGTTTGTTTGTTGTTATTTTCAATTAGCTTTTGAAATAAAGGGTTGGGCAACAAGGAAGGAACAATGGTAAGTTGGAATTTCATACATAGTGTTATATCATATGTTGTAAATGAGGTCATCCTTAATGGCCTTGCAGGCTTTGGCTACTTCTTTTTTTATAATCATTTCTTTCTTTTCGTAATTTGATTACTTTGTTGCATTATAGCTTTTCATTATTTCATCATTTTTTTTCTTTTCTTTTATTTAGCTTCATTCTCTAACCTTTGAGGCTAGCACATTCCTCATTGATTTGTTCACTTGAATTAAGAAGGACTCATATCTATTTAGTTTTGTCTGTAGTGTCAAATTTAATACACTACTGAATTTCAAATATGAGGACATGACATTCTTTCATTTTATGTTGCATGATACCTTTTCAAATATGGGGATATTTGTGAAGTGCCTACTAAGTTTTAATAGCCTTTTTAGGTTGGTCATCTAAAGCTTCAATTTTGGGTTGCTATGACCAGCCAATTATCAATGATTTTGCTCCTTTAAGCAACATAATCTCAATAAGTTTCAAACTTTGTTGTGCCATGCAGTGACAACTGTTATTTTTTGTTGCCTTCAGCCAATTATCAATGATTTTGCTCCTTTAAGCAACATAATCTCAATAAGTTTCAAACTTTGTTGTGCCATGCAGTGACAAGTGTTATTTTTTGTTGCCTTCAATGTTCATTAGATTTTTGTTTTTTTAACATAAAGAATTCAAATCTTGAATTAATTTGGATTTTTGTCCTTCTCCATTACATTAAGGCATAAGTCTAATCTTTGTTTTCCTTTGTTTTCATTTCTTTTATCTTTTCTTTATTCTATAGTTTCCCTATGCACCACTTTCTCATGGCAAGATTTTTATGTTTATAAATATCCTTACATTTCTTTTTTTCCCATTAATCACTTTTATATTATATTGTAAAATTTTTTTATAATTGTAATTGCTTATTATGAACAATGTTTTTGTAGTGAAATTACACTAGAATATTAAAACCATCCTTGGAAGAGCAAGTAAGGATAAAATTGTGAAAGTTGTCATAATAGATAGACATCCAATATTAATTATTTCTTCGTTTTGTTTCTTTTTAAGTTATCAAGGAAACATTATTGCACAAATGCATGCAAATGGGAAAAAGAGTAGTGATGAAGAATATTGCAAATTACCACTTTTTTCCTTTTTGCTCTTCTTTTCTATTTTCTTTTCCCAATCTAATATTTATGTTTTGAATTTTCTGTAAGCTACTATTTGATTGGGAAACCATTTATGGTTTGATTGGTTTGGTGCTTATTGTTTACTCTTTTCATCAATCTAGTTTTTGTTTGAAGTAATTAAAGTTATATTAGATACAAATCATAGGATCTTTTACTAGAGGCATGTTATCCTAGATGACACTATTAGAAGGTAGAAATCCATGTGTTTCTTCTTATCCCAAATGCACATCCACTCAAGTAAAGATCAAAATCAATTTATGTTATCCTAGATGTTCATTTGTTGCTTTTTTTAAACAAAAAGAATTTAAATCTTATAATGATTTAATAGTTGCATTTTAGGAACTGATAATGTTAACCTTAACCTTCCCATTTCCTTTTTTGATTGTTTTACTTCATTTCATTTTGTAGTTTCTCTATTCCACTTTTTCTTGGCATGATTAATCAGTTTATACATACTTGGGCATTTTTTTCTCTTATATTATAGTTTATACTATTAACGGTTTCTTCATAATTATATAATTGCTTACCAAAATGTTATTTTTCTAATGAAACTCTACTCATTCAAACCTTCCTTGAATATAAAGAAAGATCAATAGATCACATATTTGTGCCCAAGAAATATTAATTTCAAGTTAGTTGTTAAACTATTAATGTTTTCTTCCTTTTGTGCTTTTTGGCCTTTATGGGAATACATGAAGGTGGGATCAAAATACAACCAACACCCATTATTGTTCTTTAACTAATAGGTAGTTCAAGTTTTCTTACATTCCCATAACAAAGCCATCAATCTTCTACTATAGGTGTGGGTTATTGGCATGTTTATTGATCTTGATAATTGTGCTATGGATGCAAGTTACAAAACAACTAATTGGTATGTCTTCCACATATATTGTCCATTTCAAAATCTTTATGATTATATATGATAGGTTTGCTAGCACAAAGATGTATACTAATTTTCCCACAAAGGATGCTTTAGGCAAATTATTGGAGGTGTTTTTCATGGTTGCTCGAACAAGCTTCCAAGTGTTCTTTTGAAGTTGAACACTAATAAAAAATTTGTGCAATCATTGGTAGAAATAGGTTAATGGCCACAATAACATGAAAAACTGATTTTAATACTAATTGCTTCTTAGTACAATCTCACTTTGTAAGACTTATACTAGTTGGTAATACCCTTTGACCCTTAAATGCTTAAATTTTTTATAGTACTACTATCATTACCATCTTATGCAATCATTTCAATGCCTTATGCATTGAAGGCATACATTTGTCTACTTTTGGATGTATATAATGTTTATTTCTCTCTCTCTCTCTCTCTCTCTCTCTCTCTCTCTCTCTCTCTCTCTACATTGGTCTTGTGAGGAGAAGAATGTGGATTGTTTCTAGTTTCCTCGTGAAGGTAAAAGACCATTACCTCACAAAAGGTAAGAAGCAAATTGAGGATATGGAGAAGAAGATAATGCAATTGCACTCTATTCTCTCAAATTTGAAGGTTTTGTAGGTAGTATATGAATTTCTTCAATTGGAATGGATTGAATCTAGATTGAAAAATTAACATGAATTTCTATTGCTATCTTCTCCTAATTGTTACTTATTATGCTTAATCGAACCCAATGTTTACATTTCAAATGCTTATTATGCTTCACTGAGAGGACTCATTTCTCCCATATTGATCTTTGCTTGCTACCTTTATTTACACAACAATTGTTCAATTTATGGGTTGCTTTCTAAATTCATTGTCAAGAAAATGCATTCTTTAAGGACAACTTAATGTGTAATCAATCTTTTTGGTTTTGTTCAAATAATTGTCGTAGATGTCATAATTTTAAAACTTCAAAATAGTTAGAGAATCGCTGCCTATTTTCTTAAAAACTATTACCTATTCTCTTAAAAAACCACTACCTATTTACTTAAAAAATTGTGACCTATTCACTTAAAAAATCACTACCTCTTCACTTAAAAAACCACTACCTTTTTCCTTAAAAAATTGATGTTTATTCTTTTAAAAAATTTTTGTCTATTCTTTTAAAAAACTATTACCTATCCACTTAAAAAATTATTATCTATTCTCTTAAAAAACTATTACCTATTCTTTAAAAAATTGTTACATATTCCCTAAAAAATTCATTGTCAAGAAAATGTGTTCCTTAGGGACAACTTAGTGTGTAATAAATCTTTTTGGTTCTATTCAAATAATTGTCATAGATGTTATAGTTTTGGAACTTCAAAATAGTTAGAGAATCATTGCGTATTTTCTTAAAAATTGTTACCTATTCTCTTAAAAAAATCATTGCCTATTTGCTTAAAAAATTGCTACCTATTCAATTAAAAAATCACTACCTCTTCATTTAAAAAACCATTACCTATTTCCTTAAAAAATTGATGTTTATTTTGTTAAAAAATTGTTGTCTATTCCTTTAAAAAACTATTACATATTCACCTAAAAAATTACTATCCATTCTCTTAAAAAACTATTGCCAATTCTCTAAAAAATTATTACTTGAAATGCCTTTAGGCAATGGTTTCATATATGTTACTATAGGCAAAGAAAACCACTATGTTAGATTTATTCTAGTGCTCACAAATGTAGTGGTCTAAAAACCACTACATTAGACTTTAGGCAATGGCTTTTAGCTCAAATGCACTAGATTTGAACCACTACCTTAATCCATTTTTTGGGTAGTGATGCCCTTATCAAATTAAATTCAGCAGCTATTAACCAAGAAATTTGCAGTAGCATGGATTGTTCTTAGGCCTTCACTTAGCTATTTTCCATTATCTAAATGCAAACACCTATACACTACACTAAAAAACCATGATTGGTCATCACCTTTTTGCACTAGCAAATGGATAAATTGCTCACTTATACTTAGCAACTCAAGTTTCAAACTTAAATTTCTTAAAGGGTCTTGGGTAAAAAAGCCATTTTGGCACAAGAGTTTCTTTAAAATCTTAATGAATACAAGGGGGTGAGAAGGAAAGGAAAAAGGAAAGCCTTAGCAACATGATGTCTTAAAAATCTAAATACAAAAGCAAGGGAGCATTAGTTTGATGAGGCTAACACTGTCTTCTTGTCATATCTTTTTTTTTTTTTTTGTCTAAAATCTATCTTCTTGTATATTATCATTTCCTCAACAAATGTAGATCCAACATTTAAACTACAAATCCCTTCGTTTTCAAATTGACCAAATAGAAAAATAAACCAAATTAAAAATTTTACCTTGTATAAGTCTATAACATTTTAAACAAATTTGTGTTCTTGACTAGGGTGGAAAAAAGAAGAAAATAAATAAAAAGGTCAACTATAATTGATAGTCAATTATTAAAACTCATTCATCTAAAGAATTAAAAAAGAAAGTACTGCAATGAAAAACTACATCTCCAAATAAAAGAAAATAATGGAAAAAAAAAGATAGAATAAAATATCTAACCCTTCATAGGATAGAGTTTTGATACCTACCTAGACAAGACCAAGATAGAGGTAATTATGGTGTTTTTCATGAAGTTAGATAGAGGCAGAGGACAAAAGTCTTATTATTTCAATAAGGCTGGATAGATGAAAGTCATGTTCCTTTGTTTCGATGGTGTAGTTAGTTTTATAGAGAAGATTAAACTAACTAGTTTGGTAGAATTGTTTTTCAATTGGTTTTAGAATTTTCCATGTGTCAATAAATTTGTCAAAGTTTTCAATCAGGAATTCTTCCTAATTGATGACACCTAAGGAAGAAGCCTCAGAGTCATAGCTTGATGTAAAAGGTCGAAAAAGAATAGACATACTTACCATAACAGAGATAAACCTACAGTTAGAGCTAGTGAAGGTTTTGTGGAGATATCCCTACCTACATCCTAAGGCTTACCAATGGTCTTATTACATTTCCTAGGACTTATTGCCTAGAACACCCTTATTTGGTTCCTTTCCACTCATGCTAAACCTTTTGGTTCTCACACTTGGTTTCTCTTTTTCTAATAGTTATGTATACCCTCCTTCTCTCCTTAACAACAAAACCTTTGGCTCTGATACCACTTTCACCATAAGATCAATAAAAGGATAAGAGTGTAAGAGTGAAAAATTTTGATAAAATCTTATAGTACATGGCGTTTTTAAACCAAAGGGCACTCTAGAGCAAGCTTCTTAAGAGTAGTTACTGATTTTTAACCTATATACTATAGTTTGAAAAATTGTTTAAATGCAAATATAGAATGTAAAATAAAGTTTGAATTTAAATTTATTAAAACTTGTAAGAAACTTACAAGGAAGACTTTTATAGAACACTTGACTCTTATAAAGGAAGTCTAGAGAGAAGTGCTACTTCTAAAGGCTTGCTTTGTTACAAATGGTTGAGTCACTTTTATAAGCAAGGAGAGCCGCTTTGGATGCTTGGTGAGGTGGAAAGTTGGCAAAGTCTAGAAAAAATATCTTTTGGTGGGGAATCTACTCTTACTTGCATACTATTATAATACCATAAGGTAAAAGCAAAAGTACTTTAGGAAAATGTAAAGGTAGATTCTCCTATCAAACATTTAACATCTACTTTTTCTTTTTTATATTTTATTATTATGAAAAATTTTATATTCTTAATATTATCTCTTGATATATATTAGACTAAATTAAATGGGTTATACTTAGTTATTAAACTTATTTACACTATGCTTAATTAATTAGATTAAAAATGAAAAAAAATGTCAAATTACTAAGTAAAAAAGTATAAATAAGAAAATAAATTAGATTTTGGTATTATGTCAAATAATTTGTCAAATTTGAGTTTCACTTAAAAATTTAATATAATAAGTACAAAATTTTATAAATATTATAAAATAAATAAATTTTATATATTTTAACAATATAAAAAATTTTATATTTTAACTTAATTTACTAAATCAAAATTAAATAGGTAAAATATAAGTGTTATATCTCATTAGTATTAAATTGAATTAATTAAATTCAAGATTATAGAAAAAAAATAATTATAATAAATCAAATTTTAATAAAATGTCAAATAACATTTTAAAATTTTGATTTTTTTAAAAAAATCAAACTAATAGTTATAAAAAATTTTATAAACATTAGAAACTATTGAACATTTTTATATTTTAACATGTGTTAAGTCCAATAAACACATGAGATAATAAAATTAAATTAAATGGACTAAACTCAAGTATTATAACTCTTTATCACTTCATTAATTTAAATAAAAATATGGTAAGAGTCAAACCGCTAAATTATGTGTATAAATAATAAGATAAACTAAATTTTGATTCTAAGTAAAATAATAATTTGAAATATCAAATGTACCTAAAAATTTCAGTTAGTGACAATATCAGAGGTCTTTAAATTTAGACAATATAAGAATTTTATATTTTTAATAGCATGAACACTTTTCTTTGTTGTTTTCTTATCTCTTATATTAATTTGTACTCTCTTTTACCTTTGACTCCTTTTTAAGATAGGAAGACATTCAAAATAGATATGAAAAAATTCCTTGAATTAATTAGTGTAAATTAAACAATTATTGTCTTTTTCTTTTTATGAGAAAAAGAAAGCAAAGGAAAAAAAATTAGCTACAAGACAATTAATCATTCTTAGGGATGACCAAATCGAACTCTACTACTTGAAACCACACTCTTAAGCTTGGAAGAGGAAGTTGTCAAAACTTCAACTCCAATTCAAATGTAAGGGCTTGGGAAGATTTATAAAACTTTCATTTGTTCACTGAGATAACGTGGGTTTTCTCTCAATCTTCTTGAAAATTTATTAAAGGAAGCCATTGGGAAAAAAAATAAAAAAGAAAGGAGAAAATGCTGCTTAATTATTTTCCTCAACTCTATGAAAAATAAAATGATCGAGTAACAATGAATAATTTCTTTTTTATTATATTATCAAATGATCCATGAAAACAATTCCACACAAGAAGAATGATAAGATGCACCCATAATCATTACTCAAGCTTTCGTCTTGCGAAAATTTCCTAAACTTTAAGGCTCCAGTCCAATACTTGAACCACTAGCAACTCATGTTGGATAAAAAGACAATGAGGTGTTAAAACCAAGAATTGGACAAGTTGAAAATTGTAAAACTGTTCTAAGTTGTCTAACAAATGCTGTTATTATTAATATAAAATTTATTTTCATTAATTTGTACTAAGTATTATTCAAATTTTTTATAAAATAAAAAGTTAAAATATATTCAATTACAAATGATATTATTCAAATAAAGTCTCATTTAAAGTTTATAATTTCTTAAAATTACTCTTTAAATTGTCTGATAGTTTTTCTATAATAAATTAGTGATAATATATCTTTTTTCATAATAACAAGAAAGTAAGCAATTTTTATGTAAAAATTGATGTCACATATATAGAACTTTTTGAATATACTTTGCCTATAGATTAGCAGTTCCCCCTTCCATTTGGAAGGTCATGAGTTAAAAACGTATGAGATACAACTCATTTTCCTTCACTTAAATCAAAAGAGGTATACGATAGTTAATTATAATAACTACCACCCACCGCAAAAGTACACTTATTCCAATGGTTACGGCGCCTCTTAAAGTCCTCTTTAACATGGATTTGAATGAGACATAACTTTGGATTGTTTTTCCCGAGAGCCAGTTACATAAAAGATTGTCTGTAATATAATTGTTAAAAGTAGTTAGCCTAGTTGTTTGGCAGCATTTTAAAGAAAAAGACCCCCTAGGTTTGAAACTTAGAATGAGCAACCCTTCTCTTCTGTTTTTTTTTTTTTTTCTATGACATCAACAATCTCCTTGTCATTTTCAAAGAATTAAAAACATAATGATAATTCAATAATTTTGAATGTCAAAACATAAATAATAGTATTTTAAAATTAAATCAATACATGGTGAATTATTTATAACCATAAATTTAAATATTATAGTAAATAAGTTTTGAACCATACATTTTAGTTAATAAATAGTACAAGTATTTCATGAAAATGATTTTATAACAATGAACATCTCATTAATTTGATTAATACATTTAATGTCTTGTATTTATATCCTTTTCATAGATATTTTAAAGTCAAGTCTTTTAACTAATTGCAATGACCTACATTTTATATTCATGTAAGGACATTCTAAGTGCCCTAACCATAAAGAACTTTCCTAGGTCTATTTAGAGTTCAAAATTCATCATCCCTTTACAAATTATGAGTAGTAAATATGGGATCAAAACAATTAATTATAGTATTACAATTACATTAATGGTGCACTTTGATTCAATGAAAACAAGACTTGACATAATATTAAGTATTGAATTGAGTTTTCATCATTGATGATTAATTTGTATAGCCTTGAGACACATTCTGCTTAATGTCTTATTCATCAAATCTCTTGTCAGTCCTTTTGTCAAAGGATCAATTATATTTTGGCTTGATCTCACAAAGGCAATCATAATCACTCCATTTGTGATCAAATCACTAGCATAACTATATTTACATCTAATGATTCTTGACCAACCATTATACTCTTGACTATAAGTTTTTGCTAGACTAGCAACACTTTATAGTATATAAAAATAAATGTGACTCACTTTGACTACAAAGTAATCTCACAAAGCAAGTTTTTTAATGATTTTACCTCTTTATTTGTTGAAGCTAGTACTACTACAAACTTTGTAGCCATGATGGAATTCGTTATGCAATTCTATTTCTTGGAATCCCAAGAAATATAATCTTTGCCAAGCATCAAGATCTAATCACTAGTGAAAGCATGATCTTGTACATTAGTAATCCAACTAACATATGTATCCTTCTAAAATAAAAGGGTAAAATGTATAGTTTATGCCATAATTATTTATTTTCTTTAGGTATTTCAAAATTCTATTTACTCCATGTTAATGCATACTACTTAGATTACTCATGTATTGACTTATTTAGCCAATGACATAGCTTATGTTTGGTCTTGTATATATCTTTAAGGACATGAGACATTTTATTACTTAAGTATATTCTAGTTGTGATAATATTCTTCAAACATTCTCAGTAATCTTAATGTTATAGTTAAATGCGATAGATATTATAATATAATTTGAATGATTGAACTTATTGAGAACTTTCTCAATGTAATGTAATTAAGTAAGCATTATTCTCCTTTCATAATACAAAATTATGATTCCAAGGATTACATCTACCTCAGCTACGCTTTTCACATCAAAATTAGTTAATATAAACATTTTGTTAACTTTTACTTGTTCAAAGTTAGTTCAAAAGATAAACATGTCATCAAGTGCAATACCCTTTCCTTCATTAAATTTCTTGCAAACAAATTTGTCTGATTCATTAATCTTAAACCTTTTAGCAAGTACCACCTAATCAAATATGTGGTGCCATGTCTTGGGTGCTTATTTTAGTCCATACAAGTAATTAACAAATTTGCACACATTTTTCTCTTAACTAAGTATAATAAATCCTTCTAGTTGACCTATATACACTTGTTCATCTAATGCATCATTTAGAAATGCTATTTTAGTTTCCACCTAGTGAATTATTAGGTTATGAATCAAAGAAAGTGCAATGTGTACCTTAATTATGGCACTTTTAGCCATTAATGACTATGCAATGAAATAATCAATACCTTGCTTTTTTGTCATTTTGCTATCATCCTAACTTTAAACTTATAAACAAATCCATTAACATTTAATTTGCTTTTAGATGGGGGAAGTCTATTGATTTCTAGGTTTGATTACCCATAATTGAGTCAATTTCATCATTCATAACTTTCTTCTAAAAACATAGCATCTCATAATTTAATTGCTTCATCAAATGTCTTAAGATTATCTTCAGTAACCAATATGGAATTTGTTTTCATGTTAATTCCTTTGTCCCTTCAACTAGGAACACGAAGAAATCTTATCAAAATGTCTTTACTTCCCTTACTCTTTTGCTCCTCATCTTTTTTTATTTTTATTTGCTAAAACATCATTTTCATTGTCAATAATTTATTTTTATTTTGGAATATTAGAAACTAAGATGAATCTACTTCCATCAAAAATAGCATTTATCAATTTAATGATTATTTTAATAGATATTAAGATGTTAAGCTCTATGACTATTAATTGATAGGTCTTAGTGTTGTGAGCATATCATAAAAAGATGGACTCAACTCCACTTTTAGCCGACTTATTCAATTTTGATCAAGGAAACCTAACAATTGCTCTACAAAACCAAATTCTTAAATAACATGGTTAGGCTATCTTTTATTTAAAAACTTATATGGGGTTGTTTTGTTACTTTTGGTTGGATCTATATTTAAAATATGGCATGTTCTAAGTAATGCCTCACCCCAAAATCCCTAACTTAAGCTAAAATTTGATTACATGACATTGAGCCTTTCTATTGACATGAGATTTTTGTATTTACAACACCATTTTGTTGTAAAGTGTATGGGATAGTAGTTTCATCAATAATTTTCATATACTTAAAACATTAGTATAATAATATTCAACTCCCTTGTTAGATAGCAAGTATTTAATGACAAATTTCATTTTGCAATTTAATTTTAGTTTTATACAAACTAAATCTCTCATGAGCTTTGTTTTTAGTATACAACAATTAAACATACTAGCAATTTGAGTATTTAACAATGAATATCACAAATATGCCTTTCCTCATAGCATTAGTGTGTTGTGCAAATCATACACATCACTATAAATTAATTTTAACATGTTTTAGGATCTTCCACTACTTGGAAATAGAATTCTAATTATTTTTGTTAGCATACAAGTTGTGCATTTGTTTTTAGATTTATCAGAGTATGGCAACAAGTTCAATTTAACCATATTATGCAATCTTTTAAAGTTTATATGTCTTAGCATATTATGCCATAAAAAAGAATGCCTTAGCAATATCAGCATAAACATTAACATTATTATTAGCAACAACATCAAGTTTGAACATGCCATTACAAAAATAACCATTTCCCATAAACACACTTCACTTGGAAGAATAAAGTTGTTAGTCTTAAATACAAGTTTGAATTTAAGTTTGTTTAAAAGACTACCTAAAATCATATTTTTCTTACCTTCTAGAACATAAAATATATTAGTAAAATTGATGACTCTTTAAGAAGTGAACTACATTTCTACCTCCTTAATTCTTGTGACAAAAATTATAGTTGAATTTCATACGCTCATAATAGTACCACCATTTACTAGTTTCATAGCTTTGAAGTTACTTTTGTTCTCACAAACATTTTGGGCAATGTTAGAATTAATCTATTAAGTAATGTCACCCTTAAATGAATTGATCTTTGTGATCATAGGAATCATTTTTTCATTTGTTGCTTTAGAGGGGAACTATTTTTTTTTCCCATTTTTTTTACTTGTTAAGATGATACTCATATTTGTTGTGTTCTTTTTTGTTGCCCCTTTTTTTTTACTTGCCTCTTGATTTTCTTTTGTTCTCATTAGATTGATTCTTTCTCTTGTTATTGAACTTGCTTGATTGTCCTTTCTCAATCACATGCAACTTTAAAACATGAGAGTCATGCTTATTATTTCCATCTTTTATGCAAAACTCTTTAAGTACACAAAGATGGTTAACAAGAATTTTGAGGGATATATTCCTTTTTCTTATATATTAGGCTACTCTTGAAAATATTTCAAAAAAAAAAAGGCAATTTATCCATGCTGAAATTTACAATTACAATTTCATCCATAGACATTTTGTATTATGAAAAATGATTTAGAACCATTTAAATTTTAACAAATTATTCCACTCCTGGCCTACCATTAGTCATCTTAAAATTGTTAAATTTTGATAAGAAAAATTTCTACTAGTTACATCCTTTTGTATATACTTTATCTCTAATTTTTCCTATAGATTAGTGACCAAAGCCATCATTGAGGACAACAAAGTGGCTACTACTAGTAGCTATCACCTCCTCTTTCAAATCATCCTAGTACATGTAAAACATTCAAAAAGAAAATAAAAAGAAAATTAATAAAACATAAAAAGAGTAAAAAATTTCAAAAAATTCACCCAAAAGAAAAAAAGATTGACTTAATCAAATCCTGTTAATTTAAACCAATTAACTGCATTCCATGCCTTCCTATTCGAACTTGTAACCCATGAACTTGAGTTGGAATTGATACTTAAAGCCTTCTCAAACATGGAAACATGACTTAAACTAAACACATACCCCACAAAAATCAAACATGAAAATTCTCACCAAGCACCACATTACCAATACCATTCCTAGTATAGCTCAAGCCTATATATGAATCAACAAAATCTCTAGTAACATTGAGATGTTACTCCAAAAAAGAGTGAAATCAAAAATTTCTTTGAGTAAACTAAAAGTAACAAAATAGTAAAAGCTAAGATTTTTTTAAAACAAAACAGATAGAGATTAATGCCTCCTCTATTTGTTAGAGTAGATTCAAATCCTAGGCCATTTTATTCTTCTCTCTTTTCCTTTAAAGACTAAAAGAAGAATGATAATATTTTTTTTTAAAAAAAGCTACTTTCAAAAAAATGAAACCCATTCCTTCCCTTCTTCATTATTTCAAAAATAATCAAGAAAAATAAAAACAAGAAAATATTAAAGATAACTAAAAAATTGGAATAAATAGGACTCCATGTCCTTCTTTGCTTTTAAAGCCTTGGCCAAGATTAGATATTGCCTTTAAGGCATCAAATTAGGCCACAAGCTCTTAAATCCAACACAAAAATACCCTTGTTCCCCCTAGAACCTGTAGAGAAAAATAAGGTAGGGCTGAGATTTTCTTTGGATGTTCTTAAGGTTAGATTGTCTTGATGTTTCCTTATGTGAAATGAAAAGGGGTTATTATATAATTTTATTTGTAATTTTTCATGATATGTTAAATCTAACCTGACATTTCAAAAATAACAATTCAATAAACTAAGAATTTTTAAAACAAATCTAGCTAACAATTAAACCAATTTAGCAAAAAAACATTTATGTTGCTAATATGGCATACTAAAGACAACAATAGCAAAGTGCCACATCTCAATTGGTCCAAGCCCAAACCCAAATTTTGCTTGAAATCCAAATGGTAATAACTCGTTAACCTATTATATATAATAATTTGACGTAAAAAAATTAAGAAAACATTAAAAGATGTAGTTATATAAAGGAAATTTAATTAAATATAAAAGATAAACTTAATTAAGTAAATACAAAATTATAACTATAATATATATAAACAAAGTACATGATCCTAGTTAGTTTCTCTCTATAGGAAAATATTTTGTGAAATAAGAATAAGAAGTCATTCACAACGATAAAAGAGAGAAACATTTGAGAGAGAAAATTTTTAACTAAAATAGTGAGTGAATGAAAGCAAAAAAAAAAAGTGAGAGAGATAATTGTTTTAAGGACCATATGGTCTATGAGAGTCAAAAGAGAGTGAAAAGCAATAGGAGTTTAAACTCCTATTGCAAGACTTTCACTAGGTGTAACTATGTCCTTAGCCTAAAGAATCTTAGTAACACAACTCGAGTCCTGCTAATTTACAGAGCATGGTAGTTCTCTAAATCAATAATCAAGTTGTTCCAACCATACATTAAATGTTTGGTGATGACTCTACTATCCTAAGATTGATTTAAGGTGGTGAAGTTTTAAATTAATTAAAGCATTGCATAGGCTATGAAAGTGGTAAGGATGAATCAAGTAGAGTACCCTACAATCATGGTTCACCTCAATCATTGTTAATCCACCATGGCAACATTGTAACAATTACCGGCAGCTTAACACACATTATTTAATAACAAGGCCCTGCATCAAGCATTTGCTTTAACATTGGGTCACACTCACATCTCACCCTAGAAGTGGGTTGCAACAATATCAATTGCCTCTAGAGCAATGTTTGTGAGGAAAAGAAATTAGTGACCAAGTAGATGAGATGATATCTAAACCATTAGATGCAAATATAAAATCCAACTAATTATGATGATCAACTACAACTAATGGTCTAAATCCTTTCCATTCATAAGGGAAAGAAGAAAATTCTTTAAAAACAATATTGCAAGAGCCTTGATGGGTAGACCGTTTCTCTTGACATCACTTTAGGTGATCTTTGATAAGATAACTTCTTGTGATTTCATTGATTTCTTCAAAAGGAAGGAGGCTCAACCATAGGTTGTTGTAGATGTTGGAGATAATCCTAT
Source organism: Rhizophora mangle (assembly GCA_037832345.1). Taxonomy (NCBI): domain Eukaryota; kingdom Viridiplantae; phylum Streptophyta; class Magnoliopsida; order Malpighiales; family Rhizophoraceae; genus Rhizophora; species Rhizophora mangle. The sequence continues at coordinate 394,697 of JBAPLJ010001292.1, read as the reverse complement.
GGTTAGGTCATGTCATGCTCAACACTGATGAAAAGAAGTAAATCAATAACTTTAATGTCAAGAAATGGCTTAATGAGCTCAAAGATGTTGTTTATGATGCTAAGGATCTTTCTTGATAAGATCTCTATTATAGCTTTTGAAGTGTGAGTTGAAAATTAGTTCTTCAGCTATTAGCATTATTGTTTGTTGATGGGAGAAGGTTATTGCCTTGTTACAAAAGATGGTATAAGTACACTAATGATGTCCAAAAAACATGCTTGCCATACTTATTAAGCTTCCATATTACATTAACTTCACTTAGTGCTCTAAGCTGTCATTTAGCCCCCCTACCAACGAGTTTGACTAGATTGATAGCCACTAACATCAATTTAACTCATTACAAAATAATTGATCCTTGGTTACATATACTAGACTAAACCAAAACACTAGTTACAAGTTAACCAAGACCACTAAATAAACAAAAAAAAACTTTTGTTACTTAATGCTAAAGTTGTGATCTTATTGCAACTCAACTTCCAAATTCTTTATTCTTTAATGTTGGGAACTTGAGCAATGAAGAAGCTAGGCCTCACAACACTCATCCTTAGCTTCTTTATTGTTTAGTCTCATGTTTCCCATAGCCTTCCAAATTTAAGCCTTGGCAAGGCCTTTGTCATGATGTTACTAACTACAAATCTAAATTTTAGTGCACCACAATAACTTCATTATCCTATTAAGCTTTTTTAACAAAATGTTATTTGATCATGATGTGTTTTGCTCCTCCATGGAATATAAGGTTCTTCCAAATGACTATAATATATTTATTATCAACCATAATATTAGTAGCTAGATCTTGCATGCACTTCAAATCAACCAAATTGTTTTTTAGCCATAATGCCTAATTTACAAATTCTGCAACTACCATATTTCTTCCTCAATAGTAAATTGTGCCACTATTGCTTGCTCTTTTAAGCCCCATGTTATTAAGTATTGAATCAAGAGAGAAAAGGTGATTTAAGGTGCTTTTCATGTCTTTATAAAAGCTACTCTAGTTGTTAACTAATTGGCCTTTCAATATCAATTTCCCATTTTTGTTGAACTTTAACCTAAAATCAATTATGCCTTTTACATACCTAAACACCTTTTAGCAACTTGAAAATGCTATTTACTAGGAATTTTGCCTAAATCTAAAATATAGACAGGTTGCAAACATGGTATTAGGCATGTTTGCTATTAAATATAATAGACAACCAATTACACTTCTATATATGCTCCCATTTGCTCTCCTAGCTCCATCTTCTTCATTGAATTTCTTAATTAACATGATTTGTGTGAAGATTAGTTTACAATTTTTCATTTTGAACTTTCTTAAAGCCTTATTGGCATACTTAATTTGATTAATGAAAATAACTTTATGAGTAAGTAAACTACATTCCAAGAAAGTAACACATTAATCCCAACTTTGTCATTTCAAGGACCCTCTTAATATTAGCTTTAAACTTATTAATCAAGTTACTACAACTTTGAATGATCAATAGGTCAACCACATAGACTACAATAATTAATAGATTGGTAAGAGCAAACTTTCTATGTAAAGTAGCTTCATTATTGCTTCTTACAAACCCTTATTGCCCTAAGTGCTCATTAAGCCCATTATACTAGGCCCCAAGAGCCTATTTTAGACCCTATAGAACTCTTTGGAGCATATACACTTCCTCCTCATGTCCTTCTTTCACAAAGTCCTATAGTTGCTTAGTGCAAATTTCCTTTCTTGAGAGGTTATTTAGGAAATCTAATTTCACACCAAGTTGAACCGTTATCCATCCCTTTTAAGCTACAAGTGCCAAGAGTAGTTTGATTATGTAAAGCTTATAAACTAGTTCAAAGGTTTTAAAGTAATCCACTTTAAGCTCTTATGAGTAGCTTTTAATAACTAATCTAGCTTTGTGTTTGTTAAGTGTGCCATCAACATTTATTTTAGCTCCAAAAACCTATTGACACCAATTACTTATCTATGACTAGGGTTTTAAACCAATTTTAGGTGTTGTTCTCTTCAAGCATTTCAATTTCAGCCTTCATAATATTTATCCAAAGAGTAGATTTAAAGACTTTTGCATAACTAATAGGCTCTAGTGAAGCTACATTGCTCCTTTCATATACCTTAGCAAGTGATTTGCTTCCTCTTATTGGCTCATCTTAAAATTCAGCCACTTCATCATTTGTATGAATATCAAGTTACAAAGGAGATTGGTTAATGTTGCAATCCCTTGTTTGAGTTTTGTCCTAATCCTAGTTGGCATTTTCATCAAATTTCACACTTTTACCTAAACACTAATCCCACTATTTAGAGGAAAAGGTTTCTACCTTGTTATAGACAATAGCAAGAGAAGAGAGGATAGAAGATGGAGATTGGCATATTAAAGCAAAAAAGCACTAAAATTTTTATGGTTGTAATTTTTTTGTAGCTTCTTTGTAAATAAAATTCCCCAATAAGGGGTTATTAAATTGAAATTGAAATTGAAAATTTATTTGAAATTGAAACTACATGATTAAATTAATTACCTAAGCAAAAAGATTATTAGAACTCAAATGGATGTTTATCAAATTAACACATTGTCATATGGATATATTGGAATTTTGATATAGATTGGTAGTGTACTAAATATGATCTATATGTGAATATATATTTTTAAATTTGAAAGATAACTAATGAAATGTTTATGTAATGACATTTAATTTTAGAAATATCTGATTATTTGATTTAAGTTTTAATTTTTCACTAGACTTTCATAACTTATAGTATTTAATATTAACTTGATAATTAGTTTTTAGTCTCTTTCAATATTTTAATAGAATTAAAATTTCAACATATATCTTGCTTACTTAGTTATGTTTTAAGATGTATTATAATTTATTCAATTAATATTAATCATTTTTCACATATTCCAAAAATACCTATAGCATAGATACTTAAAATTATGGAAAATAAAAAAAATTAATTTTTGAAAAAAATCTAAAATTCTCTTTTTTTTTTTTTTTTTGTCTTTTAGAGTGAAAACAAATCTCCAAATTTACTTTTATTTCTCAAAATGAAAATATAACTCATAATTTAAGTCTTTTTTTATTTTTCTCATTTAAATAAAATGCAATACACTCTTTAATAAATATGATAAATTTCTTATGACGATAATTCAAATGTCTAAATATATTTTGTCAAAATTAAGAAAAAGCTAATGAAATTATTTTGTAATAATAATTTCTTAATTTTAAGAATATTTATATAATTAATTAAATTTCTTATTTTGCTAGGAAATTCTCATGATTTATTCTATTTGACATTAACTTAATAGTCAATTTATAATTTTCCTTAGTATTTCAATAAAATTAGAATTTTAATATATATTTAATTTACTCAATTATGATCTAAGTGCATTACAATTTATCTAATTTATGTTAATGATTTTCATACATTTTTAAAATCCATGCAATAAAAATACTTATAATTAAAAAGATAATTTCTAAAAAAAAATAAACCTAAATTTCTCATTTTATTTTTAAGAGGAAGAAATATTATAAAATTTACCTTTTTATCTTAAAAAATTATTCATATTTTTCAACTTTTATTTTTTTTTTTAAAAAATGCTACTTATCAGTTAATTAGAAAGAGGATCACTTACATTGACAAATATCGAAGGAAAGTCAATTCTTACTATATGTAGGAAACCTAAAGAAGTTTATGTAGAACTAAGAACCTTATAGGGAGTAGATTTAAGATCAAATTCACTAATTTTAATGAGATCCCCCATTCACTACATTTGAGTTTGCATAAAATAGGAGTCACTTAAGTAATAATATAACATTACATAACATAATATAGAGGCAGCACATCTTCATTCACATAAGAACATTATGTAGGAGACCAAAGCTTTAGCCTAATGGCCAAAATATAGGCCCAAGACCCAAAGGTCCTGGGTATAAAATCTATTGTAGCATAAGAATTTCTTAAAAATCTCAATGAGAACAAGGGGAAGAGAAGGAAAGGAGAGAAAAAAAAAAGAATGCCTTAGCAATGGGATGTCTTAAAAATCTAAATACAAAAGCGAGGGAGCATCCGTTGGACGAGGCTAACACTATCTTCTTGTGATATCAATTTTTTCTTCTCTAAAAAGCATCTTCTTGTATATGATTTCCTCAACAAATGTAGATCTAAAATTCAAACTATAAATCTCTTCATTTTCAAAGTAACCAAATAGAAAATAAACCAAAATGAAAATTCTACCTTGTATAAATTAATAACATTTTACACAAATTTATGTTCTTAACAAGGATGGAAAAAAAAGCAAATAAATAAAAGGGTGAATGGTAACTAATAATTAATTATTAAAACTCATTTATCTAAAGAATTAATGAAGAAAGTACTGAACTACATATCCATATGAAAGAAAACAACGGAAAAAACAGAAAAGAAAAAAGGAAAAAAACATATTTCTCATCCAAATAAGCATTCATTTATAAGACTAAATAAAAAATAATTAATCTATGTCTTTCATAATTCTCATAACACTTTATATGTGTTACAACCTAATTTTCATTTATGAAAAGTATTTAGAGGCATGTTTCTCCGAGATCTCTTTTTGGGAGAATAGTTTATCAAGGCTGGTGAATGGTGATATCAAATGACCAAGGTTAGTGGTTAATGTCACTCCTATTGATAAGTTTTTCAATTCATGAAAGAATTCTAACCCAAATTAGTTTCTCTATTTATATAAATAGAAATTATAATTATATGACAAAGAATATGGACTAGGGAAAGAAATCATTTGTGTTCAGAAAAAGCAAAATTATACGAGGCAAAGTAAATCTTACACATATGAGACGTAAATGCAGTGGAAAGGAACATATGTAAACACTTTTATTGCTTATTTTCTAAATAATGGATGATATTATAATTTGGTTGATATGGTAAATAAAATTTGGGGATTTGAGGCAATTGTTTTTGCTTTTGAAACCATAATTGATGCTACCATGTTTGTCTCATTGTCTAGCACTAGAAATCATGACATTGTCTCATATTTCTAGTATAATCAGTATGGACCTCAAGTTAGCAATGCAAGATATGGCCTTTTTGGCTGAAACTAGCTTAGATTGGCACCCCACCAATGGAAAATTTGATGATCTAGTTTACTTTCAAGTAGGCAACTGTGTACTTCTCTAAAAGCTAGAAATCTATAAAGTATGACGGATTACATACACATAAATCAAAAACAATAATTGTCCAGAATGCCTTAACAATTGTTGGATGTGCCAAAACAAATTCGATTAAGAACAATAGAAAAGCATACATACATACATATATCTATATATATATATGACCGACGAACACACCGATGGATAATCAATCGGCCCATTTCAAATTATTTTGAGACAAAACCATTTCATTCCAAAGATCCACACGTAAACACAAAAGAGACGTCATTTAACATGAAGACAATGTGAAATCTTTTGTCATCCTCAGTTTACATTTCTAATTTACTTTTGCCATTTGCTTTATGCCTTTAACTTCCTTCTCTTCGGCAACTGCAACAATGACAAAATTCTTAAGAACCTCATTGTCATGAAGAGATAATCACAAGCAAATTTAAAATCCAAAATATGTTACCATTCACGATAAGTTTATGTGACAAGCATTTAAATGAGCTCAAAAAGTAAACTTACATTTAGTCCCATAATTTCATGCTGGAGATATACCTTCAAATTCAACTGCACCCATAAAATATAGCATTATAAGATCGAAGAACGACCAAAAGATAAGCAAGTGTCATTTTTTATAGAAGACAAATGCTAGACATATTATATTTTTAGTCTCACATATATTTTAATAATAGCAAAATATTGTTTCAAATAAATTTCAAATTGTTACTACAATAGCCATTGCTTTGATTCCCACTTAAAAGATGGAATGCACCTAGAGAAAGGTGAATGTGGGACTCTGTGCCTAATCTACACTATTCTTCGATTACCTATGCCACTAGACAACTTATGGGTGTTTCTCATATTTTATGTTCATGCAGCTTACCATTCACTTAGTTTTGTTTTCCGAATATATATCGTATACATTTTGTCCATGTAATACTCTAGTAAAGGAGATGAGTCCAACTTTGTCTATAATTTTTTGATCTTCCAAAAGGAAAATGAAAAACAAAAGATTAGTTAGTGAGAATACCTGCTGCGGGTGGTTCTTTCCCACACCTCACAACACACTGAGGACTACATGCCTCAGAAAATGCACCAGAACATCCAATGATACAATTTTATACACAACTTAAGGCTTGCACTTCAGTTGCGGATTGTAAAAGCATGACTGCAAATACCAACGCCAAAAGTCTCCCTATTACAATATTGATAGCCATGTGTACCTAATGCTTGCTTTAGTTTCTTTTCACTCTATGATTTATTTTACACCTTTTCATTTTCCATATATAAGTTTAGGAAATTGTTGGGTAAACACTTTTAAAGGGCATTAAATGTTTCTAGTTTAATTAATATGTCATTTAATGAGACAAAAAACAACCATAGATTTTACTTGTATTTATTTTGAAATCCGATTATTTAAAGTTGCAAAATAATTAAACATAAAAGTAAAAATTAAGGTTGAAGATAATTGATTTCATATTTTTTAACCTATAAAAGATTAGAATCTAATTTAGTAAGATGGTGTGAAAGTCCATAACATAGGAACCTAAAAAATTAGGGGGGGGCATGTATTCTTAATGTATGGTCAAGATATATGCACACTAATCTATATATATATATATATATATATATATATTTAATATCACTGCAGTGTGTATATATAATTTTATTCAATATTTTAACATAAATTAGACTAATTGCAGGGTCTATATATCTAATATTTAAATTTTGTAAAGTTTACTTCTATATTCCTGTTTTCTCAACTCTCTTCACTTTATTATTCTTCATTTTTGTTATTGGTTGGGGGAAATGAATACATGATCCCAAGATCTATCAAATGATATACGCTTTATATAAGTATGATATCCTAAATCTTTAGACATGAGATGTTTGGTATCTTACCATTTTATATTTTATTGGCATCTTGTCAACAGATTTGAACAAAAGCCTATTAAGAAGGTAAGTAGCGGTTTCAGGGGCATAAACCCAAAAAGATAAAGGAATATCAACTTGATTCATCAAGGATCAAGCCATACTTAATAGGGTTATATTTCCCTTTTTAGAAACATGGTTATGTTGTGGTAATTGAGTAAATGTCCATTGAGAGAAAAACTTTTTCTCTTTCAAGTAACCACCAAATTCTTAGCTTAAGTATTCACCTCCCCATTCTAATCATAGGATTTTAATACTTCTATTAGTTTATTTCCCCACTTCATTTCTTAATTCCTTGAATTTTTCAAAATATTCAAATTTGTATTTCATTAAATATACATTGCCATATCTTAAATGATTATTTGTCAATGTATTGAAATAAGACAAACCACCTCTTGCATGTGTTACGTAGGGCCACAAACATCTAGATGTAAGAATTCTAATAACTCATCAACACATTCTCTTTTTCTTTTCAAGAAGTGTCAATTATTTTATCCAATAAGCAAGATTCACATATTTTATATGATTCATAATCAAATAGATGCAAGTAACAATTCTTCTATAACTTAACTTTTCTTAATTAAGCTTATATAAAAAATTTATATGAATATCTAACCTATAATAAACATAATTTTTCTAAAAAGAACAACATTTATCATTAAATGTAAAAGTCAATTTATTTAAAGTTAAAATAGAAATGAAAATGTTGTTTTTAGAAAGTATAGGAACATATAACAATTCTTTAGTTCTATTGCTAGACTTGAAAGAAAAAGTAAACTATAAGTTCTAATGGCTAATGTAGTAACTCTTGCTTCATTTACAATTCATAGGTCTACTTCACATTTCTTCAACCATCTACTTCTAATGATTTTTGACATATTTCTACAATATGAGAACCATATCCAATATCCAATATCCAAGTAATAAAATCAAAAGTAGAAAGATTTATCTCAATTATAAAAATACCTAAACCATGGCTTCACTAAGCTTCTTCACCTTTAGTTTAGTGAGATAAATCTTGCAATTCCATTTTCAGTGGCCTTTTTACCATAATGATGACAAGTGCTCTTGCTCTTGTCCTTTTAACATCAACACTTGATTGAAATGCCTTCATTGCTTGAGCCTTTCCCTTTTTGTTGTTCTTCTTAGGCTGTTTGCTCTTCTCATTGGAAGAATCCATGAGAAGAAAATGAGTCTTCTCTTTCTTTAGAGTTTGCTTGGTAGTTTTAAACATATTCAATAATTCAACTAATGTAACTTCCAACTTGTTCATATAGAAGTTCACAATAAACTATGAATAAACCTAAGGTGGAGACTACAAGATCAAGTCAACACTTAACTCTAAATTTATGGTAAAACCTAACCAACCCAATTTCTCAATATAAATAACTTCATAATATCAGCATTCACTAAAGATCCTTCTAGCATCTTACATTAGAACAATTCCTTTAAGATCTCATATCTCTTCATACTAGTTTTTAAATTAAACAACTTCTTGAGATGAGTCTAGACTACTGCATTATTCCTTTTTTTTTTTTTCTAAAAAAAGAGGTAGCGGTTTAAGACCACTACCTTAACTCCTTATTTTCAAAGGGAATAGGCAAAACCATTGCCTTAGCCCCTTATTATTATTATTTTTTTAAACTAAGGGGCTAAGGCAGCAATTCTAAACAACTACTTATCCCTTTTGAAATTAAAGATATAAGGCAACAGTTCTAGACGTTGCCTATTCATTTTGTAAAAATGGAATAAGGTAGCAATCTTGAACCATTACCTTCTTTTTTTCTTGAAATGAAAAGAGGTAGAGATTTAGAACCACTAGCTAATCTTTGTGTTAAAAAATTAAAAAAGGGTTAAGGTGGCAGTCTTAAGCTGTTACCTAATTTTTGAATAAGGCAGCGGTTCTTGTTCGCTACCTAATCTTTTTATTAAAATGAAGGGATAAATTTATTTTTGATTCTCTTAATCAAATTTAATTCTTTGACCTAATAGTGTACAAATCATTTTGATCTATTTTTTCCCAGACAATTTTAGGTATTCAAAGTTTTTGTATGCTACTAGGTTAGAATTGATTGTTATTTTGAATGGATTGTCTCCAAGACTACCTAGGGCTTGCAAAATTGATTTTTGGTTTTGGGTTGTTTGATGTTAGTTTTGATTAGCTTCTTAAATAAAGGGTGGGACAGTAAGGAAGGGACAATGGTGAATGGGAATTTCATGTAGAGGGATATATCTTACATTGTAAAAAAGGTCATTGTCAATGGCCTTGCCAATAGATTTTGGCTTCTTCTTTTTCTCTAATCCTTCATTCTTTACTTGGATTTGATCACTTTGTTGTATTATAGCTTTTCATTATTTCAGCAATTTATTCCTTTCTTTTATTTAGCTTCATTCTCTAACCTTTAAGGCTAACACATTCCTCATTGATTCATTCATTTGAAGCAAGAGGAACTCATATCTAGTTAGTTTTGTCTATAGGGTCAAATTTTATACGTCACTGAATTTCAAATATAAGGATATGACAATCTTTCTTTTTATGCTGCTTGATTCTTTTTCAAATATGGGGAAATTTGAATACAAAAGTGGGGGAGCATCAGTGTGATGAGGCTAACACTATCTTCTTGTGATATCATTCCTTTTTTCTTTTTCTTTTTCTTTTTTTTATTTGTCTAAAAGTGTCTTCCTATATATTATCATTTCCTCAACAAATGTAGATCCAACATTCAAACTATAGTTCCCTCCATTTTCAAATTGGCCAAATAGTAAATTAAACTAAAATAAAAATTCTACCTTATATAAATCAATAACAATTTACACAAATTTGTGTTCAATTGTTTGTCCACTCCTAACAATCACAACAAGGCCCTTTCCTTTATCCTTTGTTTAGTCAAGTCCACTCCTAACAACCTAATCTCATTAATAGTCTTCATAAGTTTGTCTGCAAACTCCTTAGCAAACTCAATGTCTTTCATCCTAAGTGACTCAAACTCTCACCTCAAGTTTTGGACGGGAATGCCTTTGGTGACTGTTATGAAACTCTTCCTTTAGCTTTTCCCAAGCTTCTTTTGCACTCTCACATGAAATTATTATGGTGAAACCAAAATGAATGCATGTCAAAGCTTTGTACAATTTAGTTGTTTCCTTACTGTGATGCTTAAGTTAAGCTATAAGGGATTATTAAAGAGTGCTAGACTTCATCTCCATTCTCAATTATTTTTCAGAGATCAAGAGACCTTAGATAGGCCTTCATCTTAATAGTCCATATAAAATAGTTCTCACCAAAAAATACTAATGGAGCTAAGGTTAGAAAAGAACTCTTAGATACCATTTCAACTTTTAAGTGTTTTAGGTCTTTTAGGAAGGTTTTCTCTTTGGTTTTTTCTTTGCTCATAAACTCTAAAACATAGGTTTTGTAAGATCGAAGGGACTCTAATCCCACTATTCAGTGGAGAAGGTTTCTACCTTGTTATAGACAATAGCAAGAGAAGAGAGGAAAGAAGATGGAGATTAGCATGTTAAAGCAAAAAGCATTAAAAATTTTATGGTTGTAATTTTTCTACAGCTTCATTGTAAATAAAATTCCCCAATAAAGGGTTATTAAATTGAAATTAAAATTGTTATTTTGAAATTGAAACTATATGATTAAATTAATTATCTTAGCAAAAAGATTGTTAGAAATCAAATGGAAGTTTATCGAATTAACACATAGATATTTTGAAATTTTGACATAGATTAGTAGCATATCATATATATATATGTGAATATATATTTTTAAAGTTGAAAGAAACTAATGAAATATTTATGTAATGACACTCACTTAAATTTAGAAAAATCTAATTATTTGATCTAAGTTTTTATTTTTCACTAAACTTTCACAATTTATAATATTTAATATTAACTTGCTAGTTAGATTTTAGTCTTTTTTTAATATTTTAATAGAATTAAAAATTTTAACATATATCTTGTTTACTTAATTATTATTTAAAAGGTATTATAATTTACTCAATTAATATAAATCATTTTTCACATATTCCAAAAATACTCATCATAGCACAAATATTTATAATTAAGAAAAATTAAAAAAAAAAAATTTCTAAAAAAAAAATCTAAAATTCCTCCTTTTTTTTGTTTTTTTAGAATGAAAACAAATTTCCAAATTTACCTTTATTTCTTAAAAAGAAAATATAACTCATAATTTAAGTTTTTTTTATTTTTTTTTTTTTTAAATAAAATACAAGTAAAAATATACTTTTTAATAAATATGATAAATTTGTGTATCATATGAGTCTAATACAAATGTTTAAATATATACTATCAAAATTAAAAGAAAATTGATGAAATTAATTTATAACAATATTTGCATAATTTTAAAAATATTTAAGTAATTAATTCAATTTCTAATTTTCTTAACAAATTCTAATGTATTATTCTATTTGATATCAATTTAATAGTTAATTTATAATTTTCTTTAATAAAATTAAAAGTTTAACATATATTTAATTTACTTAATTATGATATAAGTGTATTACAATTATCTAATTTATTTTAACAATTTCCATATATTTTTAAATTCCATGCAAAGAAAATATTTATAATTAAAAAGATAAAAAGAAAAAATAATTATAAATTTTTTGTTTTATTTTTAAGAGGAAAAGATATTTTAAAATTTATCTTTTTATCTTAAAAATTTACTCATATTTTTCTCCTTTTATTTTTTTTTAAAAAATGCTACTTATTAGTTAATTAGAAAGAGGATCACCTAAAATGAGAAATATCTAAGGAAAATCAATTTTTATTGTTAAATAGGAAACCTAAAGAAGTTTATGTAAAACTAAAACCTTACAAGGAGTACATTTAAGATCAAATTTCACTGAGTTTAATAAGATCCTGCAGTCATTACTTTTAAGTTTGCGTAAAATAAAAGGAGTCGCTTAAGTAATAATACGACATTACATAACATAATATACAAGCGACACATGTTCATTCACGTAAGAACACTGCATAGGAGACCAACGCTTTAGCCTAATCGTCAAAATAGAGGCCCAAGACCCAAAAGGTCCAGGATACAAAAACCATTGTAGCGCAAGAATTTATTAAAAATCTCAATGAAAACAAGGCGGTAAGAAGGAAAAGAAAAAAAAGAATGCCTTAGCAATACGATGTCTTAAAAATCCAAATACAAAAGCGAGGAAGCATCAGTTTGATGAGGCTGACACTATCTTTATGTGATATCATTTTTTTTTTCTCTCTAAAATGCGTCTTCTTGCATATTGTCATTTTCTTGACAAATCTTACACACGCTAGACATAAATGCAGTGGAAAGGAGCATATGTAAACATTTTTATTGCTTATTTTCTAAATAATAGATGATATTATAATTTGATTGATATGGTAAATAAAATTTGGGGATTTGAGGCAATTGTTTTTGTTTTTGAAACCATAATTGATGCTACCAAGTTTGTCTGAAACTATGGCCTTTTTGGCTGAAACTAGCTTAGACTGGCACCCCACCAATGGAAATTTTGATGATCTAGTTTACTTTTAAGTAGGCAATGGCTAACATGCTTTCTTGAATTGAAAAGAAAATGGGAACATATGGACAAACTGCTTTTTGCAACTATAGACAAAAGTTTACTGTGTATAATCTAGAAATCTATAAAGTATGACAGATTACATACACATAAATAAAAAAAATATATATTTGTCTAGAGTGCCTTAGACAATTGTTGGATGTGCCAAAACAAATCCGATTAAGAACAATAAAAGAAAAAAAAAAAACACACACACACACACACACACACATATATATAGTCAATCAGCCCATTTCATATTATTTTGAGACAGAACCATTTCATTCCAAAGATCCACATGTAAACACAAAAGAGACGACGTTTAACATGAAGACAATCTGAAATCTTTTGTCATCTTCAGTTTACATTTCTAATTCACTTTTGCCACTTGCTTTATGCCTTTAACTTCCTTTTCTTCTGCAACTGCAACAATGACAAAATTCTTAAGAACCTCATTGTCAAGAAGAGATAATCAGGAGCAAATTTAAAATTCAAAATATGTTACCATTCATAATAAGTTTATGTGACAAGCATTTAATGAGCTCGAAAAGTAATCTTACATTTAGTCCCATGGTTTCATGCTAGAGATATACCTTCAAATTCAGCTGCATCCATAAAAGATATTATTATAAGATCGAAGAACAACCAAAAGATAAGCAAGTCTCTTTCTTTATAAAAGACAAATGCTAGACATATTATACTTTAGTCTCACATATATTTTATTAGTAGCAAAATATTGTTTCAAATAAATTTCAAATTGTTACTACAACAGTCATTCCTATGATTCCCACTTTAAAGATGGAATGCATCAAGAGAAAAGGTGAACGTGGGACTTTGTGCCCAATCTACACCATTCTCTGTTTGCCTATGCCACTAGACAAATTATGGGTGTTTCTCATATTTTATGTTCATGCAACTAACCATTCATTTAGTTTTATTTTCTGCATATGTATCCTATACATTTTGTCTATGTAATACTTTGATAAAGGAGATGAGTCCAATTTTGTCTATAATTTTTTGATCGTCCACCAACTTCTAGACATAAGCTGCTGTCAAAAGCAATAGCCACCACACGGTAACAAAGCCATGCCTTGCTGCCACTGTGGGTATAATTACCCATGCATGCATGCCGCGCAAGGCTTGGACTTGCGACCCAATATGGCTTTCTTTAAAGCCATCAATGCTACCATGGTTAATTACCCAACAATTCACAGTAACACCCAAATTATTTTTAGCCCCATTTTTTTTTCCTTTCTATTTACTTCTATGGATTTCTTAAAACCATGACACATGAAAGAAAAAACTTTTCTCTTAAGCATGGTGAGACACAATGTCAATTTTTTTTTTTTTCATTTTCCATGTGTTTAACCAAAAACCAAATCAAGGAATTAATTGTAAACTTGTAATAACACTAAATAAACATATAAATCAATTGAATTTTTAATCAATAACAACTAAACATAAAATTAAATTATATTTAACAAGCAAATCAGATTTTGATATTACTATTGGAAATTAAACAAAGGTTTAACAAAAAAATTACATAAAGATATAGATATTTTAAAATTTAAAATTCCCCAAATACATTAGTTGGTTGTTAAATTTAAATACAAACTATACTAAAAGATGAGATAGTTACCAATGAATCAAGTCTTCCATTCTCTTTCAAGTTAAATTGATAAGTTGTTGCAAGCCATTACTATCCAAAAGTTTGACCTTTAATAGTATGTACACAACAAACTATAGAGATAATTCTTAAAACCATAAACTCTTTTAAGGGAAGAGAGAGATAAAAAGGCAAACCGAAATAGAGTGCTAGCTCATAAGAATCAATTTGGTTGGCCATATAAGGTTCTATATATAAAGAACTTTGGCTATGTAAGCTCTAGTATTAACTTCTAATTAATTATACATTAGTTCCTACAATTTTAAATATTATATTTTGACTACAAAAATCTCTTAAACTTTTCAATCAATTTTAACTTTATCTCTTTTTACCTTTCTCATCATTTTGTTTTATGTATGTGACCCATTAAGATCTTAAAATGTAGATAATAAATATAAACTATAATTCCAAAAAATTAGACAAATTAAACTCTTTTAATTTATCACTAATCTTCTAATTAATTAATTTATATCAATAAATTGAGATTAATGTCTTAACACATGCTATGATTATCTTAATATTAGAACTGTAAAAGTGGTTTGACTAATCCTTTTAGTGTATGGTCTCTTACTATAATTCAATTATTTTGTCATACAAATACTCTAATTAAATATTAAGCATAAAACTAGTACTTATTTTATATTGATTAATCATATTTATTCACAAATAATAATATAACAATTGATTATATTAAGGAGATCACAACTCTTTATAATCATCATTCTATCTTGTGTAAGGATTTCTCAAATCAACAACTATTGAGAACAATAAAACATTCTCCAACAATTACTTTAGGATGGAAAATCATTTATTAATTACTTAACTATTTATATGTAAGCAACACAATAATATTAGGAATTATACTTTGATATAATAAGTATTTAATTTTTATAATTTCATCAAAATTATTTTTATAATGCATATTTATTTTGCAAACTTTATTCTTAAAACCATATCATTTGTGTAAACATTTTAAAAATAAATAATGTCTTTTACTAATATTTGCATACATGAAATATTAAGTATGTTCATAATAAGTAAACAAACCTATTCATTGCTAAGGCATACATCAACAAAAGCAATTTCAAATTGTTATAAAGTTGAAACATCCAAGATCAATTATATGCAACAGTAAAAACATAATATGCTATTATATCTTATCATTTTTGAAAAATATGATTCAGCTATATCTTAATTGGTTAAGCTCATAACTATTAAATTATGCATAATAAAGTTCATGACTATTGAATTACCAATGATGATCAAAAGAGAATTTTTTTTTTTTAAAAAAATATCCACTTCTCCAAGGGCTTGAATTATACACATTTTATTTGACAGGGTAGCATGTTTTTTTTTTTGGTCAATTAATGACCACTTGCAAGTCAATTTGATCATGGAAAGGTAGTACAAAGTTAGCAATGTATATTGATATGCTCAAAACATGAAATAATGAAGATGACATGTTAATTTATTAGATCATAACTAAAAAATTCAAATGTGTCTAAAGGATAAAAAAAATTGTTAGCCATGTAAAACCATTCCTTTTTTATCATTTTTTTTGGTATTTTTCATTGTAAAAGTTGAAAATTTGAACATTTAAATTTTAAATGTTATTCACCTATGTGAATTAATTGGTTAATATGTATTAACTAATAAAACTACAACATATAGGTCTATATAGTAATACTGTGAAATAAAGAATTATGAACAAAAGTGTTGAGAGTAAAATTATTGTTACTAAAAATTACATGTTACTTGATGATAGTAATAAAATATTGTGAAAAAAATTTAATAAAATTATAAATATTTGGTAAAAATGTTATTAAAATTATTATTAGTATATAAATTGACCATAAAAAATATGGTGAAAAATTTATCTTATTTTTTTAAAAATATAACTAGCATTTCAATATTTTAAATTATATATTTAATATTATACATATTATTGATGATTTATAATATATATTTTATCTTATTAGTTTAAATAAATAATAAAAATATTATTTACATGGACAATAATTAAAATAATTTTTAAAAAATAATAATTATTTTAAAATAAAATAAAAAGAATAAATATTATAATTATTGAATATTAAAGAATATAGCAATTTGACATTAAAAAACTTAATTAAAGAATTTATATTCGTAATTATTATAAAACATATGAATTGCAAAGTGAGATGATTATGATTTTTAAAACATTTCATTGTCACTTTTCCAAAACTTGGGCTTTGAAGGAGGTGATGTAAGAAAACTCAATTTTGAAAGATGTAATCAAATAATCTTCTAATTGTGTTTTAATTTAAAGGTACTCTTACTCATTACAACACAATTTAAAATGCACTATCAAATACAACATACATGTTGCATAATGATCATAAAAACATTAAATATAAAAATGTAACATTATTTAATAACATATGGATAAGTAAACAAATGAAAAAATTAAATAAAAGAAATCCCCAATGGTAAGATACACGAAGAGGAAACAAACTTATGTATGCTCACTAAAGTATTGGAAAATCACTTGAGCTTAGATTGAATTGTATCCTATGGCTAATTGGTTTTAGTTAAATAAAATGATTTTGAGTTGAAAGATTTAAACATGTTTGCAACTACAAAGAACCAATTTGTTTGTGCTTATGCTTGTGCTTGAGATATCTTGCTATTTTGCTCCCTTTCTTTCAAAAGAAATTATCCCATTCATCTTTTTTTCCCATCCCTGAAAGTTTAAGCCTCCAACTATTCTCTTTTATGAAACCAAAACTAGGATCTTTTCCCTCCTTAAGCTTTCAACTCTTCTAAGTATGCCCTTCCTTGTAATATCAAATGCATCTTCAAAGCTCTCTAACCTAGATTTAGGATTTGCATATATTACCTTTGGTATTAGCTTTATCATCTCCTTTCTCATAGCAAATACTTGACTTTTTGAAACCTTACATAATGCTTCATATATCCTTATAAATGACCATCTTTTATCAAGTTCAAGGGTAAGGAAATTGAATATTTTGTGTAATTCTTAGGGAAATGCCATATGTATTATGTGTAAGCAGAGTCAAGATGAAATGAAACTAGAATATAACCTGCCAAAATGGAATCAAAAGTAAATTGCTGAGTGTAGGAATCCCCCAGAGGTTGTAAGCAAAAAGCTAAGTTTTGAAATACCTTAATCACCTCAACTAGATTGTCACATTTCCTTTTATTGGAACTACAGCTTAGCAGCTGGCAATGTCTCCTTGAAAATTGCATCCTCTTTCTACCATTAGTCATCTTAAAATTATTGGCCTACTATTAGTCGTCTTAAAATTGTTAAATTGTGATACCAAAAATTTCTTACTAGTTACATCCTCTAGTATATACTTTATCTCTAATTTTTCACATTGACTAGTCACCAAAGCCATCATTGAAGATAGCAAGTGACTGCTACCATTAGCTACCACCTCCTCTTTCCTTCCTTTCCTTCCTTTCCCTCCTCTTCAAATCATCTTTGTACATGTGCAACATTCAAAAAAAAAAAAAACAAAACAAAACCAAAGAAAATTAATAAAACATAAAAAGTGTAAAAAAAGTCAAAAAATTCACAAAAAAAAATGATTGACTTAATCAAATATTGTTAATTTAAACTAGTTAACTCCCTTCCACGCCCTCTTATCTAAACTTGTAACCCATGAACTTGAGTTGGAATTAATACTACAAGCCTTCTCAAACATGTAAACATGACTCGAACTAAACAAACTCCCCACAAAAATCAAGCATGAGATTTCTCACCAAGCACCACATTACCAGTACTAGTCTTAGTATGGGTCAAGCCTATATACAAATTAACAAAAATCTCTAGTAACAATGGCATGTTTTTTCAAACCCTTATTAAAGCCAACATGAACCTATTCTTTCAAATCTTGTCTTTCATTTTTTAGGTCCAAACATTAAAACTCCAAAAAAAAGGGAAATTAAAAATTTCTTTAAAAAAAATTGAAAGTAACAAAATAGTAAAAGCCAAGATTTTTTCAAAACAAGAAAAATTGGAGATTAATGCATCCTATATTTGTTAGAGTAAATCCAAACCCCAAGCCTTTTTATATTCTCTCTTTTCCTTCAAAGACTAGAATAAAAAGGATAATAATTTTTTTGAAAAAAGAAAACTTTAAGAAAAATATAACCCACTCCTTTCCTTGTTTATTTTTTCAAAAAAATAATCAAGAAAAATAAAATTAAGAAACATAATAGAAATCAATAAAAAATAGGAATAAATAGGAGTCTATAACCTTCATTGCCTTTAAAACTTTTCCATGATTAGATCTTGCCTTTAAGGCTTCAATTCAACACAAAAATGCCCTTGTCCCCTTGGAACCTGTAAAGAAAAATGACTTAAGGCTGAGATTTTCTTTGGGCATTCTTAGGGTTAGATTGTTTTGATGTTTTCTTGTGTGAAATGAAAAGGGGTTAATATACAATTTTATTTGAATTTTGCATGATATGTTAAATATAATATGACCTTTCAAAAGTAATAGTTAAATAAACTAATTTTTTTTTTTATAACAATTCTAGCTAGCCATTAAACTAGATTAACAAAAAATGTTTATATTGGTAATATGGTGCATTAATAAGAAAGGGAAGCTGAGTTGTATTAAAGACAACAATAACAAAGCACCACATCTCAATTGGGCCAAGCCCAAACCAAATGTAATTGAAATTCAAATAATAATAACCCATTAACCTAATATATATAATAAATAGATGAAAAAAATTAAGAAAACATTAAAACATATAATTTTGAAAAGGAAATTTAATTAACTTAAAGATAAACTTAATTAAGTAAATATAAAATTATAATTATAATATAAATAAACAAAATGCAAGACCCTAGTCAATTTCTTTAAGTAGGAAAATATTTTATGAAAATAAGAATAAAGAGTCATTCATAAAATAAAAAGAGACAACATTTGTAAGAGATAATTTTTTAGTAAGATACCAAAAATTTTTAGTATCAAAATTTTAGAATTTTAAGATGACTAAAGATTGCTATTATCAATTTTGAAACCAAAAATTTCTTACTAGTTACATCCTTTTGTATATACTTTGTCTCCAATTTTTCCTATAAACTAGTCACCAAAGCCATCATTGACGATAGCAAGCAACTACTACCTTTAGCTACCATATCCTCTTTCCTTCCTTTCACTCCTCTTCAAATCATCCTAGTACATGTACAACATTCAAGAAAAACAAAATGAAAATTAATAAAACATAAAAAGTGTAAAAAATGTCAAAAAAATTAAAAAAAATGACTTAATTAGACATTGTTAATTTAAACTAGCTAATGCCCTTACATGCCCTCTTATCTCAACTCATAACCCATGAACTTGAGCTGGAATTAACACTTTAAGCCTTCTCAAACATGCAAACATGACTCAAACTAAGCAAACTCCCCAGAAAAATCAAACATGAAATTTCTCACCAATCACCACATTGCCAGTATTACTCTTATTATAGGTCAAGCCTATATAGAAATTGACAAAAATCCCTAGTAATAATGCCATGTTTTTTCAAACTCTTATTAATGCCAGCATGAACCTATTCTTTTAAATCTTTTCTTTCATTTTTTGGGTCCAAACATTAACATTCAAAAGAGTAGTGAAATCAAAAATTTTTTTAAGAAAACTAAAAGTAACAAAATAGTAAAAGCTAAGATTTTTTCAAGACAAAAAAAAAAAATTGAAGATTAATGCCAACTTTATACATTAGAGTAGATCTAAACCCTAAGCTTTTTTTTATTCTCTCTTTTCCTTCAAAACTACTAGAAGAAAGATAATAATTTTTTTAGAAAAAAAATATAACCCACTCATTCTCTTGTTTTTTTTGTTTTCAAAAATAATCAAGAAAAATAAAAATAAGAAACATAATAAAAATCAATAAAAAATATGAATAAGTAGGAGTCCATGGCCTTCTTTGCTTTTAAAGCCTTGTCCATGATTAGATCTTGCCTTTAAGGCTTCAAATCATACTATAAGCTCTTCAATTCAACACAAAAATGCCCTTGTCCCCCATAACCAATTGGGAAAAATGAGTTAGGGCTGAAATTATTTTAGGTGTTCTTAGGGTTAGATTGTCTTGATGTTTTTTTTTTTGTGTGAAATGAAAAGGAGTTAATAGATAATTTTATTTGTAATTTTGTATGATATGTTAAATCTAATCTAACCTTTCAAAAGTAACAATTCAATAAACTAAGAATTTTTTTTTATAACAATTTTAGCTAGCCATTAAACTAGATTAATAGAAAAAGTTTATGTTGCTAATATGGCACATTGATAAGAAAGGGAAGCTAAGGTGTATTAAAGATAACAATAAAAAAGCACCACATCTCAATTAGGCCAAGCCCAAACCCAAATCTACTTGAAATCCATATGGTAATAACCCATTAACCTATTATATATAATAAATTGATGAAAAAAATTTAAGAAAACATTAAATCATGTAATTTTGAAAAGGAAATTTAATTAAACATAAAAGATACACCTAATTAAGTAAATATTAAATTGTAATTATAATATAAATAAATAAAATGCATGACCTTAGTCAATTTCTTTTGTAGGACCATATTTTATGAAAATAAGAATAAAAAGTCATTAATGACAATAAAAGAGACAAACGTTAAAAATTCATTCATAACACTAAATGAGACAAATGTTTGTGAGAGATAATTCTTTAGTAAGATAAGATAATGAGTGATTGAAAGAAAAAAAAAGTGAGAGACAATTGTTTTAACAACCATATGGTTTATGAGAGTTAAAAGGGAACAAAAAGCAATAGGTGTTAATTACTTTCTTAAGACCTATTTCAATGATAGTGGTAGTACACACTTTTCTTGAGCATTTTCATTTGAGTTTTAGAATTTAGGGACTATAAAATCCAATTTATTGGTTGATGGAATTAGGGTTAATGAGATTATTAAATTTAAATTTAAGTAATGGGTTAATGATTAAGGTTAATTGGGTTATAATTTTTGATTATAACTGCCAATTATTAGTTAATTTGTTATGGCCCAAAGCCATATTAATTGTTATTATAATTTTCTTTTTCAAAGATTTTACTTTTTTATTCTATTCCCTTTCATTATTTTCATAGTTTGTAGCTTTCCTATTCTTTACAATTCTAGATTTGTTTCTTTATACAATCATTTTATCTATAATTTTGTAAAAAAGGAAAAAAAATCATTTATGGTTGAAAGAAATTGACTAATTAATTTTTATAGTGGAATAGGCTTGTGGAAAAAATAATTTTATTTATAATAAACTAGGCTATAGCTTTGTCACTTCCTAAATGTTTATTAATTAAATGCAACTTATTATCCATGTATGTAGCTTTTTGTTATTTGAAAATCATACAAAGTTTATTAACCCTTAATATAATTACTCATGTGGGATATTAATTACTATAAAGTTTCATCTTGATGGGACCGTGATGTTGCAACCTAAGATTATGTATGAATGTGAAGACATCAAGGGCATTAAAGCTAACATTATAGATACATTATTGATGCTTAGCTTAGATGTAGTAATAAAAGTCATGGATACAATAACATTGTTAACTATATGCTAGTTAACTATATGCATAAGTTTCTTAACTAATCATATGAGTTTATAAAGTATCTGAGCAAGAGAAGTGACAAGCAATGTTTGATATGTTGAATGAGATGGTTGAGATGAGAGAATATTGTACATATCAATGTTCTACATTAGGTTGATAAACTTGTATTTGCCATTATCAAGGATATTCTACATATAGGTGGTGTTAAACTAAAAGAGTTTGATGGTGGAACTAGGAAAGTGGGGAAAAGTGTTAGGCATGTACAAAATGAAGTTGAGGATGCAAATGGTCTTATTGATGGAATTGTGACACAATCTTTTATTTATAATATAATTGATGAATAACAGGGTCATCAATTAAGTCATACTACTTGTCATGAACAATAATGTACTAAAGATACTAACATTACAAAAGGGCATAAACAACATTTTTATAATGCTACTATACTTGAACAACACATTAAGAGTACATATGCCAATAACAAGTCTCTTTCAGTTTAATGGAAATTAATTGCTTGCACTAAACCCTTGATTAACAACTTTGTATTACAATTTTAGTTGTCTTTATATCATCCTAAAACATTAATGTTTAGTACCAACTAAGTTCTAGTAGCTGTTGTACAAACTCATGGACAAAAAATAGCCCCTTTAAGTAGATTAGATATTGTGTAGCACACTAATATGCAGAATAAAATCATTGGGTACAATTATCTAAAAACCTTAACTAAAATGTGTTGTTAAGTTAACAATTAGTTAATACTTTTGCAACAATTAAGGATTGTACTTTTGAAACAATTAAGGATAGTATTCTTGAAATAATTAGGAATTATGATGTATTGGCCATAGGATATGCTTGCTTTATTTTGTCATAGTGTAGCCATCAAACACCCATTGATATGTTATTTTAAAGGGTGTTTATGAATTCAATATTTATATGGTTAGACTCTACCAATGAAGAATCTATTACCTATTATAACACTTATGTTATGACTTATTATCTAATAAATATTTGTTTTTTTTTTTTTTGGATTAGCTTAATAGTTCAATTATTTAAAGACATTCACCATTGCTAATAGCCATAAAAGGAGAGCCACAATGATACTTTTCCATCCTAATTTTGACTATCCAACTTCAAAAAAAAGGTTATTAATCATGAGTTTTTATACAAGAACCTCTTTTTTTATATGATAAAGAGTGGAATTTATCTTTTCGATAATGTAATAGCTGGAACTTAATCTAAAAAACCCCACTATCATGGCCTTTCCTCAACATTGATCCCAATGGACTTTTGTGCCAAAAGTCAAAATCCCCTTGAAATTCTAAGGGTTAGAATAATCAATAGTTTACTTCATTTATGATCAACAAACAATCATTATCCACATTTGAACCAATTGAGTGAACATTTACAATTATAAATGTATGTAACAAATGTGTCATACAATTAATAACCTTACAGTAACAAAAAATCTATAATAAAAACATGATGTTGCCCTTTTTTTCAAAATTAAAACACAACACAATGTTAATCAAAGGAACACAACTAAATAGTATATAACTACATAACACTAGTTTATATTATATTCACCCCTTATAATTGGATTTTCTTTCAACAATCTCTATTTTTCCTTTTCAGCTCAATACATTTAGACAACACTTTACTCATTTCCTCACCCTAATTGTTGATTTTGTTCTTTTTGGACTCAATGTACTCTTTGGTTAGCTTAAAGTTTGAGAAGTAAAAGCAGAAAAGTTAGTTCACCTTACTAGTTGGTGCAATCTTTCACTAATGCTTGGCACTAAGATTGGCATGAGTAAGCACATCAAGGAGGCAAGGTGAACATAGAGTCATTATTCATAGTAACAAGACAAGGAAGGCTAGGTAGAAGTTGAGTTATGGGTTATGGCATAGAAGTTTAGTGGCTAAGGAGTTGGGGGCTAAAGCACATGTGTGATAGGTCAAATAAGGCATTGTCTCTTACTAGTCAAGGGTTAGATTCCTTAATTCTCTTTAAAGGGAAGTATGTTCTGACATAAGGTGTGATGGCTTAAGTAAGGCAATGTGTCTAACCACTAATGGGTCAAATTCTCTAACACTTTTTAAGGGGGTAATTTATCTCTCACACAAAAGTTGGCTAATGCATTAACACTATGTGAGCACTTAGGCTAAGGTTTAAAGTAACAATGTGTGGGTTAATTGTGAGTTGGCTTATAAGTGAGTTGAGAACTAGCTTAAGCATCAGTGAAATTTTATAGCATAATTGGAGTTTGTGTCAACTATATGCAATTTAATTGCAAGATGGATAACAAGGTGAAGGCTTGGAGTGCATACCAAGTTAGAATGCGAATCAGGGACCACAAAAATAGGGATAATGTGGAGTGTGTTCTTTAAAATCAAGGAAATATGTTGTTACTAGGTTGATTAGGTAGCTAATGTGAAGTGCTAGCCAACATAGGTGTTTAGCATGAAAGAAGGAGAACATGGCTGATTTCTCTAGTGTCTTGACTAAGCCATAATAAGGTGGAAAACACTCCTCAAGCACAAGAAGATATGGAGACATTATTGGCCAAAGATCATAGGGAAGTGCTCTAAAAAGTGGAGGAATACCACTATGCATGATTGACTTAGCAGTTATATCATGCATGTCCTTAAGTAGTTAACTGTCTTAACTACCATAACTTGTAGCTTATAAAATGTAATGCGAATAGCCAAAACTTAACATCAATAAAATAGGAAAGCATAGAGAAAAACACTTATGATAGATTTGTCAAATCCTTTGTACTTTGTGAGTAAGAAAGTAATAATAGTTAAGAAGCATTGTTGTATATGGTGGCATTTCTCTAAATTGTGCAATTAAGTGTTGTTGTGCACAAACACTTTTTTATGCGTGTTTGTGTGTAAGGTTTGGCTAAAATGAAAAAGGTGTCTTGGCACCATCAAGGGCAAAAAATTTTGACTCAAAGAAAGGCCCCCCCTTATAATTTTAGAAGTGATGCACTATTATTTTTTCTCTAGATTCCATTATCAAATTAAAACCATTCGTTATTAACCAAGGAAATTCACAATAATGTGTATTATTCTTAGGCCTTCCCTTAGCTATTTTCATCTATCTTGGTACAAACTCCCATACACTGCATTAAAAAACTATGACTAGTTATCATATTTCTACACTAGCAAATTGACAAACTGCTCACTTATATTAACTAGCTTAAGTTTCAAACTTGAATTATCCCAAAGAACCCAATTGCCTCCCTTAGAACCTTGAGCTTCCTCCCTTTCAATTTCAAAGAAACCAATTTTCTTGAAAACCTCACTCATCTTCCACCCACTTACCCAATATTTAACTAAACCACAAAGGGCACATTAGTCTTCAATAATAATTGTAGAGTCATCTTAAAGCTATCCTTCGCAACACTAAAATAGTTCCAAACAAGTATATTTATAAGATTCTTAAAGTAAAAGAAACAAAATTGTATCAACCAAGATCTAGGCCAAAGTGTATGGCTTATCATTGTTAGATGTAAAGCCTAAATCATCCTCAACTTACATTGGAGTTTCTAAACATAAGAGACCATATCCCTATCCAAATGTTATGATTCCCCACAATCCATAACAATGAAGTTGTTAGGTGGATCCTCTTTAGGGCTATTATGGCCCATAACACTATGACTAGATTGAGAAGCCCACCCACTTCAAGGCCTAATAGTTGCCTCACTCACTTAGTATTTTGAACTTGTTGATGTTACATTAACTACCCAATATCTTGCCATTATTAGCACATGAAGGATCATTTTATGCTACCAATTTTAAAGATTTTGTGCTAGTTACATTCATCAGTTGTTGACAACTCTTAGATTTTATTGACCTTTTCTGCAAGATATCAAGACTCGTATGATGAATAATTTTTTGAACTTTAGATGATACAACAAGCATATATCCCATGCTACATTGTTTGCCATTTGGAAAAGTTTACTACTTACCCTTTCCCATCGCCAATTGAGATCCATCATGTGTTACTACTTTCTCATAATCACTACCATTAGTTATTCCATCAGAGACAACTCCCTTGTCCACCATGCCATTATTTCTAGCCACATCTTAGCCATCAGCTCTAGCCAAGGTCGCAAAGTGGGAAACTTAACTAGGACTTTATCAACAACACCATTTTAGACATTTGCAAATTGAATATTTAGCCTTCCATTAACCCTACCTTTGTTCTAAAATCTATGGGCTATAAGGTGATTCTTACTCAACCTTCTCACCTTATCATATACAAGTTCTTGGTGAAGTCCATGTTGTTGCTCATCAATCATGACATAAGTCCTAGTTTTATGTCTATATCAACCACACTCAAAGTATACTAGATGAATTCCTTCATACTCTACCCATTAGACCTTGCCACCCCTAACATACCAAGTGACTAGAGGCTTGTTTAAATCAATTTCCATGTTCACCCTAGCAATGATTCCCCTAGCAACATCCTTTGTGGTTTTATTAATCTTAAACGTGTGCCTCGTCTTATCTCAAATTTTTCATAAAGCCTTATAAATATAATATTCCATTGGTAGATAAGAGAGGCATATCCACGTAGCCACTTGACCAATGTTAGACTCATCTAGATCAAAATTAGGTTACCACTATTGCATGATGAGATAATGGCCAACTACCATTGAGGGGCCCCCATGAAAAATAATGGAATGATCATCAAATTTTTAAATGTGACCAAGAATAAATCATTCCCTAAATCAATCGATTGGAAATGGCCTTTAGGTGACCGTAGTTGATATAATGAGCAATGTAGATAAGTATACCTAATTTTGCTACTAATAGCTTCACAATCAAATTGCTTCTCCATGGCTTATGAAAGGCTATCTTCTTTAAGGATGAAATTCTATGTTAGTGCAACTAGAGAACCCATGTCCCCTTCAACATTAAACTAAGCATCAACGTTCTCATCTTCCATTACATTATTTGTCTTATGCCTCTAAGAATTCATTCCTTTAATAGATAGAAAAGAATCATGATAACAAAAGTTTATGACACCATTCATTAGTCAAACCCTACCCATCATCCTACTCATAAGTAGCCCTAGGAACCAAAGCTCCATTTTACACCTTAACTTTCTTATTACCAAATGCTAGTAGAACAGTCTTCTCTAATGACTTAAGAGAACTTGAAGAATTCATTTCAAGGCTTAGTCTTGACTTTCACGAAGTGTAAATATGCCCTTAACCTTAAAGTATCTTAGTAACGCAAGATGAGTCCCACTAATTTAGAGAGCATGGTAGTTCTTTAAATTAATAATCGAGTTGTTCCAACCATACATTAAATGTTTGGTGATGACTTTACTATCCTAAGATTGATTTGAGATGGTGAAGATTCAAATTAATCCAAGCATTACATGGGGCAAACAAGTGGTAAGGACGAATCAAGTAGAGTACCTTACCATCTTGGTTCACTCAATGATTATTTATCCATCATTGCAACATTATAGCAATTACTAGCAGCTCAATACACACTATCCAATAACAAGACCCCATATCAAGCATTTGCTTCAACATTGGGTCACACTTTTATCTCAACCTGGAGGTGGGTTGCAATAATATCAATTGCCTTTAAAGCAATGTTAGTGAGGAACTGAAATTAATGACCAAGTAAATAAGATGATTATTAAACCATTAGATGTAAATGCAAAAACCAACTAATTATGATGATCAATTACAACTAATGGTCTAAATCTTGCCTCATCTACCCCATCACCCTATCATTTTTGTTTCTTTCCTTTCCATTCATAAGGGAAAGAAGAAAATTTTTTAAAAACAATATTACAAGACCCTTGATGTATAGACCTTTTCTCTTTGTATCACTTTAGTTGATCTTAGATATGATAACTTCTTGTGATTTTATTGATTTCTTCAAAAGGAAGGAGTCTTAACCATGGGTTGCTAAAGATGTTGGAGATAATCCTACTATCAATTCATATTGTGCTTAACAATGATGAAGAGAAGTAGATTAATAATTTCAATGTCAAGAAATGGCTTGATGAGCACAAAGATGTTGTTTATCATACTAAGGATCTTTTTGATGAAATCTCTATTATAGCTTTTGAAGTGTGAGATTAAAGTTAGTTCTTAAGCTAGTAGCATTATTGTTTGTTAATGGAAGAAGGTTATCACCTTGTTACAAAAGATAGTAGAAGAAGAAAAGGAAGAAGTTGAAGATTAGCATATTACAACAAAAAGCACTAAAATTTTAAGATCATAAATTTTTTTTGCAACTTTCATTGTAAATCAAATTCCCTTATAAATGGTTAATGTACAAAATTCAAGTACAATAATGATGTCCAAAGAACATGTTGTCATACTTACAAAGCTTCCATATTACATTAACTCCACTTAGTGCTCTAAGCTATCATTTAGCCCTACTACCAATGATTTTCACTAGATTAATAGCCATTAACATCAGTTGAACTCATTACAACACAATTGCTCATTGGTTACATATACTAGATTAAACTAAAAAACTAGTTATAAGTTAACCAAGGGCCCTAAAAAAACAAAATAAAGCTTTTGTTTCTCAATGCTAAAGTTGTGATCTTCTTGTTGTAACTCAACTTCCAATTTCCTTTCTCTTTAATGTTGGGAACTTAAGCAATAAAGAAGCTAGGCCTCACAACAACACTCCTTAGCTTCTTTATTTTTTAGCCTTATGTCATCCCTTATCCTTTTAAATTTAAGCCTTAGCAAGGCCTTGGTCATAATGTTGCTAACTACAATTCTAAATTGTAGTGCACTAAAATAACTTCATTAGCTTGTTAAGCTTTTCTAATGAAATGGTATTTGATCTTGATGTGTTTTGCTCTCCTATGAAATATAAGGTTCTTCAAGATGACCACAACAAACTTATTATCAAACATAATTTTAATAGGTAGATCTTGTATGCACTTCAAATCAACCAACATTTTTCCTAGCCATAGTGTCTAATTTACAACTTTTGCAACTACTATATATTTTACCTTAATAGTAAAGTGTGCCACTATTTCTTACATTTTTAAGGCCCAAGATATCAAGGCTTGAATCAAGAGAGACAAGGTGACCTTGCGGTGCTCTTCGTGTCTTCATAGAAGCTACTCCAGTAATTGACTAAGTAGCCTTTCAATACTAGTTTCCCATTTTTGTTGAATTTTAACCTAAAATCAATTATGCCTTTTACATACCTAAGCACCCTTTGGGCAACTTGAAAATGCAATTCATTGGGAATTTTGCATAAATTTAAAAAGTAGATTGGTTGCAAACATGGTATTAGGCATGTTTGCTATTAAGTATAATAAACAACCAATTACACTTCTATATAGGCTCCCATTTGCTCTTCCAGCTCCATCTTCTTTATTGAATTTCTCAATTAACATGATTGTTGTGAAGATTGGTTTACAATTTGCATTTTGAACTTTCTTAAAACCTTATTTGCATACTTACTTTGATTAATGAAAATTATTTTATGAGTTTAGGTAACCTACATTCCAAGAAAGTAACACATTAATCCTAATCTATCATTTCAAAGACCCTTTTAATATTAGCTTTAAACTTATTAATCAAGTTACTACAACTTTGAATGATCAATAGGTCATCTGTATAGATTACAATAATTAATAGATTAGTAAAAGTAATCTTTGTATATAAGGTAGCTTCTCTATTGCTTCTTACAAACCCTTATTGCACTATGTGCCATCAAGCCTATTATACTAGGCCCTGAGAGCTTATTTCAGGCCCTATACAACTCTTTGGAGCATGTACACTTACTTCTCATGTTTTTCTTTCAAAAAATCCTTTAGCTACTTAATGTAAATTTCCTTTCTTAATAGGCCATTCAAGAAATCTAATGTCACTTCAAGTTAAAACACGATCCATCCCTTTTGAGCTATAAGTGCCAAGAGTAGTTTGATTTTGTCAAGCCTATAACTTAGTACAAAGGTTTTAAAGTAATCCACTTTAAGCACCTATGGATAACCCTTAATAACTAATTTAGCTTTGTGTTTGTTAAGTGTGCCATCAACATTTATTTTAGATTTAAATACCCACTGACACCAATTACTTATCTGTGATTAGAGTTTTAAACCAATTTTAGGTATTGTTCTTTTCAAGCATTTCAATTTTAGCCTTTATAGCATTTACCCATACAATAGATTAAGAGGCTTTTGCATAACTGATAGGCTCTAGTGAAGCTACATTTCTCCTTTCATATAACTTAGCAAGTGATTTGCTTCCTCTTACTAACTCATCATCAAACTCAACCACCTCATCATCTGTATGAATATTGAGTTATAAAGGAGATTGGTTAATGTTGAAATCCTATACTTAACCATTTGTTTAAGCTTTATCCTAATCCTAGTTGGCATTTTCATCAAATTTTACATTTTAACTCAAAAATACTTTCTATATCTTTAAAATGTAGATCCTATAGACCTTGGAATTTGAACCATAATAGGTAATACTCCTATTTCAACCTCTAAATCTGACTTTTCTCTTTTGACCTTTGATACAAAATTGTAACATATGTAACTAAAGACCCTTAAATGCTAGAGTGAAGGCTTGTTCCCATGTCAGGCCTCATATGGAGTTCTACTTCCTCCTAATGCTTTGGTCCATAACTTGTTAAGTGAGTAAATAGTAGTGTTAAGTACCTCTACCCAAAACTTCATTGGCATGTTCTTTACAAAAAATCAACACTTGGTCATTCCAATTATAGTTCTATTTTTTCTCTCACTTGCCTTATATTGTTTAGGAGTGTATGTGACTATGAAATGGTGATTGATCCCAACATCTTAACACAATTTTTAAACTTTTATGTGACTTGTACGACTAATCTAGTGTTTTAAACTTTTCCACATCATTAGACATGTGGTAAGTACAACCATTGCCTATCAACCAATTCTCAGCACTGCTGCTCTCATTACTACAAGCTGCCATGAAAAGTTACTCCTCTTGTTGCTGGTTCTTAAGTACTTGAGCTTGTTGTTGCTTTTATTGTTAATTTCCTTTATTTTTCCATACTCTAGCCATGTGACTCAAATTCTAGTAAATTCTACATTGTTCATTGAGTCTAACTTGCAATACTTCTCAACCTGAGTTGTTCTTTTATAGTGCTTGCAAAGGGATACACTTTCTTTTTCATTTCTCCAACTTTACTACTTTCAATTTCATCTTTCCGTTTTTGTCTTATCATCACTATGCCTTTTTACGTCTGATGTCAACTTGTCTATGCTTCTTGCCACTAAAGCAGCATCCAAGGAGTCACTCTATCTAATAGCCCTTCTCAATTCCAAAGCTTGAAAGGCATTAACTAGCTTGATAAGTGTAAACTTGCTTGGTCATTAGAGTTCTCCAAAGATGAGATTTCAAACTCATACTTCTTTGGCAATCACAATAAGACCCTTTTCTTTATCCTTTGATTTGTCAAGTCCTTTACTAACAACCTAATCTCATTGATAGTCTCCATAAGTTTGCCTACGAACTTTTTAGCAAACTTAATGTCATTCATTCTGAGAGACTTAAACTCTCACAAGTTTACAACTAGAATGTGTTGGTCACTGCTATGAAACTCTTCCTTTAGGTTTTCCCAAGCTTCTTTTGCACTCTCACATGACATTATTATGGTGAAACCAAAATGAATACATGTTAGCATTTTGCACAATTTATTTGTTTCCTTACTTTGATGCTTAAGTTAAGTTATAATGGGGCTATTAAAGAGTGCTAGACTTCATCTCCATTCTTAATTACATTTTAGAGATCAAGTGACCTTAGATAGGCCTTCATCTTAATAGTCTACTAGAATAATTCTCACCAAAAAAATACTAGTGGAGCTAAGGTTGGAATTGAACTCTTAGATACCATTTCAGTTTTTTAAGTGTTTTAGGTCTTTTGAGAAGGTTTTCTCTTTGGTTTTTTCTTTGCTCATAAACACTAAAACAAAAGTTTTGTAAGATCGAAAGGACTCTAATACTGCTATTTAGAGGAGAAGGTTACCACCTTGTTACAAACAATAACAAGAGAAGAAAAGAAAGAAGATGAAGATTGGCATATTACAACAAAAAACACTAAAAATTTCATGGTTGTAATTTTTCTGCAGCTTCATTGTAAATCAAATTCCCAAATAAAGGGTCATTAAATTGAAATTGAAATTGAAACTACATGATTAAATTAACTACTTAAGCAAAAAGATTGATAGAAATCAATAGATGTTTATCGAATTAACATATTGTTATATAGATATTTTGAAATTATTATATGGATTGGTGGCTTACAAAATATGATCTATATGTAAATATATATTTTTAAAGTTGAAAGAAAATTAATGAAATATTTATGTAATGACACTTAATTTTAGAAATATCTAATTATTTGATTTAAGTTTTAATTTTTTAGTAGACTTTTACAATTTATACTATTTAATATTAACTTACTATTTGCTTTAAAGTCTTTTTTAATTTTTTAATGAAATTAAAATTTCAAAATTTCAACATGTATATTGTTTACTTAGTTATAATTTAAGATGTATTATAATTTATTCAATTAATATTAATCATTTTTCATATATTCCAAAAATATATGTAGCACAAATACTTTTGATTATGAAAAAAAAAAAAATAATTTGAAATTCTTTTTTTTTTTTTTTTTTTTAGAGAAAAAAAAATCTTCAAATTTACTATTATTTCTTAAAAAGAAAATATAACTCATAATTTAAATTTTATTTTTTCATTTTTTTTTCCCATTTAAATAAAATATAAGTAAAAATACATATTTCGATAAATAGGATAAATTTGTGCATTATATGAGTCTAATACAAATGTTTAAATATATATTATTAAAACTGAGAAAAAACTGATGATGAAATGATTTTGTTGCAATATTTGCTTAATTTTAAAAGTATTTAAGTAATTAACTTAATTTTTAAATTTATTAGCAAATTCTTATGTATTATTCTATTTGAAATTAACTTAATAGTTAGTTTATAATTTTTTTTTTACTATTTCAATAAAATTAAAATTTTAATATATATTTAATTTACTTAATTATAGTTTTAGTGTATTACAATTTATCTAATTTATATTAACAATTTTTACATATCTTTAAAATCCATGTAATGAAAATACTTATAATTAAAATGATAATTTCTAAGAAAAAGAAAAAAAATCTTAAATTTCTCCTTTTATTTTTTTTAAAAGGAAAAATTAATTTTAAATTTTCCTTTTAAAAAAAAATACTCAAATTTTTTTCCTTATATTTTTTGAAAAAATAATGCAACTTATTAGTTAATTGATAAATATCCAAGGAAAATCAATTTTCATTGTAAGTAAGAAACCTAAAGAAGTTTATGTAGAACTAAGAACCTTATAGAAAGTAAATTTAAGATTAAATTTCATTGAGTACTGCTTTTGAATTGGCATAAAATAAAAGGAGTCATTTAAGTAATAATACGACATTACATTACATAACATAATATAAAGGCAACACATGTTCATTCATGTAAGAACACTACGTAGGAGACCAAAGCTTTAGCCTAATGGTCAAAGTAAAGGCTCTAGACCCAAAAGGCCCTAGGTATAAAAACCATTGTAGCACAAGAATTTCTTAAAATTCTGAATGAAAACACAGGAGTGGGAAGGAAAGGAAAAAAAAAAAAAAGAATGTCTTAGCAATGGGATGTCTTACAAATCTGAACACAAAAGTAGGGGAGCATCATTTTGATGAAGCTGAAACTATGTTCTTGTGATATCATTTTTTTTTTGGTCTAAAAACTATCTTCTTGTATATTATCATTTCTTGACAAATGTAGATCCAAAATTCAAACTATAGATCCCTTCATTTTCAAATTAACCAAATAGAAAAATAAACCAAAATGAAAATTTTACCTTGTATAAATCAATAACATTTTAAACAATTTTGTGTTCTTAACAAGGGTGGAAAAAAAAATAATAAAATGGTCAACTATAATCGATAGTTAATTATTAAAACTTGTTCATCTAAAGTATATATTACAACTTGATTTTCTTTTATGAAAAATATTTGAAGGATAGTGAATGGTGATGTCATAATGACCATTTGTTAGTGGCCAACATCACTCTCATTGATAAGTTTTTTAATTCATGAAAGAATTATAACTCAAATTATTATCTTTATTTATATAAATAGAAATAACAATTTTATGACAAAAAATATGGATAAGGGAATGAGATCATTTGTGTTAAGAAAAAGCAAAATTATATGAAGTAAAAAGAAATTTACATATGCGAGACGTAAATGCAATGAAAAAGAACATATGTAAATAGTTTTATTGCTTATTTTCTAAATAATGGATGATATTATAATTCGCTTAATATGGTAAATAGAATTTGGGGATTTGAAGCAATTATTTTTGTTTTTGAAACCATAATTGATGCTATAATGTTTCTCATTTTCTAGTACTAGAAATCATGACATTATCTCGTATTTTTAGTATAATTAGTGTGGACCTCAAGTTCAACCTCGATGTCCTATCAATTTGGCCTGAAATTTTGGGAGGAAGTCAACTAGGCCCAATTATTACCCAGCAATGCAAGACATGGCCTTTTCGGCTGAAACTAGCTTAGATTGGCACCACACCAATGGAAATTTTGATGATTTAGTTTACTTTCAAGTAGGCAATGGCTAACGTGCTTTCTTGAACTGAAAAGAAAATGGGAACGTATGGACAAACTGCTTTTTGCAACTATAGATGAACGTATGGATCTATAAAGTATGACGGATTACATACACATAAATCAAAAACGATATTGGTCTTGAATGCTTAGACAATTGTTGGATGTGTCCAAACAAATCCGATTAAAAACAATAAAAAAAAAAAGCATACATATGTGTGTGTGAGCGACAAACACACCAATGGATAATCAGTCGGCCCATTTCAAATTATATCAAGACAAAACCATTCATTTCATAGATCCACACGTAAACATAATAGAGATGTCATTTAACGTGAAGACAATGTAAAATCTTTTGTCATCCTCAATTTACATTTCTAATTTACTTTTGTTGTTTCCTTTATTCCTTCAACTGCCTTCTCTTCTGCAATTGCAACAATGAGAAAATTCTCAAGAACCTCATTGTCATGAAGAGATAATCAGGAGCAAATTTAAAATCCAAAATATGTTACCACTTGTGATAAGTTTACGTGACAATCATTTAAACGAGCTCAAAAAGTAATCTTACATTTGGTCCCATGATTTCATGCTGGAGATATACCTTCAAATTCGACTGCATCCATAAAAAATAGTATTAAGATCAAAGAACAACCAAAAATAAGCAAGTCTCTTTCTTTATAGAAGACAAACGCTAGACATAATATATTTTAGTCACACATATATTTTATTAATAACATAATATTTTTTCAAATAAATTTCAAATTGTTACTATGACAGTCATTGCTATGATTTCCACTTTAAAGATGGAATGCACCTAGAGAAAAGGTGAACGTGGGACTTTGTGCCCAATCTACACCATTCTCTATTTGCCTATGCCCCTAGACAAATTATGGGTGTTTCTCATATTTAATGTTCATGCAACTTACTATTCATTTAGTTTTGTTTTCTGAATATATATCCTATACATTTTGTCCATATAATACTCGCGTAAAGGAGATGAGTGCAACTTTGACTATAATTTTTTGATCTTCCAAAAGAAAAATGAAAAAAAAAAGAGGTTAGTTAATGAGAATACCTGCTGTGGGTGGTTTTTTTCCACACCTTGCAACGCACTGAGGAATACATGCCTCAGAATATGCACCAGAACATCCAATGATACAATTTTGCACACAACTTAAGGCTTGCACTTCAATTGTGGATTGTATGAGCATGATTGCAAATGCCAATGTCAAAAGTCTCCCTATTACAATATTGCTAGCCATGTGTACCTAATGCTTGCTTTAGTTTCTTGTCACTTTGTTATGTTTTTGACATCCTTTCATTTGTTATATATATGTTTAGGAAACTGTTGGCCAAACACTTTTCAAGGGCATTAAATGTTTCTAGTTTAATTAACGTGTCATTTAGTGAGACAAAAAGCAATTAAGGAGTTTACTCATATTTATTTTGAAAAACTGATTATTAAAAGTTATGAACTAATTAAACATAAAAGTAAAATTAAGGATAAAGATAACTGATTTTGTATTTTTTTAATCGATAAAAGATCTGAATCTTAAAGTATGATCAAGATATATACACACTTATATATATATATATATATATATATATATATATATATATATATATATATATATAATACCATTGGAGTGTGTGTATATAATTTTATTGAATATTTTAACATAAATTAGACTATTTATAGGGTCTATCTATCTAATTTTTGGACTTTGTAAAGTTTACTTCTATATTCTTTTTCCCTTATCTCTCTTCACTTTATTATTTTTTATTTTTTTTTACTGGTAAAGGGAGAGGAATACATGATCCCAAGATTTGTCGAATGATATACGCTTTATATAAGTATCATATCCTAAATCTTTCGACATGAAATGTTTGCTCTCTTACCATTTTATATCATATATGCCATCTTGTCAACAGATTTGGACAAAAGTTTATTAAGAAGGTAAGTAGTAGTCTCAAGGGCATAAACCCAAAAAGATAAAGGAATATCGAGTTGATACTTAAGGATCAAACCACATTTAATAGGGTTATATTTCCTCTTTTAGAAACATGATTTTGTTGTGGTGTTTGAGTAAATGTCCATTGAGAGAAAAACTCATTCTCTTTCATGTAACTACCAAATTCTTAGCTTAAGTATTCACCTCCTTAGTCTCATCATTGGATTTTAATATTTCTACTTGTTTGTTTCTCTACTTCATTTCTTGATTCTTTGAATTCTTTAAAATATTCAAATTTGTATTTCATTAAATACACATAACCATATCTTGATTGGTTATTTGTGAATGTAATGAAATAATACAAACCTCCTCTTGCATGTGTTGCCTAAGACCACATAGATCTATATGTATGAATCCTAATAACTCATTAACACATTCTCTTTTCCTTTCCAAAGAATTCTCAACTATCTTATCCAATAAACAAGATTTATATATTTTGTATGACTCATAAACAAATAGATCCAAGTGATAAATTTTTTATAACTTAACCTTCTTTAATCAAGCTTATATATAAATATATATATAAATAATAGATCTATAAGAAACATAATTTTTCTCAAAAGAACAACCTTAACATTAAATGTAAAAGTAAATTCATTTAAAGTTAAACTAGAAATGGAAATGATGTTTTCAAAAAGTATAGGGACATATAACAATTCTTTCATCCTATTCCTAGGCTAGAAAGAAAAAGAAAAGTAAACTATAAGCTCCAATGGGAGTGGAGCAAACTACTTATTGTTGTGTTACCTTAACCCAAGGAAGGGCATTTGGTAAAGAGCATTATTTTGAAGGATGGAAAGCAAGGTTGACAAGCCACTTCAAGGAGGAAATTGGACTAGATTGCTTGATGGACATTTTACATGACATAAGAAATTTTACTTGAGGTCCTTTAGTAATAGAGGTTGCTTACTCTCCTTAGTAATGGAGGAAAAGGGTAGGGGCTTTTTTGTAGTGATGGTGGGTCTCATAAGATGTATGTCAATTGTCAAAAACATGGTTGGCTACATACAAGTATAGCCAAATTAAGATGAGATGAGATGGACAAGCAAAGACTATAGTGTAACTACTACCATAGAAAATTGGAGAAAACCCACCTCCTTTAGCTAACATAGAAAGATACATATAAAGAAAGGATTGATTCAAAGTGTCCAGGTACTGAGAGTCTTTACAATTTCATTGCTTCATCAAATGTCTTAAGATTATCATCAGTAAGCAATATGGAATTTGATTACATACTAATTCTTTTGTCCTTTTAACTATGAACACAAAGAAATCATAACCAAATACTTCCCTTACTCTTTTGCTCCTTATAATTTTTATTTTTATTTGCTAAAGCATCATTTTCATTATTAAGAACTTGTTTCTATTTTGGAATGTTAGAAACTAATATGAATTTATTTTCATTAAAAATATCATTTATCAATTTAATGATTATTTTAATAGATATTAAGATGTTAAGCTCTTTGACTATTAATTGATAAGTCTTATTGTTGTGAACATATCCTAAAACGATGGACTCTACTCCCCTTTGAGCCAACTTTTTCAATTTTCATTAAGGAAACCTAACAATTGCTCTACAAAACCAAATTCTTAAATAACAAGGTTAGGCTTTCTTTTATTCAAGAACTTATATGGGGATGTTTTGTTACTTTTGGTGGGATCCATATTTAAAATATGGAATGTTGTAAATTATGCCTCACCCCAAAATCCCTAACTAAAGCTAGAATTTGCTTACATGACATTGATCATTTCTATTGGCATGCATTTTTTGTATTTATAACATCATTTTGTTATAGAGTGTAAGGAATAGTAGTTTCATGAAGAATTCTCGTATACTTAAAAAATCATATCATAATATTTTGCTCCCTTCTTAAATAGCAAGTATTTGATGAAATTTTCATTTTGCAATTTAATTTTAGTTTTATACTAACTGAATCTTTCATAAGATTTACTTTTAGTATGCATTAATTAAACATAGCAATAGTTTGAGTATTTATCAATGAATATCACAAATATGTCCTTCCTCCTAGTATTAGTGTGTTGTGCAAATCACACACACTATAAATTAACATTAACATGTGTAAAGATCTTCAACTACTTGGAAATAGAATTGTAATTATTTTTGTTAGCTTACAAGTTATGCATTGGAATTTAAATTTATCAAAGTATGGCAACAAGTTCAATTTAACCATATCATGCAATCTTTGGAAGTTTATATATCTTAACCTATTATGCCATACAACAAAATGCTTAGCAAATAAGCATAAACATTAACATTATTATTAGCAACAACAACAAGTTTGAACATGCCATTACAAAAATTACCATTTCTCATAAACACACTTCATTTGGAAGGTTAAAGTTTTCAGTCTTAAATATTATGTAATATCATATTTGAATCTAAGTTTATTTAAAATATTATGTAATATCATATTTTTCTTAACTTTGAGAACATAAAATATATTTGTAAAATTAATAACTCCTTTACAAGTGAATTACATTTTTACCTCCCTAATTCTTATGACAAAACTATAGTGGAATTTCACATGTATATAATAATACCACCATTTATTGGTTTCATAACTTTAAAGTAACTTTTGTTCTCATAAACATGTTGGGCAACATTAGATTCAATCTATTAAGTAACATCATCCTCAAATGAATTGATCTTTCTGATCATAAGAATCATTTTTCATTTGTTACTCTTAAGGGGAATTGTTTCTTTTCCTTCTTTTTTTTTTTCTTCTAAAGATGACACTCATATTTTTTGTACCCTTTTTTGTAAAAAAAAAAAATTGACATTTGCCCTTTTTATATTTGCCTTTTGTTTTCCTTTTGTTATCATTAGATTAATTATTTCTTTTGTTAGTGGACTCACTTGATTGTGTTTTCTTAATCACATACAACTTTAAAACATGAGAGTCATGCTTATTGTTTCCACCTTGTATGAAAAACTCTTTAACTCCATGAAGATGGTTAGCAAGAATTTTAAGGGATATATTCTTTTTCTTATATTTTAGGCTTCTCTTGAAAATATTTCAAAAAAGTATCAATTTATCAATACTAGAATTCACAATTACAATTTCACCTAGACATTTTGTATTATGAAAAATGATTTAGAATCTTTTAAATTTCAAAAAATTATGCTATTGTTGGCCTACCATTAGTCATCTTAAAATTATTAAATTTTGATACCAAAAATTTCCTACTAGTTACATCCTTTTGTATTTACTTTGTATCCAATTTTTCCCATAAACTAGTCACCAAAGCCATCATTAACAACAAGTGGATACTACCATTAGTTACCATCTCCTCTTTCCTTCTGTTCCCTCCTCTTTCAAATCATCCAAGTACATGTAAAACATTCATAAAAAAAAAAGAAAATTAATAAAACATAAAAAGAGTAATAAGGTCAAAAAATTCACAAAAAAAAAAATAAAAGTTTGATTTAATCAAACCCTATTAATTTAAACTATCTAACTCCTTTCCACACCCTCTTTTCCGAACTTGTAACCCAAGAACTTGAGTTGGAATTAACAATTTAAGCCTTCTCAAAATTGCAAACATGACTCAAACTAAGCACACTCCCCACAAAACTTAAACATGAAATTCCTCACCAAGCACCACATTACTAGTACCGTCCTTTGTATAGGTCAAGCCTATATAAAAATCGAAAAAAATCTCTAGTAACAATGGCATGTTTTTTCAAACTCTAATTAAAGCCAACAAGAACTTATTCTTTCATTTTTTGGGTCTAAACATTAAAACTCCAAAAAAGAGTGAAACCAAAAATTTCTTTAAGAAAACTAAAAGTAACAAAACAATAAAAGCTAAGATTTTTTTTTGAAACAAAAAAAAAAGGAGATTAATGCCTCCTTTATTCATTAGAGTAGATCCAAACCCTAGGCCTTTTTTTTCTTCTCTCTTTTCCTTGGAAGACTAGAAGAAGAATTATAATAATTTTTCCTTTTTAAAAAAAAACTACTTTCAAAAAAATATAACTCACTCATTCCCTTATTTATTTTTTTAAAAATAATCAAGGAATATAAAAATAAAAAACATAATAAAAATTAATAATAAATAGGAGTCCATGGCCTTCTTTGCTTTTAATGCCTTGTCCAAGATTAGATCTTGCCTTCAAGGCTTCAAATTAGACCATAAGCTTTTGAATTCAACACAAGAATGCCCTTCTTCTCCCTAGAACCTGTAGAGAAAAATGACTTAGGGCTAAGATTTTCTTTGGGCATTCTTAAGGTTAGACTGTCTTGATGTTTTCTTATGTGAAATGAAAAGGGGTTATAATATAATTTTATTTTTAATTTTTCCTAATAAGTTAAATCTAATCTAACCTTTCAAAAGTAATAAATCAATAAACTAAAAAATTTTTATAACAATTCTAGCTAGCTGTTAAACCAAATTAAAAGAAAACATTTATGTTGCTAATAAGGCACATTGATAAGAGAAGGAAGCTAAGGTGTACTAAAGACAACAATAACAAAGCATCATATCTCAATTAGGCCAAGCCCAAACCCAAATCTACTTGAAATCCAAAAGGTAATAACCCTTTAATATATTATATATAATAATTTGATGAAAAACAAATCAAGAACATTAAAACATGTAATTTTGAAATGGGAATTTAATTAAACATAAAAGATAAACCTAATTAAGTAAATATAAAATTATAATTGTAATATAAATAAACAAAATAAAATACCTTAGTTAGTTTCTCTTTATAGGAAAATATTTTGTGAAAATAAGAATAAATAGTCATTCATAACAATAAAAGAGAGAAGTGTTTGTGAGAGAAAATTCTTGAGTAAGATGGAGAGTGATTGAAATAAAAACAAAAGTGTGAGAGAGACAATTGTTTTAAGGACCATATGATCTTTGAAAGTTGAAAGAGAGCAAAAAGCAATAGGAGCTAATTACTTTCTTAAGACTATTTCAAAGATAGTGATAACCCACATTTTTCTTAAACCTTTTTATTTGAGTTTTAGAATTTAAGGACTATAAAATTCAATTTATGAGTTAATGAGATTAAGGTAAATGAGATTATTAATCTTAATTTTGAGTAATGGGTTAATGGGATTAAGCTTAACTAGGTTAGGATTTTGCTTAAAAATACCAATTATTGGTTAATTTGTTATGACCCAAAGCCATATTAATTGTTATTATAATTTCTTTTTCTAATTTTTTACTTTTTTTAATTCTATTCTCTTTCTTAATTTCATTAGTTTGTAGCTTTCCTATTATTTGCAATTCCATATTTGTTTCCTTACACAATCATTTTATCTAAGATTTTTGTAAAAAAAAAAAGATAAAAATCATTTATGGTTAAAGGAAATTAACTAATTAAATTTTATAGTGGAATAGGCTTATGGAATAAATAATTTCTATTTATAATAAACTAGGCTATAGCTTTGTCACTTCCAAAAATTTTATTAATTATGTAACTTGTTATCCATGTATGCAACTTTTTGTTATTTGGAAATCATACATAGTTTATTAACCCTTAATATAATTACTCATGGTGGATTATGATTGCTATAATGTTTCATCTTGATGGGACCATGATATTGCAACCCAAGATTACATATGAATGGGAAGAAGTCGAGGTTATTAAAGCCAACATAAATGATACCTTATTGATGCTTACCTTAGATGCAATAACATACTTGACTATATGCTAGTTGACTATATGCATAAGTTCCCTAACTAATCATATAAGTTTATGAAGTGTCTCAATAAGACAAGTGACAAGCATTGTTTGATATTTGTTGAATTAGATGGTTGACATGAGAGCATGTTGTACATATTAATGTTCTACTTGAGGTTGATGAACTTGTATTTGCCATTGTTGAGGATATTCCACATGTTGGTGGTGTTAAGCTAGAAGAGCCTGATGGTGGAACTAAGGATGTGTGGAAAAGTGTTGGGTATGTGCAAAATGAAGTTAAGGGTGCAAATTGTCTTATTGGTGGAATTGTGACACAATCTTCTATCTATAATATAATTGGTGAATAGCAAGGTCATCAATAAAGTCAAATTGCTTGTCATGGACAATAGTGTACTAAAGATACTAACATTACAAAAGAGCATGACCAACATTTTTATAATTCTATTATACTTGAACAATACATTGAGAGTACATATGCCAATAACAGGTCTCTTTTAGCTTGATTAAGAATTAATTACTTGTTCTTAACCCTTGATTAACAACTTTGTATTATAATTTTAGATGTCTTTTTATCATCCCAAAACATTAGTGTTTAGTGCCAACTAAGTCCTAGCAATTGTTGTACAAACTCATCGACAAAAAAATAGCCCCTTTAGTTAGATCAAATACTATGTAACACACTAATATGCACAATGAAAGCACTAGGTAACAATTATCTAGAAACCTTAACTAAAATGTGTTGTTAAGTTAACAATTAGTTAATACTTTTGCAACAATTAAGGATTGTACTTTTGAAACAATTAAAGATTGTATCTTTGAAATGATTAGGAATTAAGATGTATTAGACATAGTAGACACTTTCTATATTTTGTGATAGTGTACCATTAAACATGCATTAATTTGTGATTTCAAAGGGTGTTTAAGAATTCAATGTTTATAATGTTAGACTATGCCAAAGAAGGATCTATTACCCATTATAACACTTATTTTGTGGCTTGTTATCTAATAAATAAATTATTTAAAGACCTTCACCCTTACCAAAACTCATAAAAGGAAAGCCAAAATTATACTTTCCCATCCTAATTTTCTTTATCCAAGTAAAAAATTAAAAAGACAAAAAACATAAAAAAAAAAGTTATAAATCATGAATTCCTATTCTAGAACGTCTTTTCTTATATGATAAAGAGT
Organism: Rhizophora mangle; assembly: GCA_037832345.1. Lineage (NCBI taxonomy): Eukaryota > Viridiplantae > Streptophyta > Magnoliopsida > Malpighiales > Rhizophoraceae > Rhizophora > Rhizophora mangle. The sequence continues at coordinate 351,223 of JBAPLJ010001292.1, read as the reverse complement.
GGAATTTTCCCTTTCAATAATGTAATAGTTGGAAGTTAATCTAAAATATCCATTATTGTAGTCTTTCCTCTATATTGAGCACTGGGGACATTTGTGCCAAAGGGTAAAACCTCCTTGAAATTCTAAGAGTTAGAATAATCAATAGTTTAATTCATTTATGATCAACAAATAGCCATTATCCACATTTGAACCAATTGAGTTAACATTTATAATTATAAAAGTAAATAATAAATGTGTCATACAATTGATAGCATTAAAGTAATAAACACTATAGCAAAAACATGAGGTCACCCTTTCACCAAAATTAAAACACAACACAATGTTAATCAAAGGAACACAAATGAATAATATACAACTACATAACACTAGTTTATATTTTATTCACCCCTTAGAATTGCATTTTCTTCAACAATCTCTATTTTCCCTTTTTAGCTAAATACCTTTAGACAACACTTTCCTCATTTCCTTACCCTAATTGTTGATTTTGTTCTTCTTAGACTTAATATACTATTTGGTTAGCTTAGAGTTTAAGAAGCAAAAGCAAGAAAGTTAGTTCACCTTACCAATTAGTGCCATCTTTCACCAATGCTTGGCACAAAGATTGGCATGAGTCAAGCACATCAAGGAGGTAAGGTGAACATAGAGTCAATGTTCATGGTAACAAGACAAGGAAGGCTAGGTAAAAGTTAAGTTATGGGTTATGGCACTGATGTTAAGTTACTAAAGATTTGGGGGCTAGAGCACATGTGTGATAGGTCAAATAAAGCAATGTTTCCTACTAGTAAAGGGTCAAATTCCTTAATACTCTTTAGAGGGGAAGTATGTTCTATCATAAGGTGTGATGGCTTAAGCAAGACAATGTCTCTTACCACTAAAGGGTCAAATTCTTTAATACTTTTTAAAGGGGTAATGCATCTCTCACACAAAAGTTAGCTAATATGTCAACACTTGGGTTGAGGTTCGAACTAACAATGTGTGGTTTAATTGTGAATTGGCTTATAAGTGAGCTAAGAACTAGCTCAAGCATCAATGAAATATTAGTGCACAATTTGAGTTTGGACTAACCATTTGCGATTTAATTATAGGATGGCTAATAAGGTGAAGGCTTGGAGTGTAAAGCAAGTTAGTATGTGAATCAAAGACCACAAAAAGAGGGATAATGTTGAGTGTGCTCTACAAAATCATGGGAATATGTTGTTAAAGGGCTAATTAGGTAGCTAAGATGAAGTCTTAGCCAACACAAGTGTGTAGCTTGTTTAGCATGAAAGAAAGAGTACATGGGTGATTTCTCTAATGTCTTGATGAGGCCACAATAAGGTGGTAAACACTCCTTAAACACACAAAGACATGGAGACATTATTAGCCAAAGATCATAAGGAAGTGCTCTTAAAAGTAAGGGATGCTTGATTGACTTAGTAGTTATATCATTCATGTCCTAAAGCAGTTAAGTGTATCAATTACCATAACTTGTAGCTTATAAATATGTAATGTGAGCAACCAAAGCTTAGCATCAACAAGAGAGAAAAGTATAGAGAAAACACTTATGAGAGCTTTGACTTATATAATGACTTGTTATCAAATTAGGTAAAAATAGTTATATGACTCCTTATCTTTCTCTTTTTAAAAGGAGAAAATTTTAGCTTAAATTTTTTATGCCATTGAATCACAAGTAGTAATACTAACAAATCCTACAAGAAGAGAGTTAAACTAACTTCTTACTTTATCACACAATGGAAAAGGAAATACTTTAAGCCTAATAACATCATTACTCACACCATTATACTTAAAAGTATCACAAATTTTAATTTAGCAATATCAGAATTGGGATCATCATTAGGTAAACCATTCATGGAACACTCATTTAGATCATTTAATTGATAAGCAACTTGATCTCAAAGGAGTTAGATTGGATTTCTAGCCTAGTAAGGCATGATGTCAACCTTTCTAAAGATGGTTTAGCATATGAATTGAGGGCTGTTCATATTTTTTCTACCTCCTTTTCTTATGCCATAATGTTCTTCTCTTTTGGAGTAAAAAATTTTCTAATTGTTCTCTCCATCTTATAGTCAAAAGTAGCAAGTTCTCACCACTAGTATGGGTCATGCATTACCATGCCTATAAACCTAGAATTAAAACCAAGTAAACTAAAAATAAATGGAATAACCAAGCTACAAAAGTAGACCAAATAAAAACTTTGAAAACTAAAGCAAATAATTAACATTACAAATTAATAATTTAATCCAAGGCTAGATTGTTAGTGTTCAAAATGTAGATGACTAGTCCTTAGCAACAATGCTAAAAGCATGATTTGTGAATTATGCACTACATTTAGGCTAATATACCTAATTGATTATGCAATATAGGATGAATAGATTATCATTCCCATGAAGACTATTTGATACTATTAAGACAATTCTAATCTAACCCAAGTTGAATTAACTACATAAATTATTTTCAATTTCCAAGTGGAAAGAAACTATAGATATTAGGACACTAGGGTTTAAATTCATTCAATCCAAGTAATGTAATAAATTAAATAATTCCATCTAAGAGCAAAAACAAAAATTAAGATTTATTAAAAATTATTACATGTGATGGCAAATTTTTCCTAATTAATTAACTAGCTTTCTTAAGTCAAGTTAATCCCTTCATTGTCTATTAAATTAATCAAGAATTTATGTTATTTTAAACAAGCAAACAAGTATAAAGTTTTATGAAATCTCAAATATAAGAAAGGGGACTCCTAACCCTTTTCTCTTCTTTAATTACCACATTTGATCCTAATTGTCTCTTGATCTCATTGTCTAACACATGGTTAATATTACAATTGATTTGATTCATATAACTCTTTCTCAAGTTTATTTATGGATCACAAGATCATGCAAAAGGTAGTCAAACTCTTAAAGCATTAAGTTTGATAAGATAACTCTACATACAAATAACAAAACAAAAAAAAGGAGGTCTTGAATTAAAAAAATAATTAATCACATAATCTAAAGATCAAATTACATATAAACCTTACCTTAAAATAATTTAGCTAGTTATAATGAAGTTCAACATCCATTAAGTTTAAAAATGAAACCCATTGAGCATCAAGAAATAAGTAATAAAAATCAAACAAAACTTAGTGTTTAAGGATTAAACTCAAAGTCAAATCTATTTCCCTTCTTTCTCCAAACTTATGGATTACTATTTTCACTTTCCTTCTCCTTTTAGTCTCTTCTTTTAGTCCCTTTCTCTCCTTTATCTTTCTATTGATTTTTTGTCTCCTTGTATATTTTGATAAGTTAAGAATTCCTATGTCCATTTAACCTTTAAAAAAAATTATGGCCCATAACTTCTAACTAAAGTTTCTATATTTAGAAACCAAATCAGAGTTCTACATTAACTAAAATTTGTAGCTTTATCTCTTTAATTTTCTTGATCATAATAATAACTCAATTTGAACTTCTAAAATGAAAGTTATGCCTAAAATACAAAATAGTACTCAAACAATAATGGCATATAATCATGATTAGATTTGGTTTTAAATAAAGGTAGGACTCCTCTTCAAAAACAACTCCAAATCAGATCAAGAATATTGTTGATGATTTTTTTATTTACTTCTTACTCTTCCATCAATATTTCTTCCATTTGATGACACATTCATTTGAAATATTTACATAACTCCTCTCTTACAAGAAAAAAAATAAAAATAAAAGTATGTAAAATATGCATAAAATACATAAATGTAAATAATCACACAAACTTAAGAGCAAAATTAGATGAAAATATATATCAAATTAAACCCTATTACCTTCTCCTTTTTCTTTTTTTTCTTAGCATTCTTCTTCTCTTTTTTTCTAATCCTTTCTCTCTTTTATGATTCTCCTTTACATCCCTCCTTTTATATTAGGATAACTCCTTTTCTTTTGGTCTTATATCCTCAGTCAATATTAAAAAATTCATTAACTCATATGATGTAGCTAAAATTTCTTTTATGCAAAATGTGAATCAAGTTTGAGTGAAATGAAGAGTTGTACCCTATCTCTTATCTTTCTTTTACCATAAGAATCAACTAATTTGGAAGTTTAGAGCAAGTTATGCCAACAAACTAAATACTACTTAGTCAATTATGAGACAAAATATTGATTAATCTTTGTTTCCTATTAAGGATAGGATTTCTTTCTTCAAATTTCTTAATGTGATGACATGTTCCAAAATTTCAATAGATCTTATTTTCTGATATACCAAACAAAATGAAGGAAAAGTTATTAGGCTAAACAAGAAGCAAATGAAGAGAAGGTCTCGCTATCAATAGAAGAATCAAACTTGCTAGCTAACATTAACAAGAAAATCAACATCATTAGAGGTAGTCTTCTAATGACAGAGCTCCTTTCATAACCAATTAACACCATTAAGTTGACTAGTGGCACTGAAGGTGGTGAGCATAAGGCTTCACATCATAACATGGTTCTATCTTAAGTTAAGGACCAATAGTGTTCCATGATCCATAACTAAAGGACCAACCAAGTCCTATGTTTTTTGATAAAATATAACCTTATAACTATCCAAACTTGGTGCCTTGAAAGGCCCCATGTCAAACAAAGTCTTCTTCACATTTCACTATTAAAAGGCCATGTAAGAGCAAACAATATCTGAAGTAGATAAATGAGGAAAGTAACTAGGAAATGGAAAAGCATCCAAAATCATGCCTCCTTCAAAAATAATTGTTTAAGATGATTACAAGCTAAAGCTGCAACAATACATTATTCCAAATCCATCCCTCTATGTCATCTTCTAAGGCTCCAATTTTATTACATTTTCTTTGGACCACAGTGTTTGCTTGAAAGTATTAGGTATTCTAGTCACCATCTAAAATCCACTAGGCCGAATGATTTTAGAACTAGAATATCTCCTTTTAAGCTAAAATCACTTCCAATTCATTTTATAGATGACACTCCAAGGGCATAAAACCCATTGACATGCAATTTTCCATAACTAGTTGGCTACTCTAGAGTCACGCTAAAAGGTGCTTCCTCCATGAAAGGACATTACCAAAAAAAAATTTTTATTCCATTCCACTAAAATAGAAGAGAGTTTTGAAAATGCAATAGAGATAGCCACTTGTTAATTCCATAAGTCTCATAAGAGCAGAGGAAAATCCTCAAGAAGTCATGTTGCCTAAAACTGAAACGTCTAGTCCTATTTATGCATTTGTTGAATCCCATTTAACCATACCAGTAAAGGAAAATGCTTAAGCTAACTTGCAAAAAGTGACAAATTACCACTGCATGCCAACAAAGCCTTCACTACACATTGCATAAAGCTTTGTCTAACCTGCAAAGTACTCTTATTTAAGGCATTTTACCTTTAAGTCAAGTTAAATGAGGTCTCAAGAAGTCTAAGAAAGATAGCTTATTGATTAACTTAGAAAAAGGCCCCCCCTTATAATCACAGAGGTGACTCATTTCCGTTTTTTCTTTAGATGCACTAACAAATAAATGAACTACAACAATAATTCTTACATAGTGGTTATAAACTGTTGCCTAAAACACCTAAGGTAGCACTAATAACTACTATGTAAATATATTGTTCCAATAGTTGACTTTAGATAACAGTTATATAGTGGCGGTTTAAAACTACTACGTTATCTTAAGAAAAGGCAATAGTTATAAATGTTTATGAAGTAGTCTTAAGCCACTGCATTTCTTTTCTAAAACAAACAAGCAATAAGGTAGCCGTTACGTTATTTTTTGTTTAAAAAAAATAAAGGGATAAGGCAATAGTCTTAAGCTACAACCTTTTTTTTTTTTTTGTAAAAGGATTAAAGTAGTGATTTGGAACCATCACCTAATCTTCTTTTTTTAAAAAAAAAATTAAGAGGCTAAGGTAATGGCTTTAAACTACTATATATTCCTCTTGAAAATATCAAGATAAGGTAGCAATATGGAATTGCTACTTTTTTTTCTAAAAAAAAAAAGAATAATGTAATGGTTTATAACCACTACCTAATCTTTTTTTAAAAAAACAAAACAATAAGTGACTAAGGCAATGGTTTTGCCTATTCCTTTTGAAAATAAGGAGTTAAGGCAATGATCTTGAACCACTACCTTTTTTTTTTTTTTTTTGAGAAAGAAGGAATAAGGTAGCAGTCTAGATAGAACCACTACTTAATCTCCTTTTTCAAAAAAAAAAAAAAAATAAGGGGCTAAGGTAGTAGTTCTAAACCACTACCTATTCCTTTTGAAGATAAGGGGCTAAGGTAGCAATTCTAAATAACTACCTATTCCTATAGAAATTAAAGTTATAAGGTAGCAATTTTAGATCGTTACCTATTTTTTTTTCTAAAAATGGAATAAGGTAGCAGTCTTGAACCACTGCCTAATTTTTTTTCTTGAAATGGAAAAAGTAGAGGTTTAGAATTGCTGCCTAATCTTTATGTTAAAAAAAAAAAAAGTTAAGGCAATAGTCTTAAGCTGCAACCTATTTTTTTGAATAAGGTAATGGTTCTTGGTCACTACCTAATCTTTTTATTAAAATGAAGGGATAAATTTAATTTTGATTCTCTTAATCAAATTCAATTCTTTGACTCAATAGTGTACAATTCATTTTGATCTATTTTTCTTCTTAGACAATTTTGGGCATTTAGGGTTTTCATACTTTATTAGGTTAGAATTGATTGGTATTTTGAATGAATTGTCTTCAAGACTATCTAGGGCTTGCAAAATTGATTTTTGGTTTCAGTTTGTTTATTGGTAGTTTTGATTAGCTTCTTAAATAAATGGTGGGACAGCAAGGAAGGGACAATTGCAGGTGGGAATTTCATGCAAAGTGATATATCTTATGTTGTAAACAACGTCATTGTCAATGGCCTTGACAACAAGTTTTGGTTTCTTCTCTTCTATAATCTTTCATTCTTTACTTGGATTTGATTGCTTTGTTGTATAATAGCTTTCATTGTTTCATCAATTTATTCCTTTCTTTTATTTAGCTTCATTCTCTAACCTTTAAGGCTGACACATTCCTCATTGATTCATTTATTTGAAGCAAGAGGAACTCATATCTAATTAGTTTTGTCTATAGTGTCAAATTTTATATGCTATTGAATTTCAAATATGAGGACATGACATTCTTTCTTTATATGCTACATGATTCCTTTTCAAATATGGGGAAATTTGCAAAGTGCCTATTGAGCTTTAATAATCCTTTTAGGTTAGTCATCTAAAGTTTCAATTTTGGGTTACTAAAATTAGCCAATTCCCAATGATTTTGCTCCCCTTAGCAACACAATCTCAATAACTTTCAAACTTTGTTGTGCCATGTAGTGACAAGTGTTACTTTTTGTTACCTTTGATGTTCATTAGTTTGTTGTTTTTAAACATAAAGAATTCAAATCTTGAAATGATTTTGAATTTTGTCTATCACCATTACATTGAGGTATAAGTCTAATCTTTGTTTTCCTCTTTTCCTTTCCTTTATTTTCATTTTTTTTTTGTTTTCTTTGTTCTGTAGTTTCTTTATGCACCACTTTCTCTTGGCAAGATTGTTCTTTTTTTTTTTTTATATGTATCCCCATATTTCCTTTTTTCCCCCTTTAATCTATTTTATATTATAGTGTAAAATTTCTTTAAAAATGTAATTTCTTACTAAGAACATTATTTTTGTAGTGAAACTACACCAGAGTATTAAAGTTGTCCTTGGAAGAGCAAGAAAGGATAGATTTGTGAAAGATGATGTAATAGATAGATATCCATTATTAATTATTTCTTTATTTTATTTTTTTTAAGTCTTCAAGGAAACATTATTGCACAAATGCATGCAGATGGGAAAAAGAATATGGATGAAGAATGTTGCCTTTAAAGCTCACTATATCCTTACCACTTTTTTCTTTTCAACTCTTCTTTTTTGTTTTCTTTTCCCAATTTGATATTTATGTTTTGAACTTTTCAATAAGCTACTATTTGATTGGGAAACCATTTGTGGTTTGATTGATTTTAGTGCTTACTATTTACTCTTTTTACTAATCTAGCTTTTGTTTAAAGCAATTAAAGCTATATAAGATACAAAATTAGAGGATTTTTAACTAAAGGCATGTTAGTGATGTTATTGAAGGAAGAAATCCATGTGTTTCTTCTTATTCTAGAGGCACTTTCACTCAAGTAAAGATCAAAAAGCAATTTATTTTCCCTAGATATTTATTTGTTTCTCTTTTTAAACAAAAAGAATTTAAATATTATACTAATTTCACAATTACATTTTAGGAACTAATAAATTTAACATTAGCCTTCAAGTTTCCTTTTCTAATAGTTTTGTTTCTTTTTATTCTATAGTTTCTCTCTATTCCACACATTTTCTTGGCATGATTGATTAGTTTATACATACCTGAGCTTTTTTTTTTTCCTCCTATATTATAATTTATACTATTAATGATTTCTTCATAATTATATAATTGCTTACGAAAATAATCTTTTTCTAATGAAACTCTACTCATTGAAACCATCCCTAAATATAAAGAAAGATCAATAGATCACATGTTTGTGCACAAGAAATATAAATTTTAAGTTAATTATTAAACTAATGTTTTCTTCCTTTTATGCTTTTCAGCCTTTATGAGAATACATGAAGATGGGATCACAATATAACCAAGACCATTATTGTTCTTTAACTGAAAGGTAGTTCAAGTTTTCTTACATTCCCATAACAATGCTATCAATCTTCTGCTGTAGGTGTGGGCTATTGGCATGTCTAATGATCCTAATAATTATGCTTTAAATGCAAGTTATAGAATAACAAATTGGTATGTCTTCCACATACATTGCCCATTTGCTAGCATAAAGATGTATACTAATTTTCCTACGAAGGATGCTTTAGGCAAATTATTGGAGGTGTTTTCCAAGGTTATTCCAACAAGCTTCCTAGTGTTCTTTTGAAGTTGAACACTGATGAAAAATTTATGCAATCATTAGCAAAAACAAGTCAATGGCCACAACAACATGTAGAACTGATTCTTAGTATAGTCTCACTTTGTAAGATGTATGCTAGTTGGTAATACCTTTTAGCCCTTAAATGCTTAATTGTTTTCTAGTACTACTATCATTACCTTCTTTTGTAATCATTTTAAGACCTTATGCATCGAAGCCATAAATATGTATGGTTTTAGATGCATCTAATATTTGTTCTCTCTCTCTACACTAGTCTTGTGAGGACCAATATGTGGATTGTTGCTAGTTTCCACGTGAAGGCTAAAGACCATTACTTTGTGGAAGGCAAGAAGCAAATTGAGGATAAGAAGAAGAAGATAACTCAAATGCACTTTATTCTCTCCAATTTGAAGGTTTTTTTAGATAGCCTATGAATTACTTCATTTGTAATAAATTGAATCTATAGGTGGAAGTTTACTATGTGCATCTGTAGAAACTAGAAATCTATAAAGTACGACAGATTATATACATATAAATCAAAAACGATATTCATCTATAATGCCTTAGTGAATTGTTGGATGTGTCAAAATAAAAAGTAGTAAAAAACAATATATGTGTGTGTGTGTGTGTGTGTGTGTGTGTGCAAATGATGAGCACACCAAGAACAATCAATCGGCCCATTTCAAATTATTTCAAGACAAATCCATTTTATTTCATAGATCCACACATAAACAGAAAAAAGATGTCATTTAACGTGAAGACAATGTGAGAACTTTTATCATCCTCAGTTTACATTTATAATTTACTTTTGCTGTTTGCTTTATTACTTCAACTTCCTTCTCTTTTGCAACTGCAGTGTTGACAAAACTCTTAAGAAACTCATTGTCATGAAGAGATAATTAGGAGCAAATTTAAAATCCAAAATATGTTACCACTTGTGATAAGTTTATGTGACAACCATTTAATCGAGCTCAAAAAGTAATCTTACATTTGGTCCCATGATTTTCATGCCAGAGATATACCATCAAATTCAACTGCGTCCATAAAAAATAGTAATATAAGATCGAAGACAAACCAAAAGATAAGCAAGTCTCTTTCATTTTAGAAGACAAATAATGGACATATTATAATTTAGTCTCACATATATTTTATTAATAACAAAATATCTTTTCAAATAAATTTCAAATTGTTACTACGACATGAAAATAGGTGAATGCACTTAAAGATAGGTGAACGTGGGACTTTGTGCGTAATCTACACTATTCTCCATTTGCCTATGCCAATAGACAAATTATGGGTGTTTCTCATGTTTTATTTTCATGCAGCTTACCATTCATTTAGTTTTGTTTTCTGCATATATATCCTATACATTTTGTCCATGTAATACTCTCCTAAAGGAGATGAGTCCAACTTTGTCTATAATTTTTTGATTGTCCAAAAGAAAAAGAAGAACAAAAGGATAGTTAATGAGAATACCTGCTGCAGGTGGTTCTTTCCCACACCTCGCAACGCATTGAGGAATACATGCCTCAGAAAATGTACCAGAACATCCAATGATACAATTTTGTACACAACTTAAGGCTTGCACTTCCGCGGCGGATTGTATGAGCATGACTGCAAATGCCAACGTCAAAAGTCTCCCTATTACAATATTGCTAGCCATGTGTACCTAAGGCTTTCTTTAGTTTCTTCTCACGATGTTACGTTTTTTGTTTTTTTTACACCCTTTCATTTGCTATATATATGTTTAGGAAACTGTTGGCCAAACACTTTTGAAGAGTATTAAATATTTCTAGTTTAATTAATGTATCATTTAATGAGACAAAAAACAACCAAGGAGTTTACTCATATAGATTTTGAAAAACCAATTATTAAAAGATATGAAGTAATTAAACATAAAAGTAAAAATTAAAATCAAAGATATCTGATTTCATATTTTTTTAACTTATAAAAAATCTACATCTAATTCAGTAAGATGGTGTGAAAGTCCATAACATATGAACCCATATGATTAAAGGGATAAGGATAAGCAAAAAATATGTGTGTTCATAATGTGTGATCAAGATATATACACACCCATGTATATATATATATATATATATATATATATATATATATATAATACTATTGAAACATGTATATATAATGCTATTGAACCTTTTAATATAAATTAAACTATTTGCAGAATCTATCTATCTAATTTTTAGACTTCTTAAAGTTTACTTCTATATTATTTTTCTCTCAACTCTCTTCACTTATTATTCTTCATTTTTTTTACTGTTAGGGGAAGAGGAGTGCATGATCCTAGGATTTCTTAAATGATATACACTTCATATAAGTATCATATCCTAAATCTTTAGACATGAGATGTTTGATCTCTTACCATTTTATATCTCATATGGCATCATGTCAACAGATCTGGAAAAAGGTCTATTAAGAAGGTAAGTAATAGTTTTGAAGGAAAAAAACCTAAAAAGATAAAGGAATATCAACTTGACTCATCAAGGATCAAACCACATCTAATAGGGTTATATTTCCCCTCTTAGAAACATGATTATGTTGTGGTGTTTAAGTAGATGTCCATTGAGATAAACACTCATTCTCTTTCAAGTAACCACTAAAATCTTAGCTTAAGTATTCCCACCTTAATCTAATCATAGAATTTTAATACCTCTACTAGTTTGTTTCTCTACTTCAATTCTTAATTCTTTGAATTTTTCAAAATATAGAAATTTGTATTTCATTAAATATACATAACCATATCTTGATTGATTATTTGTGAATGTAATGAAATAAGACAACCTCCTCTTTCATGTGTTGCCTAGGACCACATACATCTATATGTATGAACCCTAATAACTCATTAACATGTTCTCATTTACTTTTTAAAGAAGTCTTAGTTATCTTATCCAATAAACAAGATTCACATATTTTATATGATTCATAATCAAATAAATCCAAGTAACAATTCTTACATTACTTAACCTTCTTGATCAAGTTTATATAAACAATTTATACAAATATCAAATCTATAATAAACATAATTTTTCTAAAATGAACAACCTTCATCATTAAATGTAAAAGTAAATTCATTTAACGTTAAACTAGAAAAGGAAATGATGTTTTTAGAAAGCACAAGAACATATGACAATTCTTTAGTTCTATTACTAGGCTAGAAGGAAAAAAGTAAACTATAAGTTCCAATGGCTAATGCAGCAACTCTTGCTTCATTTACAAATCATAATTTTACCTCACCTTTCTTCAACCATCTACTTCTAATAATTTCCTACATATTTCTACAAATATCATAACCGTATCCAATATCCAAGTAATAAAATCAAAAGTAGAAAGATTTATCTCAATCATAAACATAACTAAACCAAAGGCTTCAACTTTAGCCTAGCAAGATAAATCTTGCAATTCTGTTCTTAGTGACCTTTTCACCATAGTGATGACAAGTGCTTCTGGTTTTGTTTTCACATCACCACTCTTTTGAAATGCCTTGGTTGCTTGAGCCTTTCCTGTTTTGTTCTTCTTCTTGGGTCTTTAGCTCTTCAGATTGGAAGAATTCAAGAGAAGAGTGTCTTCTCCTTCTTTAGAGTTCACTTTGTAGTTTTAAGCATATTTAATAATTCAACCAATGTAACTTCCAACTTGTTCATATAAAAGTGCACAATAAATTGTGAACAAACCTAAGGTAGAGACTACAAGATCAGGTCAACACTTGACTCTAAAGTTATGGTAAAATACAATCAGCCCAATTTCTCAATGTGGCTAATCTTCATAATATGAGCATTCATTGAAGATCCTTCTACCATCTTACATTAGAACAATTCCTTTAAGATCTCATATCTCCTAGTCATAGTTTCTATATCAAACAACTTCTTCAGATGCAGAATTGTTGTGCAGGCATTCATAATATTCATATGTTACCTTTGAAGTTTAAGAGACATACTAGCTAACATCACATATGTAGTATGATCATCATCATCCTTATGCTAAATATATGCCTTCACTTCTTCCTTATCACCAAGAGTAGGAATATCCTCATCAAGGACGTAGAACATCTTTCCTTACTTAAGAACAATTCTCAAGATTTTATACTAGTCTAAAACATTTGGTCTGATGAGGTTGTTCACATCAACCATGCTTTATATATATAGACAAATTATTACTCATTTTGATCTAGCAACCTATATTTATAAAGAGAGTGAGTATTAATTTCATGCATACATACCAAAATTATATTAGGTCTTTAATTCTTATTTTACTTACTCCCATTTTTTTTATTCAAATCAATAAATATCTATGTTCATATGAAAGATCTTACTGTAAAATTTTCTAGTGGGTCAAGATCCTATTTAAATTATTTCACCTTGAGATAATCTAACAATAAAAAAAAAATTAGGTAGATAACATAACTTATCAATTACATCACATGTGACTCTTATATCAATTAAATGACAACTCTTTGTCTAAACAATCACATATGATGCACCTAACCATTGTCTCTAAATTGATGTGATCATGAGATAACTCATCCAAATCACACAAATATAGTTAATTAGGAACCATTAATTATAATATCAAACATATTCAGGTTAAGGAGGCTTTTAGCTAACCTAACAAACTTTGGTTTTATTCTATAATTATAAAAGCCAACTCACCATGTTCTTATAATATATATCGCATATATAGCATACAATCCTAGTATGATATTCTAATATACATGATTATGGAATCTACTATGTTATTTTCCTCAAGCTATTGAGGAAGTTAGATGGTCAAATCTTAGAGGATTGGAAATTAGTCTTCCAAAGGCTATTTTATAAAACTAAGGAAAATAGCAATAAGTAGAAAAGAATAAGGTCTTATGACACATTTATCTTTTCTTTTTTTCTTTTTATTTTTTCTTCCTTTTTGGAAAGAAGGGATGATACGTGGAAAGTCTAAGTTAGCTCTTACCTATATCTCGGCCAACATCTCAATCTCAAGGGAGTGGAGCAAACTACTCATTGTTGTGTTGCTCCATCTCAAGGAAGAGCATTTGGTGAAGAGCATTATTTTGAAGGAGGGAAAGCAGGGTTGACAAGCCAATTTAAGGAGGTAACTAGACTAGATTGCTTGATGGACATTTTACATGTCATAAGAAATTTTACTCGAGGTCCTTTGCTAGTAAAGGTTGCTTACTCTCACTAGTAGCGAAGGAAAATGGTGGGGGCTTTTTCCTACTGATAGTGGGTGGGTCTTATGCGATCTATGTCATCCGTCAGAAACATTGCTGGCTACATACAAGTATAGCCATATTGAGATGAGACAGGATGGAGAAGCCAAGACTGCAGCGTAACTACAATAGAAATTAGGAGAAAACCCACCCTTTTAGCTAACATAGAAAGATACATATAAAGAGAGGATTCATTCAAACTATCTAGGTGCCAAGAGTCAATGAAGAGAAGGGATTGGGGCCTATAGACAAGTCCTTAAACTTGAAAGATCTGACTTACAAATAAAGATGTGCTAATGGCAGTGATATGCCAAACCCTTCTATCCAACTCCTATTGATATCTCAAGATGGACATACTAAGATTAGATGGGATCCATAGGACTTGCATTATAGATTCTATATAATAGAAATATCCTCTTGAATTGTCTCTCTTGACACCTTCATTTGGATCTCCATAGTTACAAATAGATATCCCATCTCAATTCTTTAATTATATAACTTTTACATAATTATAAGAGAATCTTTATGTTACATTCAAGGAAAGTTGAGATAAAAGGAAAATTTATAAATAGAAAATGAGAGAAAGGGATAGAAAGCAATCTTTATGCTCCAAAAATAATATTCATTCATAATAATTAAAACAATGACATAGATCTATAAGCTTATAATTCTCTATAATGTTACCATATTCACAAAAGTAAATACAATTTTAATTCTAATTATTGATATTAAGTTACCAATCCAAATAAGAGTCCTAATGAAATTAAAAAATAATTTTCTAATTCAACAAGTAATCTAATCAAATATAAGTCCTCAATCCTAATCCAATTAGGACATTTTAATTTTAATCAAATACTATATATAATCTAGAAAATAATTTTTTTAGATTATATTTGAATTAATTTTTTTTAATTCAATAACTTAATTGAATTAGGTGTTCCACTTTTAAATAATTTTGAATCTTAAACATCTAATCAAACTGAACTTATTGCTGTGCTAATTCAAAATCTCTCTTACACACAGAAATGTTTCTTGATGCAACAGAAGCATGTTTACAACATGCATCAACCATGACTCGGGTAACCACCAACTTGTAGACAGACAAGCTACTATCAAAAGCAATAGCCACCACACAGCAGTAAAGCCATGCCTTGCCACCACTGTGGGTATAATTACCAACGCATGCATGCCACGAAAGGCTTGGCCTTGCAACCCAGTATGGATTTCTTTGAAGCCATCAACACTGCCATGGTTAATTGCCCAACAATCCCCAATAAGGCCAAAATAAATTTCAGCCCCATTTGTTTTCTTTTTGTTTACTTCTATGGATTTCTCAAAACCATGACACATGGAAAAAGGAACTTTCCACTTTTGCATGGCGAGACATAATCTCGACTATTTTTTTTCCCTTTTTATGTGTTTAACAAAAAGCAAAATAAAGGAATTAATTGTAAACTTGTAATAACACTAAATAAACATATAAATCAATTGAAGTGTTAATCAATAGCAATTAAACATAAAATTAAATTATATTTAACAAGCAAATCAGACTCTAATACTACTATTGGGAATTACATGAAGGTTTATCCAATAAATACATAGTGATATGGATATTTTAAAATTTTGAATCCCTCAAATGCATCAATTGGTTGTTAAACTTAATTACAAACTATACTAAAAGATGAGATGGTTACCCATCAATCAAGTCTTTTTTTCTTTTTCAAGTCAAATTGATAAGTTGTTGCAAACCATTACTATCCAAAAGTTTGGCCTCTAATATTATGCACACAAGAAACTATAGAGATAATTCTTACAAACATGAACTCTTTTAAAGGAATAGAAAGATAAAAGGGCTAACAAAAAGAGAGTGCTTGCTCATAAGAATCAATTTGGTTGGCCATATAAGGTTCTATTTATAGAGAACTTTGGCTATGTAAGGCCTAGTATTAACTTCTAATAAATTACACTTTAGTTCCTATAATTTTAAATACTATATTTTGACCACAAATTTTTCTTAAACTTTTAATCAATTATAACTTAATCTCTTTTTATGTTTCTCATCATTTTTCTTTATGTATGTAATCCATTAAAACTTAATATGTAGACAATGAATATAATCCAAAAAAAAAATAGATAAATTAAACCCTTTTAATCTATCATTAATCTTCTAATCAATTAATTTATATCAATAAATCAAGATTAATGTCTAAACAGATGTTATGATTACATTAATGTTAGGATTATAAAAGTGGTTTGACTAATCTTTTTAGTACATGGTCTCTTATTGTAATTCAATTATGTTATCATACTAATATCCTAACTAGATATTAAGTATGAAATTAGTACTTGCTCTATATTATTTAATCATATTTGTTCTCAAATAATAATATAACAATTGATTATATTAAGAATATCACAACCATTTATAATCATTATTCAATCTTATGTAAGGATTTCTCAAATCAATATCTATTAAGAACAATAGAACATTCTCTAACAATTACTTTAGGATGGAAAATCATTTATTAATTACTTAACTATCTATATGTAATCAATACAATAATATTGGGAATTATACTTTGATATAATAAGTATCTAATTTTTATAATTTCATCACAATTATTTTTATAAAGTATATTTATTTTTCAAACATTATTTTTAGAGTCTATTTAGAACCTTACCATTTGTATAAATATTTTAAAAATAAACATTGTATTTTACTAATAATTGCATGCATGAAATATTAAGTATGTTCATATAAGTAAACAAACATAAGTTGAAACATCCAAGACCAATTACATACAACAATAAAAACATAATATGCTAATATATCTTGGCATTTTTGAAAAATATGATTTAGCTATCTCTTAATTGCTTGAGCTCATAACTATTAAATTATGCATAATAAATTTATGACTATTGAATTACAAATAATGATTAGAGGAGAAAAAATTGAAAAAAAGAGGAAAATCTCCTCTTATCCTAAAGACTTGAATTATACATATTCTATTTGATAAGGCTACATGTTTTGGGTTAATCAATGACCACCTAAATGACAATTTGATCCATGGAAAGGTAGTACAAGGTTAGCAGTGTATAGTGAAATGTTTAAAACAAAAATAAAGAAGATGGCATGTTCTTCTATTAGATTGTAACTAGAAAATTTAGATGCATCTAAAGGATAAAAAAAAATTGCTAGCTAAGTAAATCCACTCTTTTTTTTTGCCTTTTTTTTTCTCATCGTTTTCATTCTAAAAATTAAAAATTTGAAGGTTTAAATTTTAATATTATTCACTTATGTGAATTAACTGGCTAATATGTATTAAATAATAAAATTGCAACATATAGCTCTATTTAGTAATACTTGAAATAAAGTGTTATGAACAAAAGTGTTGAGAGTAAAAATATTATTATTAAAAATTACATGTTACTTGATAATAATAATAATAATACAATGAAAAAAATTTAGTAAAATTATAAATATTTGGTAAAAATGTCATTAAAATAACTATTAGTTTATAAATTGATCATAAAAATATGATGTAAAATTTATTTTATTTTTAAAATATAACTAGTATTTTAATATTTAAAACTGTACATTTAATATTAAACATATTATATTAGTTTAAATTAATAATAAAAATATTTTTTAAAATGACAATAATTAAAGTAATTTTTAAGAAATAATAATTATTTTAAAATAAAATAAAATGAATAAATATAACTATCAAATATTAAAAAATATACTAATTTTACATTAAAAACCTTGAATAAAAAATTTATGATCATAATTCTTACAAAATGTAAGAACCACAATGACTCTACAAATTGAGATGAGTGTGATTTTTAAAACATTTCATCATCAATTTTCCAAAACTAGGATTTTGAATGATATAATCAAATAATATTTTAATTGTGCTTTAATTTAAAAATACTTTAACTCATTACAACACAATTTAAAATGCATTACCAAATGAAGCATACATGTTGCATAATGACCATAAAAACATTAACTATAAACTTGTAACATTTTTTAGTAACGTATAGATAAGTAAATAAATGAAAAAACAAAAAAGAAATCCCTAATGGTAAGTTGCATGAAGAGACACCAAACTTATGTATGCTCACTAAAGTATTGGAAAATCACCTAAGCTTAGATTGAACTATCTCTTAGTGCTAGTTGGTTCTAATGAAATAAAATGATTTTTGGGTCAAATGCTCTAAACATGTTTACAACTACAAAGAATCAGTTTGTTTGTGCCTATGCTTGTGCTTAAGATATCTTTCACTCTCTTTTTTTTCCAAAGAAACAACCCCATTCATCTTCTTTCCCAATCACTAAAAATGTTTGAGCTTCCAACTATTCTCTTTTACAAAACCAAAACTAGGATCTTTCCCCTCCTTAATCTCCCTTCTTACTTTCTTGACTCTTCTAAGTATGCCCTTCATTGCAATATCAAATGCATATCGAGCTTAAAAAATGTTAATTCCTTCTTGGATAAGTTTGGGGAAGATTTGTTTGACTGGGCTAAATCATGACCACCATTGAATGAACCATAAGGGAAACCTAATACAATTTTGACTTTCCCAAAAGAATAACCAGGAATGTTGAAATTGTAAATTTTGAAAATAAAAATGTATTATACCATGCCTATTTGTAATCCTAATAAGAAAAATACTAGGTAAAGGAAAAGGCTTGGTAAACAGGATTTTTGAAGGATATTTGGAGGATGGCTAGGCCATTTATTTGGCTAAATGATTTTGGGAATTTGGATGGTTAAGTAAGCATATTCATCAATTAGGGTATAGTGTCTAATTTTTATTGATTAAGTATCAATCAGTATGGCTTCATAGAATTGGCAATTTTTTTTAGAGTCCTAAGGTTTGTATACTCAAGTCTTGAAGAGACGTTGGGCTAAGATTTTGGGATCTTCATGGTAAAAACCATGTTCAATTAGTTCAATATTTTGAAGACTAGGTTTTCTAAAGTATGCTTGAAAATGTTTTGAAAGTTTTTTAGGGGTGATAGAAATAACCACCTATAATTTTTGAAAATAAATTTTTACAAGGGACAATGAAACCATGATCACCTACTATTGTTTAGAGGTTGATGGTAGAACCATCATTTGTTTGGAAGGAGATAACTTCTTCTATTTTGGTCATGGTGGTGAAACCACCTATTTTCCTTTTTGACAATACTTTGATTGTTGTAATTTTTGGGGAAGAAGATGATGAAGTGGGGCATCTTCTAGATTTTGCAGTAGATTTATCTTCACAAACTTTATTAAACCAGGCTTTTAGGAACTTTTGGGTTTTAGGACTTAGGTCCTCAAATTTGTGTAAGTTTGGAACTAAAGACTCATAGGAATCATCAGTGTTTATAGCTTGTTTGCATGGGCTTTTGATATTTTGGGAGTTCAATGGGCTCAAGCTAGAGTGACTGAACATGTCAACCCATGTTTTTTGCTTATTTGTTTGTTGGTTTTCTTGGGCTTGGTTTTTCTTTTTGGATATTCTGGGCATTTTTAATGGGGTTTTAAGGTGTCTGAATTCCCTACAAAAATTCTCTTGTAAGAAAATTAGGCAAAGAATTAGAAAAACCTTTAATATGCTTAATTGTAAAATCAAAAATACTTAAAATTCCTTGCCATCATGCAAAATTCTATTTTGATGCAAGATTTTGAACATCTTTTTGTAAAACAAATTTTCCCACTTAACTATCAATTTGTAATAAAAATTTTTAATTTAACAAATCAATTTTGAAATTTGAAAATGCATAAAACAATTGCTAGAATTTCCTTTTTATTAGTGGAATACCATCGTTGACAATCATTCTAATGCTTTAATGTAAAACAAACAAGTTGCTCCTATTGACCTTTGACCTATTTCAACACTCCTCCATAACCTAACTCAAATGCATCTGTTTCAACAATCTTAGGTAGGTTAGGGTTAGCTATGTATAGGCAAAATAACTCTTTAACTTGTCTTCTAATTTCCCTTACTATGGCTGTATGTTCCTCAGTCCAAGGTTAGGAAGACTTTCGTTTGGATAACCTGTCATAAAGAGGCTTACAGATAAGGTTAAGTTTGAGATAGAAATCAAAGATATAATTCAAACATCCCAGGAAATGTTGGATTTAAGTTTTATCTAAGATTTCATCATGGAAGTTATTAGAAAGGGTTAAGGCTTTACAATAAGGAGTAATCATACCTTGTTGGATGAAATGTCCTAAGAGCCTTACCTTAGTTTGAAAGAGATCAAGCTTTGACTTGGAAATGACTAGGCCAACCTTTTTGGTGGCATGAATGAAACTTCAAATATGCTTAAAATACTGATCTAGATTTTCAAAGAAAACTAGAACATCATTAATATAAACAATGATGAAATGCATGTAAAGCAAGTAAATTTCATTCATAATCCTTTGGAATTCAAAGGGAACATTTTTTAGGCTGAATGACATTACATTCCATTCATACTATTCAAATGGAACAATAAAAGTTGTTTTATAAAGGTCATTTTCATGAATCTGGATTTGTTAGAATCTTGACTTTATGTCAAATTTTGAAAAGATTTGGGCTCTTAATAGCCTTTGTAACATATCCCTTTAATTTGGAATTGGATATTGGATCCATTCCAACAAATTGTTTAGAGGTTTATAGTTGATGACTTTAATCCTTTTGTAGTTTTCTTGAAAAACTTCATTGGGACAAGTCCTTCTTGAATACAATTTAGATTTGCACAAGTATCTAAAAGAGTTATGGTCTTCAAAGAAAACTGGTTAGCAATTTTTAATTGGATTTTAACAAGCCATTTTTGAGTAGTGATTTTTATTAAAAAAAAAATAAAAATTTATTGCTTTCCAAATTTTCAACATTTGCTTAGGGTGCATTGGAGGTCTTGGGTTGGTCCAAATTTTTGGTAGATTATGGGTTAACTAGGTCTAATAGGGTCATTAGCATTTGATGGTCTTTTAGACTATTGGGTTTTGAGTTCATGGATTTCATGTCTGATCTAGTTTTTTCTTGTTTCAAGTCTGTTAAAGTAACAAGCTTGGTTTTGGGCTGTTCAAATTGTTTTAGGACATCCTTGAGATTATAAGGAGCCCAGATACACTGTAGCAAGGTGTTTAGGTTTGAAAAAGAAAATGGGGCTTTCAAGAAGCTTCTGTAGAAACAAGGCCTTTGCATGGTCATTACCCAATAAGTCAAGTATTTCTAAAATTTGTTCTTGATCGCATGTTATGACACATACCTCTTTTTCTTCAGATCCAGTTTCTATTTTAGAAGATGAAGTTCTAAGTTCATTAATTTGGAGTCTAGCTTCATTCTTGAAAGATAGTTCTAGGGTGCTATCTTTTGAAGTTTCAATCAATAAGGCTTGGAGTTGGGCTTGGACATTTTCTGCTAGATCAAGTGTTTGGAGTTTTGTGTTTAGTTTGTAGTAATGGGCTAAATGACCTAGTTTGCCACATTTATGATAGGTGTACTTAGTCATTTAGGCTTGTATTGGTCTAAATTTCTTGGGTTTAATTTTTGACTTGAGCTCAGAAGTTTGTTTGAACAACTTAGGTTTGGATTTTTTATAATATGGGTTTATGGATTTGGTAATGGGTTTGCATTTTCTCTTAGCTTTTTCCTTTTGGTAGAGGTTATCATCAAATTGGGCACAGAAAGATCCAAGTTCCTTCCGAATCTACTTTTGCTCCCTTTTAACTTGTCTTTGAAGTTTGATATTTGCACAATTTTGCAATCCTTCTTTCTAGACAAAACTGATTAGTTCACTATAGGCCAATTGATGGTAAGGTATTTGACCATTGTACTAAGTTTACAGTTTGGATCTTACCTTGTCACCAAGTAGCTTGGGTAAGCCAACCAGAAATTTTTCTTTCCAGAAGACTTGGTT
Organism: Rhizophora mangle; assembly: GCA_037832345.1. Lineage (NCBI taxonomy): Eukaryota > Viridiplantae > Streptophyta > Magnoliopsida > Malpighiales > Rhizophoraceae > Rhizophora > Rhizophora mangle. The sequence continues at coordinate 329,193 of JBAPLJ010001292.1, read as the reverse complement.
TGCAACTTCCCACTACATAACATGAGTTAGAATGATATCTTTGTACCAATAGAAATTGTGCAAATATTTGCATTTGAGATTGGATAAGAGCTCTATAGTCTTATCCCTTAGGTAAGAAGGATCAACAATAAAATGTTTGGTGATGGCAAAAATGAGACTTGCCACCACAACAAGAATAGTCCTGTCATTTTCATCAAGAAGAGGTTCACCATGAATATCTTTCTTAATGGCATGGAAAATTGTGGTGTGGTCAGTGATAGTGAGAATATGATCCCACTAGCCTTTATGTTGGCCAGATTATCCTACAACGAAAATTTCAGCAATGTTTTGGTCATATGTGTGGCTAGGGGTCTAATAAGCATTAAACACCATGGTCATTTGCTGAAGGATTCAAAATCTCATATTTTGAATACCCATCAATGTTCCATTCATAAATTGAATTGGAATTGTATTTTGCTTAAAGAAAAGTTGGCTTTTCTTCAAAGACAAGGTCTGGTGCAATTGGCCTAGGGTAATACATCCTTAAGGATGGCCTTAAAGGTTTAGCTTTGATATGTTGAATCTTAAGAGATTTTGTATTTGAAATCAATATTTGAGATGAAATTCTGCTAGATTTAGACCCTTGAAGGGTCTGTATGGCTTTACTTGAGGAGGCATCAGTTTTAGTTTCTTGTAAAGCCTGGAGTTTGACCATCGAAGCTTGGTGAAATTCATCAGAAGCATTATTTGAAATTTGAAAAGGTTTAAAAACAAGTTTTTAAAACTTTATAGCACTAGTTTCTAATTTTGAAATTTCTTTTTGGACAAAGAAGTTTGAAATAGTGGCATCCACATTAGAAAGTTGGTTGCTAATTTTCTGTAAAATTTTGTTTGTATAATTATTTTGTTCAATTAATTATTGAATATCTTTTGAATAAAAATTTTCATATTCTCTTTGTACCTTAAATGGTGATGCAAAAACATAAGTCCCTTTGTGCTTAAATTGAATTTCACATGGTGGAGGATGATAGACTCAACTTTTGAGCCATTCATTTAACTCCCATTGTAGTGATTCAATTTGAGCCTAGATTTCATCATCCTTTATGAAGGAAGTCTAAGGATATTCATATCCCCTTTAAAAGTAGTACTTATCAAACTAGTCAAAAAACAAAATATGTTTTGTTTTCTCTAGTCATCCAATCAAAATAATCTTGTTGGACTTGCATATATTTTTCATTTTGAAATTTTTTTAAAAACCATTCACATTTTTTTCATTCTAATCACCATAAAATTCTTTTCTTAAAACTTCTTTTCGAATTTCAGAAGGTTTTTCCAAATCTTTGTCCAAAAAATTGAGCTAATGGTGTACCTTAAACTCTATTAAACTTGGGATGTTAGTGCTCCAAAGGATTCCAAAGATCCTATTTGAGAAGATGTGCAAGCAATTTGTGATACTTGTCTACATAAATCTATACCTATAAGGTTAGATTGTAAACTCCCTATTCTAGTATGACTAGTAAGGTGTCTCATAGATTGACTTCTTTGTAGATAATTTGTAATTTTTGAATCAAGATCTTTATCCTTACTAGATTTAGATCTAGTGCTCATTGAATGTCTAGCAAAAGATATACTGACACTTCCATTATAGTGTTATGTTATCCTATTTACATCCATTGCCACAAATGGTTTTTGTGTGATAGCATTTTCATGTTTCTAGGTTTCAAGGAAACATACCTCATGTCATTTAATGTACTTGGGTGTTTGAAGGTTGGCTCTTCACATGTCAATTTGCTGTAAAACTATTTCTCCTTTAACACCTTCTTGGTGAATGGCTTTTACATTGAACAATGATTTCATAGCCTTGTATTGGATTTGATACATTATGCTAATTGGAATATATCCTTCAACAAATTTGTTGCTATGGACTTTGATTTGTAGAGTAAGAACATTAAGTATATTCCTATCATGCAAAGAAACTATGAAATCTAGATAACAATTAAAGTAAATTGGACCAAAACACAAGCTTGATTCTATGATGCCTAAGAGAGAGTGATCAAAGTTTACAAGATGACAATCTTTAACAATAACTAGAATATAAGCATTTAACCCTTTACGAGATAGAGGTTTGATACCTACCTAGACAAGACCAAGATATAGGTTTCTATAATGTTTTTGATGATGTTAGATAGAGATAGAGGACAAAAGTCTTACTATTTCAACAGGGCTAGATAGATGATAGTTATGTTCTTCTATTTTGATGGTGTAGTCAAATTTATAGGAAGATTAAATTGACTAGTTTGGTAGATTTGTTTTTCAATTGGTTTTAGAATTTTCCATATGTCAATAGATTTATCAAAATTTTCAATTAGGAATTCTTCTCGATTGATGACACTTAAGGAAGAAGCCTCAGAGTCATGTTTTGATGTAGAAGCTTGAAAAAGAATAGACATACTTACTAAAATAGAGATAAACCTATAGTTAGAGCTAATGAAGGTTCTGTTAAGATTTCTTTACCTATATCCTAGGGCTTGCCAACAGTCTTATTACCTTTCTTAAGACTTGTTGCCTAAAACACCCTTATTTGGTTCCTCTCCACTCATGCTTAACCTTTTGGTTCTCACACTTGGTTTCTCTCCTTCTTATAGTTATGTATACCTTCCTTCTCTCCTTAACAACAAAACCTTTGGCTCTAATACCACTTTCAACATAGGATTAGGATAGGAGTGCAAGAGTGAAAAATTTTGATAAAAGTTATAGTACATGACACTATTAAACCAGAGGGCGTTCTAAAGCAAACTCCTTAAGAATAGTTATTAGTTTCCAACCTATATACTATAGTTTGAAAAATTGTTTAAATGAAAATACAGAATGTAAAATAAAGTTTGAATTTAAATTTATTAAAACTTATAAGAAATTTATAAGAAAGACTTCTATAGAACTTTTGACTCTTATAAAGGAAGTTTATAGAGAAGTGCTACTTCTAAAGGCTTGCTTTATTACAAATGGTTGAGTCCCTTTTGTAGGCAAGGAGAATCACTTTGAATGCTTGGTGAGGTGGAAAGTTGGCAAAGTTAGGACATAAGATCTTTCAGTGGGGAATTTACTTTTACTTGCATACTATTGTAATACCATATGGTAAAAGCAAAAGTACTTTAGGAAAAGCGAAGGTAGATTCTCTTGTCCAGCATTTAACATCTACTTTTTCTTTTTATATTTTATTATTATGAAAAATTTTATATTCATAATATTTTCTCTTGATATATATTAGATCAAATTAAATGGGTTATACTTAGTTATTAAACTTATTCACACTATACTTAATTAATTATATTAAAAATAAAATAAAATTGAATAATTAAGAAAAAAATTATAAATAAAAAAAATAAATTAGAATTTAGTATAATGTCAAATAATTTTTAGAATTTGAGTTTCACTTGAAGATTTAATATAATAAGTATAAAACTTTATAAATATTATAAACTAAATAAAATTTATATATTTTAACAGTAAAAATAATTTTATATTTTAACTTAATTTACTAAATCAAAATTGAATAGATAAAATATAAATGTTATGTCTTATTAGTATTAAATTCAATTAAAGATTATGGAAAAATATCAAATTATAAATCAATTCTAATACAATGTCAAATAACATTTTAAAATTTTAATTTTTTTTTTTAAATCAAACTAATAGGTATAAAACTTTATAAACATTACAAATCATTTAACATTTTTATATTTTAACATGTCCAATAAACACATGAGATAATAAAATTAAATTAAATGGACTAAACTCAAATACTATAACTCTCTGTCACTTAATTAATTCAAATAAAAATATGGTAAGAGTCAAACCACTAAATTATGTGTATAAATAATAAGATAAACTAAATTTTGATTTTATGTAAAATAATAATTTAAAATATCAAATCTACCTAAAAATTTCAGTTAGTGACAATACGAGAGGTCTTTAAATTTAGACAATATGAGAATTTTATATTTTTAATAGTATAAACATTTTTCTTTGTTGTTTTCTTATGTCTGACATTAATTTGTACTCTCTTTTACCTTTGACTCCCTTTTAAGATAGGAAGACATTTAAAATAGATATGAAAAATTTCCTTGAATTAATTAGTGTATATCAAACAAATATTGTCTTTTTCTTTTTATGAAAAAAAAAAAAAGAAAAAATATTTGAGTACAAGACAATTAATCATTCTTAGGGATGATCAAATCGAACTCTACTACTTGAAACCACACTCCTAAGCTTGGAAGAGGAAGTCTTCAAAACTTTAACTCCAATTCAAAGGCAAGGGCTTGGGAAGATTTATAAAACTTTCATTTGTGCACTTAGACAACTTAGGTTTTCTATTAATCTTCTTGAAAAATTATCAAAGGATGACATTGGGAGAAAAAAAAAAAAGAGAGAAAATATTGCTTAATTATTTTCCTCAACTCTATGAAAAATAAAATGGTCGAGTAAAAATGAATAATTGCTTTTTTGCAACATTAGCAAATGATCCATAAAAATAATTCCACACAAGAAGAATGATAAGATGCACCCACAATCATTACTCAAGGTTTTGTCTTACACAAATTTCCTAAACTTTAAGGCTCCAGTCTAATACTTGAACCACTGGCAACTCGTGTTGGATAAAAAGACAATGGTGGTGTTAAAACTGAGAGTTGGCCAAAATTGAAAATTGTAAAACTGCTCTAAGTCGCCTTATAAATGTTGTTATCATTAATATAAAATTTATTTTCATTAATTTGTAATAAGTATTATGCAATTTTTTTATAAAATAAAATATATTTAATTACAAATGATATTACTCGAATAAAGTCTCATTTAAAGTTTATAATTTCTTAAAATTACTCTTTCAATTGTCTAATAGTTTTTCTACAATAAATCAAAGACAATATATCTGTTTTCATAATAATAAGAGAGGCACCAATCTTTTATGTAAAATTTAATGTCACATATATAGAACTTTTCCAATATACTTAGCCTATAGATTAGCAATTCACCTTTCCATTTGGACGGTCATGAGTTGAAAACATATTAGATACAACTCATTTTCCTTCACTTAAATTGAAAGATGTATATGATAGTTAATTATGTTAACTACCACCCACCACAACCCACCACAAAAGTACACTTATTCCAATGGTTATGGTGCCTCTTGAAGTCCTCTTTAACATGGATTTGAATGAGACACAACTTTGGATTGTTTTTTCCCTAGAGCGGTTTGAAACTTAGAATGAGCAACCCTTCTCTACTTTTTTTCTTTTTCCTTTTTTACAGCATAAAAAATCTCCTTGTCATTTTTGAAGAATTGAAAACATAGTGATTATTCAATAATTTTGAAATTCAAAACATAAATAACAATATTTTAAAATTAAATCAATCCATATTGAATTATTTATAACCATAAATTTAAATATTATAGTAAATAAGTTTAGAACCATACAATTTAGTTAATAAATAATACAAGAATTTCATGAAAATGATCTTATAACAATGAACATTTCATTAATTTGATTAACACATTTAAGGCCTTGTATTTATATCCTTTTCATAGATATTTTAAAGTCAAGTCTTTTAACTAATTGCAATGACCTACATTTTATATCCATGTAAGGACATTCTAAGTACCCTAACCATAAAGAACTTTCCTAGGTCTATTTAGAGTTCAAAATTCATCTTCCCTTTACAAATTATGAGTAGTAAATATGGGATCAAAATAATTACTTATAGTACTACAATTACATTAATGGTGTACTTTGATTCATTGAAAACAAGACTTGACATAGTATTAAGTATTGAATTGAGTTTTCATCTTTGGTGATTAATTTGTATAGGCTTGAGACTCATTCTACTTAATGTCTTATTCATCAAATCCCTTGTTAGTCCTTTTGTCAAAAGATCAATCATAGTTTGGCTTGATCTCACAAGGCAATCGTAATCACTCCATTTGGGATCAAATCTCTAGTATAACTATATTTACATCTAATGATTCTTGATCGACCATTATAGTCTTGACTATAAGTTTTTGCTATAGTAGCAACACTTCATAGTATATAAAATTAAGTGTAACTTGCTTTGACTACAAAGTAATCTCATAAAGCAAGTTCTTTAATGATTTTACCTCTTTATTTGATGAAGCTAGTACTACTACAACATTATAGTCATGATGAAATTCATTGTGCAATTCTATTTCTTGGAACCCCAAAAAATACAACCCCTGCCAAGCATTAAGATCTACTCATTAGTGAAAGCATGATCTTCTACATTAGTAATCCAACTAACATCAGTATCCTTCTAAAATAAAGGGTAAAATGTCTAGTTTATGCCATAATTATTTATTTTCTTTAGGTATTTTAAAATTTTATTTATTCAATGTTAATGCATATTACTTAGATTACTCATGTATTGACTCGTTTAGCTAATTACATAGCTTATGTCTGGTCTTGTATATATCATTAAGGACATGAGGCATTTTATTACTTAAGTATATTTTAGTTGTGATAATATTCTTCAAACATTCTTAGTAATCTTAATGTTAGGGTTAAATGGAATAGATATTAGAATATAATTTGAATGATTGAATTTATTGAGAACTTTCTCAATGTAATGCAATTCAGTAAGCATTATTCTCTTTTAATAATACAAGATTATGATTCCAAGCATTATCCTTTCAATCATGTTGGCAACATCAGAATTAATCTATTAAGTGATGTCATCCTTTAATGAATTGATTATTGTGATCATAGGAATCATTTTTTCATTTATTGCTCTAGAAGGGAATTGTTTTTTTTTTCCATTTACTTGTTAAGATGACACTTATAATTGTTGTGTTCTTTTTTGTTGCCCTTTTTTTTCACTTGCCTTTTGATTTTTTTTTTGTTCTCATTAGATTGATTCTTTCTCTTGTTAGTGAACTTGCTTGATTGTCTTTTCTCAATCACATGCAACTTTAAAACATGAGTCTCATGTTTATTATTTCCATCTTATATGCAAAACTCTTTAACTACACGAAGATGGTTGACAAGAATTTTAAGAGATATATTCTTTTTTTTATATTTTAGGCTTCTCTTGAAAATATTTTTTTTTTTAAAAAAAAAAGGCAATTTAACAATGTTAAAATTTACAATTACAATTTCATCCATAGACATTTTGTATTATGAAAATTGATTTAGAACCATTTAAATTTTAACAAATTATTCTACTATTGGCCTACCATCAATTAGCTTAATACCAAAAGTTTTTTACTAGTTACATCCTCTTGTATATACTTTATCTCCAATTTTTCCTATAGATTAGTGACTAAAGTGATCATTAAGGACAACAAGTGGCTACTACTAGTAGCTATCACCTCCTCTTTCCTTCATTTCCCTCATCTTTCAAATCATCCTAGTACATGTAAAACATTCAAAAAAAAATTAATAAAATATAAAAAGAGTAAAAAATGTCAAAAAATTCACAAAAAAAAAGATTAACTTAATCAAACCTTGATAATTTAAACCAATTAACTTCATTCAATAAATTAATCAAACCTTGACAATTTAAACCAATTAACTTCATTCAATAAATTAATCAAACCTTGAAAATTTAAACCAATTAACTCCATTCCATGCCCTCTTATTCAAATTTGTAACCCATGAACTTGAGTTGGAATTAATACTCAAAGCCTTCTCAGACATGGAAACATGACCTAAACTAATCATACACCCCACAAAAATCAAACATGAAATTTCTCACCAAGCACCACATTACCTGTACCATTCTTAGTATAGCTCAAGCCTATATATGAATCAATAAAAATCTCTAGTAACATTGAGATGTTTTTTCAAATCCTTATCAAAGCCAGCAAGAGCCTATTCTTTCAAATCTTTTCTTTCATTTTTTGGGTATAGACATTAAATCTCCAAAAAAGAGTGAAATCAAAAATTTCTTTAAGTAAACTAAAAGTAACAAATTAGTAAAAGCTAAGATTTTTTTAAAACAAAAAAGGTAGAGACTAATGCCTCCTCTATTTGTTAGAGTAGATTCAAATCCTAGGCCATTTTATTCTTCTCTCTTTTCCTTTAAAAACTAAAAGAAGAAAAATAATAATTTAAAAAAAAACTACTTTCAAAAATATGAAACCCACTCCTTCCCTTGTTTATTATTTCAAAAATAATCAAGAAAAATAAAAAATAAAAAAAATAATAAAAAATTGGAATAAATAGGACTCCATGTCCTTCTTTGCTTTTAAAGCCTTGTCCAAAATTAGATCTTGCCTTTAAGGCTTCAAATTAGACCATAAGCTCTTGAATCCAACACAAAAATTCCCTTGTCCCCCCTATAACCTATAAAGAAAAATGAGGTGGGGCTGAGATTTTTTTTGGATGTTCTTAGGGTTAGATTGTCTTGATGTTTCCTTTTGTGAAATGAATAAGGGTTAATATATAATTTTATTTTTAATTTTGCATGATATGTTAAATCTAACCTAACCTTTCAAAAGTAACAATTCAATAAACTAAGAAATTTTTTGTAACAATTCTAGCTAACAATTAAACCAATTTAGCAAAAAGACATTTATGTTGCTAATAAGGCATACTAATAAGAAAGGGAAGCTAAGGTGCATTGAAGAAAACAATAACAAAGTGTTGTATCTTAATTGGTCCAAGCCTAAACCCAAATCTACTTGAAATCCAAATGGTAATAACCCATTAACCTATTATATATGATAATTTGATGTAAAAAATGAAGAAAACATTAAAACATGTAGTTTTAAAATGGAAATTTAATTAAACATAAAAGATAAACTTAATTAAGTAAATATAAAATTATAATTATATTATATATATAAACAAAATACATGATCCTAGTCAGTTTCTCTCTATAGGAAAATATTTGTTGAAAATATGAATAAGGAGTCATTCATAATGATAAAAGAGAGAAATGTTTGTGAGAGAAAATTCATAAGTAAGATAGTGAGTGATTGAAAGAAAAAGTGAGAGAGACAATTGTTTTAAGGACCATATAGTCTATGAGAGATGAAGGAGAGCAAAAAGCAATAGGAGTTTCAACTCTTATTGCATAGGAGTCTTGACTTTCACTAGTTGTAACTATGTCGCTAGCCCAAAGAACCTTAGTAACACAACTTGAGTCCTACTAATTTAGAGAGCATGGTAGTTCTCTAAATCAATAATCGAGTTGTTCCAACCATACATTAAATGTTTGGTGATGACTTTACTATCCTAAGATTGATTTGAGATGGTGAAGTTTTAAATTAATTAAAGCATTGCATAGGCCAAGCAAGTGGTAAGGATGAATCAAGTAGAGTACCCTATAATCATGGTTCACTTCAATCATTGTTAATCCATCATGGCAACATTGCAACAATTACGGGCAGCTTAACACACATTGTTCAATAACAAGGCCCTGCATCAAGCATTCGCTTCAACATTAGGTCACACTCTCATCTCGCCCTGGAGGTGGGTTGCAACAATATCATTTGCCTCTAAAGCAATGTTAGCAATGAAAAGAAATTAATGCCCTAGTAAATGAGACGATATCTAAACCATTAGATGCAAATATAAAAACCAACTAATTATGATGATCAACTACAACTAATGGTCTAAATCCTGCCTCATCTACCTCATCCCCCTATCATTTGTGTTTCCACTCCTTTCCATTCTTAAGGGAAAGAAGAAAATTCTTTGAAATCAATATTGTAAAAGCCTTGATGGGTAGACTTTTCTCTTGGTATCACTTTAGGTGATCTTTGATATGATAACTTTTTGTGATTTCATTGATTTCTTCAAAAGGAAGGAGGCTCAACCATAGGTTGCTAAAGATGTTGGAGATAATCCTACTGTCAATTCACATCATGCTCAACAATGATGAAAAGAAGTAAATCAATAACTTTAATGTCAAGAAATGGCTTGATGAGCTCAAAGATGTTGTTTATGATGCTAAGGATCTTCTTGATAAGATCTTTATTATAGCTTTTGAAGTGTGAGATGAAAGTTAGTTCTTCAACTAGTAGCATTATTGTTTGTTGATGGGAGAAGGTTATCGCCTTGTTACAAAAGATAGTAGAAGAAAAAAGGGAAGAAGATGAAGATCGGCATATTACAGCAAAAAGCACTAAAATTTTAAGATTGTAATTTTTCTGCAACTTTCATTATAAATCAAATTCCCTTATAAAGGGTTAATGTATAAAATTCAAGTACACTAATGATGTCCAAAAAACATGCTTGTCATACTTATTAAGCTTCCATATTACATTAACTTCATTTAGTGCTCTAAGCTGTCATTTAGCCCCCCTACCAATGAGTTTGACTAGATTGATAGCCACTAACATCAATTCAACTCATTACAACATAATTGCTCATTGGTGACATATACTAGACTAAACCAAAAAACTAGTTACAAGTTAACCAAGAGCACTAAATAAACAAAACAAAATTTTTGTTGCTTAATGCTAAAGTTGTGATCTTATTACAACTCAACTTCCAATTTCTTTTTTCTTTAATGTTGGGAACTTGAGCAATGAAGAAGCTAGGCCTCACAACACTCCTCCTTAGCTTCGTTCTTGTTCAGTCACATGTCATCCCTTAGCCTTTCAAATTTAAGCCTTGGCAAGGCTTTTGTCAGATGTTACTAACTACAAATCTAAATTTTAGTGCACAATAATAACTTCATTATCCTGTTAAGCTTTTTTAACGAAATGTTATTTGATCATGATGTGTTTTGCTCCTTTATGGAATATAAGGTTCTTCCTAATGACTATAACAGATTTATTATCGACCATAATTTTAGTAGGTAGATCTTGCATCTATTTCAAATCAACCAACTTTTTTCCTAGCCATATTGCCTAATTAACAAATTCTGCAACTGCCATATATTCTACCTCAATAGTAAATTGTGCCATTATTGCTTACTTTTTTAAGCCCCAAGTTATTAAGGCTTGAATCAAGAGAGAAAAGGTGATTCAAGGTTCTTTTCATGTCTTCATAAAAGCTGCTCCAGTCATTGACTAACTAGTCTATTAATATTAGTTTCCCATTTTTGTTGAACTTTAACCTAAAATCAATTATGCCTTTTACATACCTAAGCACCCTTTTAGCAACTTGAAAATGCAATTTACTGGGACTTTTGTGTAAATCTAAAAAGTAGACTAGTTGCAGGCATGTTATTAGCCATGTTTGCTATTAAGTATAACAGACAACCAATTACACTTCTATATTAGCTCCCATTTGCTCTCCCAGCTCCATCTTCTTTATTGAATTTCTCAATTAACATGATTTGTGTGAAGATTAGTATACAATTTTGCATTTTGAACTTTCTTAAAGCCTTTTTGGCATACTTAATTTAATTATTGAAATTAACTTTATGAGTTTAAGTAAACTGCATTCCAAGAAAGTAACACATTAATCCCAAGTTTGTCATTTCAAGGACCCTCTTAATATTAGCTTTAAACTTATTAATCAAGTTACTACAACTTTGAATGATCAATAGGTCAGCCATATAGACTACAATAATTAATAGATTAGTAAGAGCAATCATTGTATGTAAAGTAGCTTCATTATTGCTTCTTACAAACCCTTATTGCCCTAAGTGCTCATCAAGCCTATTATACTAGGCCCCAAGAGCCTATTTTAGACCCTATAGAACTCTTTGGAGCATATACACTTCCTCCTCATGTCCTTCTTACACAAAGTCCTTTAACTACTTAATGTAGATTTCCTTTCTTGAGAGGCTTTTTAGGAAATCTGATTTCACACAAAGTTGAAACATTATCCATCCCTTTTAAGTTATAAGTGCCAAGATTAGTTTGATTTTGTAAAGCCTATAAACTAGTTCAAAGGTTTTAAAGTAATCCACTCCAAGCTCTTATGAGTAGCCTTTAATAACTAATTTAGCTTTGTGTTTGTTAAGTGTGCCAACAACATTTATTTTAGCTCTAAAAACCCATTGACACCAATTATTAATCTATGATTAAACCAATTTTAGGTGTTGTTCTCTTCAAGCATTTCAATTTTAGCCTTCATAACATTTATCCATATAGTAGATGTAGAGGCTTTTTCATAATTAATAGGCCATAGTGAAGCTACATTGCTCCTTTCATATACCTTAGCAAGTGATTTGCTTCCTCTTATTGGCTCATCTTCAAACTTAGCCACTTCATCATTTGTATGAATATCAAGTTACAAAGGAGATTGGTTAATGTTGAAATCCTTTGTTTGAGTTTTGTCCTAATCCTAATTGGCATTTTTGTCGAATTTCACACTTCTACCTAGACTATAATCCCACTATTTAAAGGAAAAGGTTTCTACCTTGTTACAGACAATAGCAAGAGAAGAGAGGATAAAAGATGGAGATTGCCATACTAAAGGAAAAAGCACTAAGAATTTTATGGTTGTAATTTTTTTTAGCTTCTTTGTAAATAAAATTTCCCATTATAGGGTTATTAAATTGAAATTTAAATTTTTATTTTGAAATTGAAGCTAGATGATTAAATTAATTACCTTAGCAAAAAGGATTGTAAGAAATCAAATGGATGTTTATCAAATTAACACATTGTCATATAGATATATTGGAATTTTAATATAGATTGGTAGCTTACTAAATATGATCTATATGTGAATATATATTTTAAAAGTTGAAAGAAGACTAATGAAATGTTTATGTAATGATACTTAATTAAAGAAATATCTAATTATTTAATTTAATTTTTAATTTTTCATTAAATTCTCATAATTTATAGTATTTAATATTAACTTGCTAGTTTGTTTTTAGTGTTTTTTAATATTTTAATAGAATTAAAATTTCAAAACATATCTTGTTTATTTAATTATAATTTAAGATGTACTATAATTTATTCAATTAACATTAATCATTTTTCATATATTCCAAAAATACCCATAGCATAGATACTTAAAATTAGGGAAAATAAAAAAACAATAATTTCTAAAACAAAAATCTAAAAGTCCTTTTTTTTATGTTTTTCATAGTGAAAACAATTCTCCAAATTTACTTTCATTTCTCAAAAAGAAAAATATAACTCATAATTTAAGTCTTTTTTTATTATTTTTCCCATTTAAATAAAATATAACTAAAAGTACACTCTTTAATAAATATGATAAATTTCATATGAGTCTAATACAAATGTCTAAATATATATTGTCAAAACTAAAAAAAAACTGATGAAATTATTTTGCAATAATATTTGCTTAATTTTAAGAATATTTAAGTAATTAATTAAACTTTTAATTTTGGTAGCAAATTCTCATGTCTATTTGATATCAACTTAATAGTCAATTTATAATTTTCCCTAGTATTTCAATAAAATTAGAATTTCAATATATATTTAATTTACTCAATTATGATCTAAGTGTATTACAATTTATCTAATTTATATTAATGATTTCCATATATTTTTAAAATCAATGCAATGAAAATACTAATAATTAGAAAGATAATTTTTAAGAAGAAGAAAAAATAATTTAAAATTTTTCATTTTATTTTTTAGAAGAAAATATATTTTAAAATTTACCTTTTGATCTTAAAAAATTACTAATATTTTTCACCCTTTTTTTTTTTTGATTTTTTTGAAAAATGCTACTTATCAGTTAATTAGAAAGAGGATCACCTACAATGAGAAATATCTGAGGAAAATTGATTCTTATCATATGTAGGAAACCTAAAGAAGTTTATGTAGAACTAAGAAACTTACAAGGAGTAGATTTAAGATCAAATTTTGTTGTGTTTAATATGATCCACTATTCACTACTTTTGAGTTTGCATAAAATAGGAGTCACTTAAGTAATAATACAACATTACGTAACATAATATAAATGTAACACATCTTCATTCACATAAGAACATTATGTAAGAGACCAAAGCTTTAGCCTGTTGGTCAAAATAAAGGCCCAAGACCCAAAGATCTTGGGTATAAAAACCATTGTAGCATAAAAATTTCTTAGAAATCTCAATGAAAACAAGAGGGTGAGAAGGAAAGGAAAAGAAAAGAATGCCTTAGCAATAGGGTATCTTAAAAATCTAAATACAAAAGTGAGGGAGCATTAGTCTAATGAGGCTAACACTATCTTCTTATGATGTCCTTTTTTTTCTCTCTAAAAAGCGTCTTCTTATATATTATCATTTCCTCGACAAATGTAGATCTAAAATTCAAACTACATATCTCTTCATTTTCAAATTAACCAAATAGAAAAATAAACCAAAATGAAGATTCTACCTTGTATAAGTTAATAACATTTTACACAAATTTGTGTTCTTAACAAGGGTAGAAAAAAGAAAAAAATAAATAAAATGGTGAATGGTAACTCATAGTTAATTATTAACATTCGTTTATCTAAAGAATTAATGAAGAAAGTACTACAATGCAAAACTACATATCCATATGAAAAAAAACAAACAGAAAAAAACAAAAAAAAAGCAAGAAAAAAAAATTATTTCTCATAAAAATAAGCATTCATTTTTAAGAATAAATAAAAAATAACTAATCTATATCTTTTATAATTCTCATCGTACTCTACATGTGTTACAACCTAATTTTCATTTACGAAAAAATATTTGGAGGCATGTTTCTCCAAGATCTCCTTTTTGGGAAAATATTTTATCAAGACTGGTGAATGGTGATGTCATAATGACCATTTGTTAATAGTCAATATCACTCCTATTGATAAGTTTTTCAATTTATGAAAATATTATAACCCAAATTAGTTTCTTTATCTATATAAATAGAAATTATAATATATGACAAAAAATATGGACTAGGGAAAAGAGATCATTTGTGTTATGAAAAAGCAAAATTATACAAGGTAAAAAGTTCTTACACACATGAGACGTAAATGTAGTAGAAAGGAATATATGTAAATAATTTTATTGCTTATTTTCTAAATAATGGATAACATTATAATTTGGTTGATATGGTAAATAAAATTTAGGGATTTGAGGCAATTGCTTTTGTTTTTGAAACCATAATTGATGCTACCATGTTTGTCTTATTGTTTAGCACTGGAAATCATGATATTGTCTCGTATTTCTAGTATAATTAGTATAGACCTCAAGTTCAACCTCATCGTCCTACCAATTTGACCTGAAATTCTGGACGGAAAGCAACTAGGCCCAATTATTACCCAGCCATGCAAGACATGGCCTTTTTGGCTGAAACTAGCTTAGATTGGCACCACACCAATGGAAATTTTGATGATCTAGTTTACTTTCAAGTAGGCAATGGCCAACATGCTTTCTTGAACTGAAAAGTATGACGGATTACATACACATAAATCAAAACCAATATTTATCTAGAATGCCTTAGGCAATTGTTGGATGTGCCAAAACAAATTCGATTAAAAACAATAAAAAAAAAAAAAAAAACACACACACACACACATATATATATGAACGACAAACACACCAATGGATAATCTATCGGCCCATTTCATATTATTTTGAGACAAAACCACTGCATTCCAAAGATCCACATGTAAACACAAAAGAGACGTCCTTTAACATGAAGACAATGTGAAATCCTTTGTCATCCTCAGTTTACATTTCTAATTTACTTTTGCCATTTGCTTTATGCCTTTAACTTCCTTCTCTTCTGCAACTGGAACAATGACAAAATTCTTAAGAACCTTATTGTCATGAAGAGATAATCAGGAGCAAATTTAAAATCCAAAATATGTTACCATTCATGATACGTTGATGTGAGAAGCATTTAAATGAGCTTGAAAAGTAATCTTACATTTAGTCCCTTGATTTCATGTTGGAGATATACCTTCAAATTCAACTGCACCCATAAAATATAGCATTATAAGATCGAAGAACGACCAAAAGATAAGCAAGTCTCTTTCTTTATAGAAGACAAATGCTAGATATATTATATTTTTAGTCTCACATATATTTTATTAATAGCAAAATGTTGTTTCAAATAAATTTCAAATTGTTACTACAAGAGTCATTGCTTTGATTCCCACTTTAAAGATGGAATGCATCTAGAGAAAGGTGAATGTGGGGCTTTGTGCCTAATCTACACCATTCTTCGTTTGCCTATGCCACTAGACAAATTATGGGTGTTTCTCATATTTTATGTTCATGCAACTTACCATTCATTTAGCTTTGTTTTCTGAATATATATCCCATACATTTTGCCCATATAATACTCTCGTAAAGGAGATGAGCCCAACTTTGTCTATAATTTTTTAATCTTCCTAAAGGAAAATGAAAAACAAAAGGTTAGTTAATGAGAATACTGCTGCGGGTGGTTCTTTCCCACACCTTGCAACGCACTGAGGAATACATGCCTCAGAAAATGCACCAGAACATCCAATGATACAATTTTGTACACAACTTAAGGCTTGCACTTCAGTTGTGGATTGTATGAGCATGACTGCAAATGCCAACGCCAAAAGTCTCCCTATTACAATATTGCTAGCCATGTGTACCTAATACTTGCTTTAGTTTCTTCTCACTCTATGATTTTACACCTTTTCATTTGCTATATATTTGTTTAGGAAATTGATGGCTACACACTTTTAAAGGGCATTAAATGTTTCTAGTTTAATTAATATATTATTTAATGAGACAAAAAACAACTAAGGTGTTTACTTGTATTTGTTTTGAAAAACCAATTATTAAAAGTTATGAAGTAATTAAACATAAAAATAAAAATTAAGATTAAAGATAATTGATTTCATATTTTTTAACCTATAGAAGATTGGAATCTAATTTAGTAAGATGGTGTGAAAGTCCATAACATAAGAACACAAAAAATTAGGGGGGGAGAAGACTAGCAAAAAATACCACTGAATTTTATTGTATGATCAAGATATATATACACTTATATATATATATATATATATATATATATATATATATATATATATATACCATTGCAATGTGTATATATAATTTTATCCAACAATTTTAACATAAATTAGACTACTTGTAGGGTCTATCTAACTAATTTTTGGACTTTGTAAAGTTTAATTCTATATTCCTTTTCCCTCAACTCTCTTCACTTTATTATCCTTCATTTTTGTTACTGGTTGAGGGGAATGAATACATGATCCCAAGATTTGTCAAATGATATAGGCGTTATATAAGTATCATATCCTAAATCTTTAGACATGAGATGTTTGGTTTCTTACTATTTTATATCTTATATAGCATCTTGTCAACAAATTTGAACGAAAGCCTATTAAGAAGGTAAGTAGCAGTTTCAAGGGCATAAACCCAAAAAGATACAGGAATATCAAGTTGATACTTCAAGGATCAAACCATATTTAATAGGGTTATATTTCCCCTTTCAGAAACATGGTTATGTTGTGGTAATTGAGTAAATGTCCATTAAGAGAAAAACTCATTCTCTTTCAAGTAACCACTAAATTCTTAACTTAAGTATTCACCTCCTTAATCTAATCATAGGATTTTAATACTTCCAATAGTTTATTTCTCCACTTCATTTCTTAATTCCTTGAATTTTTCAAAATATTCAAATTTGTATTTCATTAAATACACATAGCTATATCTCAATTAATTATTTGTCAATGTAATGAAATAAGACAAACCACCTCTTGCATGTGTCACCTAGGGCCATAAACATCTAGATGTATGAATCCTAATAACTCATCAACATATTCTCTTTTTCTTTTCAAGAAGTCTCAATTATCTTATCCAATAAAAAAGATTCACATATTTCATATGATTCATAATCAAATAGATGCAAGTAACAATTCTTATATAACTTAACATTCCTTAATCAAGCTTATATCAAAAATTTATATAAATATCCAACCTATATTAAGTATATTTTTTCTAAAAGGAACAACATTTATCATTAAATGTAAAAGTCAATATATTTAAAGTTAAAATAGAAATGAAAATGTTGCTTTTAGAAAGTATAGGAACATGTAACAATTCTTTAGTTCTATTACTAGGCTCGAAAGAAAAGTAAACTATAAGTTCCAATGGCTATTGTAGCAACTTTTGCTTCATTTACAAATCATAGGTCTACCTCACATTTCTTCAACCATCTACTTCTAATGATTTATGATATATCTCTACAAATATGAGAACCATATCCAATATCCAATATCCAAGTAATAAAATGAAAAGTAGAAAGATTTATCTCAATCATAAAAATACCTAAACCAAAGGCTTCATTAAGCTTCTTCACCTTTAGTCTAGAGAGATAAATCTTGCAATTCCTTTTTTAGTGGCCTTCTTTATCATAATGATGGCAAGTGCTCTTGCTTTTGTCCTTTTGACATCACCACTTAATTGAAATGCCTTCAT
Organism: Rhizophora mangle; assembly: GCA_037832345.1. Lineage (NCBI taxonomy): Eukaryota > Viridiplantae > Streptophyta > Magnoliopsida > Malpighiales > Rhizophoraceae > Rhizophora > Rhizophora mangle. Next base: position 310,893 of record JBAPLJ010001292.1, on the reverse strand, counting down.
TGCTTGAGCCTTTCCTTTTTGTTCTTCTTCTTAGGCCTTTTGCTCTTCTCAATGGAAGAATCCATGAAAAGAAAATGAGTCTTCTCTATCTTTAGAGTTTGCTTTGTAGTTTCAAACATATTCAATAATTCAATTAATGTAACTTCTAACTTGTTCATATAAAAGTTCACAATAAACTATGAACAAACCTAAGGTAGAGACTACAAGATTAGGTCAACACTTAACTCTGAATTTATGGTAAAACCCAATTAGTCCAATTTCTTAATGTATCTAACTTCATAATATCAGCATTCATTAAAGATCCTTCTAGCATCTTACATTAGAATAATTCCTTTAAGATCTCATACCTCTTTGTCCTAATTTCTATATCAAACAACTTCTTGATATGCAGAATTATTGTCTAGGCATTCATAATATTCTCATGTTACATTTGAAGTTTAAGACGCATACTAACTAACATCACACATGTAGTCTAATCATCATCATCCTTATGCTTAAAATATGCCTCCACTTCTTCCTCATCACCAAGAGTAAGAAGATCCTCATCAAAGATGTAGAACTTCTTGCCATACTTGAGAACGATTCTCAAGATTTTATACTAGTCTAAAACATTTAGTTTGATAAGGTTGTTCACATCAATTATGCTTTGTATATATGGACAAATTATTACTCATTTTGATCTGGCAACCTATATATATATAGAGTGAGTATTAATTTCTTGCATACATACCATAATTAGATCAAGTTTTAATCCTTATTTTAGTTACTCCCACTTTTTTATTTAAATCAATAAATTTCTATGTTGACTTGAAAGATCTTACTCTAAAATTTTCTAGTGGGTCAAGATCCCACTTAATTTATTTCACCTTGAGATAATCTAACAATCAAATAAAAAACAATTAGGTAGATAACATAACTAATCAATTACATCATATGTGACTCTTATACCAATTAAATGTCAATTTTTTGTCTAAACAAATCACCTATGCTGCACCTAAGCATTGTCTCTAAATTTATGTGTTCATGAGATAATTCATCCAAATCACACAAATATAGTTAATTAGGACCCATTAATTATAATATCAAACATATTCAGGTTAAGGAGGCTTTTAGCTAACCTAACAAATCTTCTTTAAACAAAACTTTGGTTTTATTATATAACTATAAAAGTCAACTTAGCATGTTCTTACCATATACTTAATATTTGAGATGAGGGATTTTGTTAATTATAGTTATCTCATACATTAACATCACAATTGTAATATATATTGCATATATAGCATATAATCCCAATATGTATTCAAATATGCATGATCATAGGCTCTACTTTGCTATCGTCCACAAGCTATTTAGCAAGTTAAATGGTCAAATCCTAGAGGATTGCAAATTAGTCTTCCAAAGCCCTTTTTGTAGTTAAATTAAATGTAAGGAAAATTGAGGAAAATAATGTCAAGTAGAAAAAAAATAAGGTCTTATGACACTTATATCTTTTCTTCTTCCTTTTGTTTTTCCCTTCCCTTTTGGAAAGAAAGGATGATACATGGAATGTCTAAGTTTGCTCTTAGCTCTATCTCAGCCAACATCCTACTCTCAAGGGAGTGAAGCAAACTACTCATTTTGTGTGTTGCCCTAACCCAATGAAGGGCATTTGGTGAAGAGCTTTGTTTTGAAGGAGGGAAAATAGGGTTGATAAGCCACTTTGAGGAGAAAACTAGACTGGATTGCTTGATGGACATTTTACATGACATAAGAAATTTTACCCAAGGTCCTTTACTAATAAAGGTTACTAATGAAGGAAAAGGGTGGGGGTTATTCATAGTGAGGGTGGATCTCATGAGATCTATGACAATTGTTAGAAACATGGTTGGCTACATACAAGTATAGCAAAATTAAGATGAAACAAGATGGACAAGCAAAGATTGCAACATAACTACCATGGAAAATAGGAGAAAACCTAGCCCTTTTAGCTAACATTGAAAGATACATATAAAGATTGGATTCATTCAAAGTGTATAGGTACTGAGAGTTAATGAAGAGAAAGGATTAGGGCTTAGTAGACATAAATCCTTAAATTGGAAAGATTTTACTTATAAATTAAGATTTGCTGATGGTAGTGATATGTCAAACCCTTTTATCTTACTCCTATTGATATCTTAAAATAGACATACTAAGATTAGATGGGATCTTTAGGGCATGCATTATAGATTTTATATAATAGAAATATCCTCTTGATTTGTCTTCCTTAACACCTTTATTTGGATCTCTATAGTTACAAATAGATATCCGAACTTAATCCTAAATTCTTTAATTATATAACTTTTATGTAATTATGAGAGAAACATCAAGTTACATTTAAGAAGAGTTTAAATAAGAGAATTTATAACTAGAAAATAAGAGAAAGACATAGACAACAATCTCTATATTGCAAAAATTACATTCATTTATATTAATAAAAACAATCACATGGGTCTATAAGCTTATAGTCCTCTATCATGTTATCATATTCACATTATATGTACAAAAGTAAATAAATGTTTAATTTTTATTATATATGAAAATGTAGTGTTTAATTCACCTATCCAAATAAAAGTCCTAATGAAATTAAAAAAATAGTTTTCTAATCCAACAAGTAATCTAATCAAATACAAGTCCTTAATCCTAATCCAATTAAGATGTTTTAATTTTGGTGAAATACTACTTATAATAAGAAACATAATTTTTAAAATTATATTTGAATTAAATTTCTCCTAATTCAATAACTTAATTGAATTAAGTGTTCCACTTCTGAATAATTTTGAATCTTAAAAATCTAATCAAACCAATCTTATTGCTATGCTAATTTGACATCTCTCTTACACAGAGAAATGTTTCCTTATGCAATTGTGAAGCTTTTCTATCAAAATGGTATTTGATCTTGATGTGTTTTGCTCTCCCAAGGAATATAAGGATCTTCAAGATTATCATAATAGACCTATTATTAACCATAATTTTAGTAGGTAGATTTTGCATGCACTTCAAATCAACCAACATTTTTCCTAGTCATAGTCCCTAATTTATAGCTTTTGCAATTACAATATATTCTACTTTAATAGTAAATTGTGCCATTATTGCTTACTTTTTTAAGCCCCAAGTTATCAAGGCTTAAATCAAGAGAGACAAGGTGACTTGCGGCACTCTTCATGTCTTCATAAAAGCTACTTCAGTCATGGATTAAGTAGCCTTTCAATACTAGTTTCCCATTTTTGTTGAATTTTAACCTAAAATCAATTATACCTTTTACATGCGTAAGCACCCTTTGAGCAACTTGAAAATGCAATTCATTGGGATTTTTTCATAAATCTAAAAGTTAGATTAGTTGTAAACATGGTATTAGGCATGTTTGCTATTAAGTATAACAAACAACCAATTGCACTTTTATATAGGCTCCCATTTGCTCTACCAACTACATCTTCTTTGTTGAATTTCTCAATTAACATGATTGGTGTGAAGATTATTCACAATTTGGCATTTTGAACTTTCTTAAAACCTTATTTTCATACTTATTTTGATTAATGAAAATTGCTTTTTGAGTTTAAGTAAACTATATTCTAAGAAAGTAACACATTAATCCTAGGTCTGTCATTTCAAAAACCCTCTTAATATTAGCTTTAAACTTATTAATCAAGTTATTATAACTTTGAATGATCAACAAGTCATCCACATAGGCTACAACAATTAATAGATTAGTAAGAGCAATCTTTATATGCAAAATAGCTTCTCTATTGCTTCTTACAAACCCTTGTTGCACTAAATGCTCATCAAGCCTATTATACCAAGCCTAAGAGCCTATTTTAGACCCTATCAAACTCTTTAGAGCATATACACTTCCTCCTTATGTCTTTCTTTCACAAAGTCTTCTAGCTGCTTAATGTAAATTTCCTTTCTTAAAAGGTCATTCAAGAAATTTGATTTCACATTAAGTTAAAAACCAACCATCCCTTTTAAGGTATAAGTGCCAAGAGTAGTTTGATTTTTTCAAGCCTATTAAGGTTTTTAAGTAATCCACTCTGATCTCTTATGGGTAGCCCTTAATAACTTGTCTAGCTTTGTGTTTGTTAAGTGTGCCATCAACATTTATTTTAGATTTAAATACCCACTAACATCAATTACTTATGTATGATTAGGGTTTTAAACCAATTTTAGGTGTTATTCTTTTCAAGCATTTCAATTTTAGCCTTCATAACATTTATCCATATAATAGATTTAAAGGCTTTTGCAAAATTGATAGGCTCCAATGAAGCTACTTTGCTCCTTTTATATACCTTAGCAAGTGATTTGTTTCCTCTTATTGGCTCATCATCAAGCTCAACCACCTCTTCATCTATATGAATATCAAGTTACAAAGGAGATTGGTTGAGGTTGAAATCCTAGACTTCACCATTTGTTTGAGCTTTGTCCTAATCCTAGTTGGCTTTTTCATCAAATTTTACACTTTAACTCAAAAATTCTTTCTATATCTTTAAAATATAATTCCTATTAACCTTGGAATTTGAACTATAACAACTAATATTCATATTTCAACCTCTAAATCAAACTTTTCTCTTTTGACCTTTGACACAAAATTGTAACATATGCAATTAAAGACCCTTAAGTGCTAGAGTGAAGGCTTGTTTCCATGCCAGGCCTTATATTAAGCTCTACTTCCTCCTCAAGCTCTAGTAGGAAACTTGTTTAGTAAGTAAATAATAGTGTTGACTACCTCTACCCAAAACTTCTTTGGCATGTTCTTTTCAAAAAAATAGACACTTGGTCATTCCAATTATAGTTATATTTTTCCTCTCACTTGCCCCATATTTTTAAAAGATTGTATGTGACTATGAATTGGTGATGGATCCTAGCATCTTGACATAATTTATAAACTTGATAGATGTGTACTTAGTACCATTATCTCATATTATCATTTTCAACTTGTAACTAGTTTGATTTTCAATCCATAATTTGAACTTCAAGAAAATATCAAGCACCTTTGACTTAAGTTTCATAAAATAAACCTAGGACATTTTGATGTAGTCATCTATGAATAAGATATAGAACCTATTATCATTCAATGAAGGAATGCTTATGGTGCCACACACATTAGTGTGTATGAGCTCCAACCTCTAAGTAGCTCTCTTAGCCTAGTTGGCAAGAAATGGTAACCTACTTTGCTTTCCAAACTAACAAGATTTACAAACCTAAGGAGACTTAATCATAGCATGAATATCTAATGCTAACTACTTTTCATACATATGGCTTAATGATGAATAATTAAAATGTCCCAAACTTTTATGCCATAAGGTTTAGTCATGCATAATATGTATAAAAGCTTTATTATGCATGAGATTCCTATGAATCATAAAGCTCTTGTTCTTCATTTCCAAAGTTAACAACTCATGGTTTTGAGAATTAACAATTTAATAAAATTTGTCTTAAAAGTGTAGTTTATATCCTTTTTCTAACAATTGTCCAATAGTGGGCAAATTTTGATTAAAACAAAGAACATGGAGAACATCAGGTATAAGTTTAATACTTGTTACTATCATAATGACTATAGAGTCTTTTCCTTTTACATTGATGAAATTTACATTGCCTACCCTTACTGTAGACTTGTATGACTAATCTAGTGTTTCAAACTTTTCCACATCATTTGACATGTGGTAAGTACAACCATTGTCTATCAACTAATTCTTAGCACTACTCCTCTAGCCATAAGACCCAAATTCTTCCAGATTCTACATTATACATTTAGTCTAACTAACATTACTTCTTAACTTGAGCTCTCCTTTTATAGTGCTTGCAAAAGGATAAACTTCCTTTATTTTTTCACCATTTTTACTACTTTTAGTTTTATCTTTCCATTTTTGTCCTATCATCACTTTGTCTTTTTAAGTGTGAAGTCAGCTTGTCTATGCTTCATGCCACTAGAGCAACTTCCAAAGAGTCACTGTATCTGATAGTCCTTCTTGATTCCAAAGCTTGTAAGGCATTAACTAGCTTGGCAAGTGTAAATTTGCTTAGGTCATCAAAGTTTTACATAGATGAGATTTCAAACTCATACTTCTTTAGCAATCAAAATAAGACCTTTTCCTTTATCCTTTATTTAGTCATGTCCTCTACCAATAACCTAATCTCATTGATAGTCTTCATAAGTTTGTTTATAAACACTTTAGCAAACTTAATGTCTTTCATTATGAGACAACTCAAACTCTCACTTCAAGTTTAGGATTGTAATGCTTTTGGTCACTGCTATGAAACTCATCCTTTAGCTTTTCCCAAGCTTCTTTTGCACTCTCACATGACATTATTATGGTGAAACCAAAATGAATACATGTTAGAGTTTTGCACAATTTAGTTGTTTCCTTACTATGATGCTTAAGTTAAGTTATAATGGGATTATTAAAGATGTTAGACTTCATCTCCATTCTCAATTATATTTCAGAGATCAAAAGACCTTAGATAGGCCTTCATCTTAATAATCCATGTGGAATAGTTCTCACCAAATAATATTGGTGGAGCCAAGGTTGGAAATGAACTCTTAGATACCATTTTAGTTTTCTAAGTGTTTTAGGTCTATTAGGAAGGTTTTCTCTTTGGTTTTTTCTTTTCTCTTAAACACTAAAACATGGGTTTTGTAACATCAAAGTGACTCCAATACGACTATTTAGAGGAGAAGGTTACAACCTTGTTATAGACTATGACAAGAGAAGAAAGGAAAAAAAAAAAAATGAAGATTAGCATATTACAACAAAAATGCTAAAAATTTCATGGTTCTAATTTTTTTTGTAGCTTCATTGTAAATCAAATTTCCCAATAAAGGGTGAATGACATTTCAAAGTTTCCCAAAAACTCTTGAGATATATCCAAAAGTCTATAGAATTGGGGATTATGTATAGAAGGATAAATTAGCTATAACTTACTAGATATACAAACAATGATTGGGCTAGATCCTTGGAAGACATGAAAAGTACATTTGGTTTTGTCTTTACCTTTGGTGTTGGAGCCTAATATTAGAACTTGAAGAAACAAGTAACCACTATTTAATCAATAGCAAAAGCAAAATACATAGCAGTTGCATCTACCATTAATCAAGCACTTTGGCTTAGAAAAGTTGCTTCTTGATTTGAATCTAGAACCAAAAGAAGCTACATGCTTCTATTGTGATAACCAAGCCACCATCACCATCTCAAAAAATCTAGTCTTACGCAAAAAAACAAAGCACTTTAAAGTAAAGTTGTGCTTTATTAGAGAAGTTTAGGAAAGCAATGAAATTATGCTTGAATATTGCCCATCTAAGCATCAACTTGCTAATATTCTCTCTAAATGTTTGCCAAAGTAGAGGTTTGAAGTCTTGAGAAGTAGTCTAGGCATGCAATCCTTCAGCACCAAGGAGGAGAATTAAAGCCTTATGAGGTGCTCACATGGTGCTAAAGTATTGCACAATAGACTTAAAATTTTAGAATGTAAGTTTCCCTCTTTTGTTTTTTAAAAGTTAGTTATAATAGTCACTTACTATATAAGCATGTCAACCCTTCTTCCTTAAGAAGTTTTTGTGAGTCTAAATTTCAAATTAGATTTAGTTGACTTACTAAGCAATGTGTTAGTGACTTCTTTTGTAAGCTTTAGAAAAAAATTCAAATTAGTTTGAATTTGTATCCAAACTGTCAATTGTGTGTTTAAATTTAAACTGATGTAATGTAATCATGTAGCAAACTGGGTATTTGTAATGGTGAAATTGAAATAAAATTATAGATAAATAGTTTATATAAATTTTTATTGATGATTTAGTGTTTTTTTTTAATTAATTTTGATTTAATTTTTTAATAAATAAAAATTTATATTTAAATTATAATATTAAATTTTAAATTTATTAATACTAAAATGAATATAAAAAAATTTAATTTAAATAAATAACTAATCTATTAGTAATATAATATTTTTTAATAAAAAAGATATATCATGCAAATACTAGTAAGTCAAGGCATAATAGGGTTCAAGTCAATAAAGTTAACTAATTTTTTAAAAAATTATAATTTTTTGATATATATATATAAGAAAATATTTTTCAATAAATTTCAGTATTATAATTAAATAATAAAAAATAATTTATTTTTATCTTAAATCAAATTTATTTATATCAATAAAAAAATTATTATTATAAAACTTTATATCATTTTTATTTTATTGTTATATTTTTAAATCTAATTTAATTCATTTTAAAATTAAATTTCTCGTGCCCATTTGGATTTAGTTTGTCAAAATGTGTAACGTGATGTGGAGGTTGGTCTTCATAAACCCTAAACCCTAAACCTAAACCCATAAATATCCCACTATCATTTCAAATCTTTTTGTGAATGATTTCTTGTAATGAGAGTACATTATTGCTAATGAAATAGGTAATGGTCTTAAATCTTAAGTAATGAATCATTCTTTCTTGACAAAGAAAGATAGTCAAGAGTAATAAATCCTTTGTTCAATTGACTTCATTAGATTCATAATAATTAAATAAGAAGCCTTATAGCAAGCAATGAAGAGATAGGCTCATGTTTCAATCAATAAATAAATCACTCATAGTAAAGAAGACTAATCAAGAATAAAAGCTTTGCTATTTGATAGACTTCAATATATTTGGACTATCTAAAATACACTAATATGCATCTTGTAATGGAATAAATGATCAGTGTAGACATTATAGTTAAATTAATTATTCCCTTGTGTGAATGACATCTTTAAACAAAAGACAAGCATTATTTGCTAGAAATGAAGTATTTGTCTCATGTTTCATGCTATGAATGTCACTCTAAGGAAATCTAATCAAGATGAATAACTTATTCGTTTGATGGAATTCAATAGATTTAGATAGGAATTTAATATATGCTTATTTTTTGTATATGATTCCTTACATAAAAAATAGATGTGCCTAAGAGTCAAGTAACAATCTCAAGTTTCAACAAATGAACATGAGACTCTCATGGTAAGTGAAGCTAACAAGAGTAATAGCTTTGGTATTTGATGCATTTCAAATATTTTGGAGTACCAAGTCCTATTGTAAAGTAATCAAGAGATAGTTTCTTATTTCAAGTAATGAATAATTATCTTATAGTAAAAAATGCTAATTAAGAGTAACAGCCTTTCAATTAGATGAACTTTAATAGATTTTGACTACACAAGAAATGATAACATGTATATTCCGGCAGCAATTAACATGAATGTTTCCTTTCAGATGCTCCACATCCAAAGAGGAAAAGAACTATGAATTCGAAGGCCTTGGAGGTTCAACAATCAGAACAAGAAGAGCATTCACTTTCACTCTCTCAACATTCATCTCCTGCTCAATCAGATCGAGAACAGACACCGGTAAGGAGTACTGCTGGCTCTGTTGTAGTCTGTCAAGGGCTTAATCTGTTTAAGAAGTTAAATCATATTCCAAGAAATTGTCAACTCAATGAGGTTGCAAGCAAACGCAAAGGACCTGGATGTGTGGACCCCAGAGCTCCATTTGATCTCCAATTGTCGGATGAGGGTCAAAATGGGGACCAATATTCTCATGTAGCTCACGTAGGAAGACAAGGAACACCACTCTCGGCAGTGGAATGTAAGCCAATGGAGGCAGTTTCTACTCCAAGCCTGGTATATACATTTTATTTATTTATTTTTTATCACAAGCCATTCTTTGGATATGTGGTATCAAGACATTTTTCAATCTGTCCTGTTTATGTGTTCGCGACTTCTCGGTTCTGCTTCTCTTTGTTCATTCCTTTCGTTATTATGGCTTCACTCGCTCCTCAGCTTGGTGCTGAAGTCCGGGGGAAAGTAGAAGGAGCCTTCGATTCAGGTCTCCTAATGACTGCAACTGTTAATGGGAAGATTTACAGAGGGGTCTTGTTTGCACCGGTAAGTAAGCTTCTATTACACAATTATTGTGGATTCCTCGCCTGGGAGAATTTTAAAGTAAAGCTCAAATTCACTGGCTTTGTTTATCAGACACCTGGGCTCATATCAAGAGGGACCATTGTAGCTCAAAATATTTCACCTCCAGCAACCCAACGGGGAGCTGTTCAACCAGGTCCCAACCCAAGTCACATGCAATCCTCGAAGCCTTCATGGCGGCCAACAACACTTCCCATGGCAGAAGCTTGCCGGACTTTGAGAAGTCAATCAAATAATAGGCAATATCCTCAAATCAAGTCTGCTCCATCAATTGCCAAAGAACCAAAGCTGAGAAGCGATCTTCAAGGCCTGGTCTTATCGCTGGGAAGACCTGGAAATGGCCACCTTGGACAAACCTAAAGTTACAAAAAAAGGATCATATCCTTTTTCCCCTCTGTAAAATCTGAAGTCAATTTTTAGACCTTTGATATGCCATTTAAGTTTAATTTAGTATTTAAGAGCTTTACGTTCCCGCGCTTGTTTGATTCCAATCTTCTCTAATTTCTGATCGCCGGAAACAAAATTAAGAGTGTAACAGAGTATGAATTTGATGTGCCGCTTTTAGTATCCGATTTTTGATTCGCACGACAATTTAATGGCCACGGTGCAATGGACTTTGGACTTTGCTTTGACTCAATCAAAATGGGGTCCCGTGAAATACTCAGGATCTGAGTGGTGTTCGAAGCAGACAAGGGGGACGGACTGACTGACTCATCAGAAATGGCTGGAGCTGTGCTGATATATTATATAAATTATAATCAGACGTGGGTCCCATTTCCTGCCCCATGTAAATGGATGACGCAAGACGGCGTCAGTCAATCCAAATCCAATTGACAAGGTGTGATGTTCGATCACTGATGGATTAGGATGCGCGTCCTAATCACCAAGCCCAAATCAAACAGTTCGCATGGCAGAGACCGCTGGGACGGTTGACCTTTTTTTCTCTCTCCATTAACATTATAATCAAAGATCTCCAGTGTTGTACAGAGTTTTTCTTTTGGTCAATGGAATGAAACATATTCCCCAACAGAACACAACAGCAAAACTAATCTTGGTTTTGCTTAGAATTAGGAAGACTGGCAGTGTATTTTTTATGTTGACGTGTAAACTTGGATGACCACTATAAGTTTGGTTATAAGTAAAAAAATTATATTAATAAGAAGTATTATTATTATTATATATAAATTATAAAAGTTAAATTAAATTAAAATTATAACTAAATAATTTATATAAATTTATATTAGTAATTTAATATTTTTTAATTAATTTTAATTTATTTTTTAATAAATAAAAATTTATATTTAAATTAGAATATTAAAATTTAAATTAATTAATATTAAAATAAATATAAAAAAAATTAATTTAAACAAATTATTAATTTATTAGTAATATAATATTTTTTTTAAAAAAATATATCATATAAATAACAGTAAATTAAGATATAATAGAGTACAAGTCAATGAATTCAACTATTTTTTTAAAAAATAATAATTTATATATATATATATATATATATATATATATATATATATATATATATATATTAATAAATTTTTAATATTATAATTAAATAATAAAAAATAATTTATTTTTATATTAAATCAAATTTATCTACATTAATTAAAAATTTATTATTATAAATTTTTATATCATTTTTATTTTATTATTATATTTTTAAGTGTCATTTAATTCATTTTAAAATTAAATTTCTCGTGTCCTTTTGGGTTTAGTCTGTCAAAATGTGCAACGTGGTGTGGAGGTTGGTCTTCATAACATGGCAGGTGGACGGTTTTGCCTTTTGTCTTTACATTTGAAGACGGGTGTATGAATGTATATGGGAACCATGAAATGAAAGTTGGAATAAATCATGTATATGGGTGAAGTAGGGTCTAAAGGGTGTTGGACAAAAGTCTATTAAGAAGGTCAGTAGTAGTCTCAAGGGCATAAACCCAAAAGGATAAAGGAATGTCAAGTTGATACTTCAAGGATCAAACCATATTTAATAAGGTTATATTTCCTCTTTTAGAAACATGATTATGTTGTGGTGTTTGAGTAAACATCCATTGAGAGAAAAATTGATTCTCTTTCAAGTAACCACTAAATGCTTAGCTTAAGTATTCACCTCCTTAATTTAATCATAGGATTTTAATACTTCTACTAATTTGTTTCTCTACTTTATTTCTTGATTCTTTGAATTCTTCAAAATATTCAAATTTGTATTTCATTAAATACACATAACCATACTTGACTGATTATTTGTGAATGTAATGAAATAAGACAAACCACCTCTTGCATGTGTTGCCTAGGACCACATACATCTATATGTATGAATCTTAATAACTCATTAACACATTCTCTTTTCATTTCTAAAGAAGTCTTAATTATCTTATCCAATAAACAAGATTCATATATTTTATGTGACTCATAATCAAATAGACCCAAGTAACAATTATTATATAACTTAACCTTCCTTAATCAATCTTATAAAAAAAAATTCATATAAATATTAGACTATAATAAGCATAATTTTTCTCAAAAACAACCTTTATTGTTAAATGTAAAATTAAATTCATTTAAAGTTAGATTAGAAATGGAAATTATGTTTTCAAAAACCATAGGGACATAACAATTCTTTAGCTTTATTACTAGTCTAGAAGGAAATGGTAAACTATAAGTTCCAATGGCTAATGCAACAACTCTTGCTTCATTTGCAAATCATAGGTCTACCTCACATTTCTTAGCAACCATCTACTTTTGATGATTTCCTACATATTTCTACAAATTTGAGAACCATATCCAAGTAATAAAAACAAAAGTAGAAAGATTTATCTCAATCATAAACATACCTTATCCAAAGGCTTCATTAAGCTTCTTCACTTTTAGTCTAGCAAGATAAATCTTGCAATTCCTTTTTTTTTGTGGCCTTCTTTACCATAATGATGGCAAGTGCTCTTGCTCTTGTCCTTTTCACACGACCACTTGATTCAAATGCCTTGGTTTCTTGAGCCTTTACTTTTTTTTTTTTTTTTTTTTTTCTTCTTAGGCCTTGCTCTTCACATTGGAAGAATCCACATGAAGGAAAGGAGTCTTCTCTTTTATTAGAGTTGGCTTTGTAGTTTTAAGCATATTCAATAATTCAACTAATGTAACTTCCAACTTATTCATTCAGAAGTTCACAATAAACTTTGAACAAACCTAAGGTAGAGACTATAGGATCAAGTCAACACTTAACTTTGAATTTATGATAAAACCTAATCAGCCCAATTTCTCAATGTAACTAATCTTCATAATATTAGCATTCATTGAAGATCCTTTTACCATCTTACATTAGACCAATTCCTTTAAGATCTCATATCTCTTTGTCCTAATTTCTATATTAAACAAATTTTTGAGATGCAAACTTTATTGTGTAGGCATTCATGATATTCTCATGTTACCTTTGAAGTTTAAGAGACAAACTAGCTAACATCACACATATAGCATGATCATCATTATCCTTATGCTAAATATATGCCTCCACTTCTTCCTCATCACTAAGAGTAGGAAGATCCTTATCAAGGATGTAGAACTTCTTTCCTTACTTGAGAATAATTCTCAAGATTTTATACTAGTCTAAAACATTTGGTCTAATGAGTTTATTCACTTCAACTATGCTTTATATATATGGACAAATTATTACTCCTTTTAATCTAGCAACCAATATAAATAAAAGGAGAGTGAGTATTAATTTCATGCATACATACCAAAATTAGATCAAGTCTTTAATCCTTATTTTATTTACTTCCTTTTTTTATTTAAATCAATAAATCTCTACGTTGACTTGAAAGATCTTACTCTAAAATTTTCTAGTGGGTCAAGATCCCATTTAATTTATTTCTCCTTGAGATAATCTAATAATCAAATAAAGAAATAATTAGATAGATAACAGAACTTATCAATTACATCACATGTGACTCTTATATCAATTAAATGATAACTCTTTGTCTAAACAAATCACAGATGATGCACCCAACCATTGTCTCTAAATTTATGTGATCATGAGATAACTCATCAAAATCACACAAATATAGTTAATTAGGACCCATTAATTATAATATCAAACATATTCAAGTTAAGGAGACTTTTGGCTAACCTAACAAACCTTCTTTAAACAAAACTCTAGTTTTATTCTATAATAATAAAAGCCAACTCATCATGTTCTTATCATGTACTTAATATTTAAGTTGTGGATTTTAGTTAATTATAGTTATCCCATGCATTAGCATCACAATTGTAACATATAGTGCATATATATATATATATATATATATATATATATATATATCTTACAAGCCTTTATGATATTCTAATATGCATGATTATAGGCTTTACTATGTTATCTTCCTCAAGCTATTCAAGAAGTTAAATGGTTAAATCCCTAAGGGATTTGAAATTAATCTTCCAAAGCCCATTTTGTAATTAAATTAAATGTAAAGAAAACTGAAAAAAATAGCATCAAGTAGAAAAGAATAAGGTCTTACAATAATTATATTTTTTCTTTTTTTTCTCTTTCCTCTTTAGAAAGAAAGGAAGATGAATGGAATGTCTAGGTTAGCTCTCAGCTGTATCTCAGCCAACATCTTACTCTCAAGGGAGTGGAGCAAACTACTTATTGTTGTGTTGCCCTAACCCAAGGAAGGGCATTTGGTAAAGAGCATTGTTTGAAGGAGGGAAAGCAAGGTTAACAAGGCACTTTGAGGAGGTAACTGGATTGGATTGCTTGATGGACATTTTACATGAGGTCCATTGCTAATAGAGGTTGCTCACTCTCCTTAATAACGAAGGAAAAGGGTGGGGGTTAGTTCATAGTGATGGTGGATCTCATGAGATCTATGTTAATTGTCAGAAACATGACTGGCTATATCCAAGTATAGCCAACTTAGGTTGAGATGGGATGGACAAGCAAAGACTACAACATAAATACCATAGAAAATTGGAGAAAACCCACCCCTTGTAGCCAACATAGAAAGTTCCATATATAGAAAAGATTGATTCAAAGTGTCTAGGTATTGAGAGTCTTTGCAATTTCATTGCTTCATCAAATGTCTTAAGATTATCTTCACTAAGTAATATGGAATTTGATTCCATGCTAATTCCTTTGTCCCTTCAACTATGAACACAAAGAAATCATAACCAAAAGTCTTTACTTCCTTTACTCTTTTGCTCCTCATCAATTTTATTTTTATTTGCTAAAGCATTATTTTCATTATCAAGAACTTGTTTCTATTTTGGAATGTTAGAAACTAAGATGAATTTATTTTCATAAAAAATAGCATTTATCAATTTAATGATTATTTTAATAGATATTAAGATGTTAAGTTCTATGACTATTAATTGATAAGTCTTATTGTTGTGAACATATCCTAAAAAGATGGACTCAACTCTCCTTTGAACCAACTTTTTCAATTTTCATTAAGGAAATCTAATAATTGCTTTACAAAACCAAATTCTTAAATAACAAGGTTAGGCTTTCTTTTATTCAAGAACTCATACGACATTTTTTTTGTTACTTTTGGTTGGATCTATATTTAAAATGTGGAATGTTGTAAGTTATGCCTTACCTCAAAATCCCTCACTCAAACTAGAATTTGATTACATGACATTGATCATTTCTATTGACATGCAAGTATCATAGTATTTTGCTCCTTTCTTAAATAGCAAGTATTTGATGAAAAATTCATTTTACAATTCAATTTTAGCTTTGTACAAACTAAATCTTTCATGAGATTTATTTTTAGTATGCATCAATTAAACATTTCAATAGTTTAAGTATTTATCAATAACTATCACAAATATGTCCTTCCTCCTAGTATTAGTGTGTTGTGCAAACAAATCACACACATCGTTATAAATTAATGTTAACATGTTTAAAGATCTTTAACTGCTTGGAAATAAAATTCTAATTAATTTTGTTAGCTTACAAGTTATGCATTTGTTTTTAGATTTATCAAAGTATAGCAACAAGTTCAATTTAACCATATAATGCAATCTTCTAAAGTTTATATGTCTTAACCTATTATACCATGCAAAAGAATGCTTAGCAATATATGCATAAACATTAACATTATTATTAGCAATAACAAGAAGTTTGAACATGCCATTACAAAAATAACTATTTCCCATAAACACACTTCATTTGGAAGGATAAAGTTGTCAGCCTGAAATATAAGTTTAAATTTAAGTTTGTTTAAAAGATTACCTAAAATCATATTTTTCTTACCTTCTAGAACATAAAATATATTAATAAAATTGATGACTTTTTTAGAAGTGAACTACATTTTTACGTCCCTAATTCATATGACAAAAACTATAGTGGAATTTTGCATGTGCATAATAATACCACCCTTTATTGGTTTCATAGCTTTAAAGTAACTTTTGTTCTCATAAACATGTTGGGCAACATTAGAATCAATCAATTAAGTAACATCATCCTTAAATGAATTGATCTTTCTAATCATAGGAATCATTTGGCTTTTGTTACTCTAAAGGGGAATTGTTTCTTTTCCTTCTTCTTTTTTTTTTTCTTCTAAAGCTGACACTCATATTTGTTATGCCCCTTTTTGTGACAAAGATGATATTTGCCCCTTTTATATTTTCCTTTTTTTCTATTGTTATTTTTAGATTAATTCTTTCTCATGTTAGTGGACTCACTTAATTGTGTTTTCTCAATCATAAGCAACTTTAAAACATGAGAGTCATGCTTATTGTTTCCATCTTGTATGCAAAACTCTTTAACTACATGAAGATGGTTAGCAAGAATTTCAAAGGATATGTTCTTTTTCCTATATTTTAGGCTTCTCTTAAAAATATTTTAAAAAAGTGGCAACTTATCAATACTGGAATTCACAATTACAATTTCACCTATAAACATTTTGTATTATGAAAGATGATTTAGAATCCTTTAAATTTCAACAAATTATTCTACTACTAGCCTACCATCAATCATCTTAAAATTATTAAATTTTGATACCAAAAATTTCTTACTAGTTACATCCCTTTGTATTTACTTTGTATCCAATTTTTCCCATAAACTAGTCACCAAAGCCATCATTGACAACAAGTGGCTACTACCATTAGCTACCACCTCCTCTTTCCTTCCTTTTCCTCCTTGTTCAAATCATTCAAGTACATGTAAAACATTCAAAAAAAAAAAGAAAATTAATAAAACAAAAAAAGAGTAAAAAGGTAAAAAAATTCACAATAAAATAAAATAAAATAAAAGATTGACTTAATCAAACCCTATTAATTTAAACTAGTTAACTCCCTTCTGCACACTCTTATCCAAACTTGTAAGCCATGAACTTGAGTTGGAATTAATACTTTAAGCCTTCTCAAACATGCAAACGTGACTTAATCTAAACAAACTCCCCATAAAAATCAAACACGAAATTTC
This sequence comes from Rhizophora mangle, assembly GCA_037832345.1. NCBI lineage: Eukaryota > Viridiplantae > Streptophyta > Magnoliopsida > Malpighiales > Rhizophoraceae > Rhizophora > Rhizophora mangle. Next base: position 293,516 of record JBAPLJ010001292.1, on the reverse strand, counting down.
TCACCAAGCACCACATTACCAGTACCATTCTTTGCATAGGTCAAGCCTATATATGAATCAACAAAAATCTCTAGTAACAATGGCATGTTTTTTCAAACTCTTATCAAAGCCAAGAAGAATTTATTCTTTCAAATTTTTTCTTTCATTTTTTGGGTCCAAACAATAAAACTCCAAAAAAGAGTGAAATCAAGAATTTCTTTAAGAAAACTAAAAGTAACAAATCAATAAAAGCTAAGATTTTTTTAAAACAAAAAAAAATAGAGATTAATGCCTCCTTTATTCGTTAGGGTAGATCCAAACCCTAGGCCATTTTTTTCTTCTCTCTATTCCTTTAAAGACTAGAAGAAGAAAGATAATAACTTTTTTTAAAAAAAAAATCTACTTTAAAAAAAATATATACCCACTCCTTCCCTTAATTATATTTCCAAAAACTATCAAGGAATATAAAAATTAAAAAAATCATAAAAATCAATAAAAAAAAAGAATAAATAGGAGTCCATGGTCTTCTTTGCTTTTAATGCCTTGTCCAATGTTAGATCTTGCCTTTAAGGCTTCAAATTAGACCATAAGCTCTTGAATTCAACACAAAAATGCCCTTCTTCTCCCTAAACCTTATAGTGAAAAATGAGTTAGGGCTAATATTTTCTTTGGGTGTTCTTATGGTTAGCTTGTCTTGATGTTTTCTTGTGTGTAATGAAAAGGGGTTATTATATAATTTTATTTTTAATTTTGAATGATATCTTAAATTTAATCTAACCTCTCAAAAGCAATGATTCAATAAACTAAGTATTTTTTTATAACAATTTGAGTTAATCGCTAAACCAAATTAAAAGAAAACATTTATGTTGCTAATAAGGCACACTAATAGGAGAATGAAGCTAAGGTGTAATAAAGACATCAATATCAAAGCACCACATCTCAATTAGGCCATGCCTAAACCCAAATCTACTTGAAATCTAAATGGTAATAACCCATTAACCTATTATATTGAATACTTTGATGAAAAAAAAATCAAAAAAAACATTAAAACATGTAATTTTGAAAAGGAAATTTGATTAAACATAAATGATAAACCTAATTAAGTAAATGTAAAATTACAATTATAATATAGATAAATAAATAAATAAAATAACAGACCTTAGTCAGTTTCTCTCTATAGGAAAATATTTTGTGAAAATAAGAATAAACAGTCATCCCTGACAATAAAAGAGAGAAACATTTGTGAGAGAAAATTCTTAAGTAAGATAGTGAGTGATTGAAAGAAAAAAAAAAGTGAGAGAGACAATTGTTTTAAGGACCATATGATCGATGAAAGTTGAAAGGGAGCAAAAAGCAATAATTGCTAATTATTTTCTTAAGACCATTTCAAAGACAGTGATAACCCACACTTTTTTAAAGCCTTTTGAGTAATGGGTTAATGGGATCAAGCATAACTAGGTTAGGATTTTTGTTTAAAAATACCGACTATTGGTTAATTTGTAATGACCCAAGCCATATTAATTGTTATTATAATTTTCTTTCTAATTTTTTATTTTTTTATTCTATTCCCTTTCTCAATTTTATTAGTTTATTGCTTTCATATTCTTTGCAATTCAAGATTTGTTTCCTTACACAATCATTTTATCTAAGATTTTGTTAAAAGGGATAAAAAATCATTTATGGTTGAAGGAAATTGACTAATTAATTTTGATAGTGGAATATGATTATGGAATAAATAATTTCTATTTATAATGAACTAGGCTATAGCTTTGTCACTTCCTAATTATTTATTAATTAAATGTAACTTGTTATCCATGTATGCAACTTTTTAGGACCATGATGTAACTTGTTAATTGTTTATTATCCCTTAATATAATTACTTATGGTAGATATTGATTACTATAAAGTTTCATCTTAATGGGACCATGATGTTGCAACCTAAGATTACATATGATGGGAAGAAGTCAAGGTCATTAAAGCCAACATAAAAGATACCTTATTAATGCTTAGCTTAGATGTAATAATAAAATTTCATGGATACAATAACATACTTGACTATATGTAGTTGACTATATGCATAAGTTCCCTAACTAATCATATAAGTTTATGAAGTATCTTAGTAGGACAAGTGACAAGCAATGTTTGATATGTTGAATTAGATGGTTCACATGAGAGCATGTTGTTGATATCAATGTTCTACATGAGGTTGATGAACCTGTATTTGCCATTGTTAAGGATATTCCACATGTAAGTGGTGTTGAGGAAGAGCTTGATTGTGGAACTAAGAATGTCTGGAAAAGTGTTGGGTGTGTGCAAAATGAAGTTGAGGGTGCAAATTGCCTTATTGATGGAATTGTGACATAATCTTCTATTTATAATATAATTGGTGAATACCAAGGTCATTAGTTAAGTCAAATAGCTTGTCATGAACAATAGTGTACTAAAGATACTAACATTACAAAAGAGCATGAACAACATTTTTATAATGCTACTATACTTGAACAACACATTAAGAGTACATATGCCAATAATAGGTCTCTTTTAGCTTAATTAAGAATTAATTGCTTGTTCTAAACCCTTGATTAACAACTTTGTATTACAATTTCAAATGTCTTTATATCATCCCAAAACATTAGTGTTTAGTGCCAACTAAGTCCTAGCAATTGTTGTACAAACTCATGGACAAAAAATAACCCCTTTAGTTAGATTAGATATTGTGTAACACACAAATATGCATAATGAAAGCACTAGGTAACAATTATTTAGAAACCTTAACTAAAATGTGATGTTAAGTTAGCAATTAGTTAATATTTTTCCAACAATTAAGGATTGTACTTTTGAAACAATTAAGGATTGTATCTTTGAAATAATTAGGAATTATGATGTATTAGACATAGCATACACTTGCTTTATTTTGTGATAGTGTAGCCATTAAATAGGCATTAACCTATGATTTTAGAGGGTGTTTATGAATTCAATATTTATAATGTTAGACTATGCCAACAAAGGATTTATTACCTATTATAACACTTATTTTGTGGCTTGTTATCTAATAAAATTTCTTTTTTTTTGTTTGGCTTAATAATTCAATTATTTAAAGACCTTCTCCCTTCCCAATATCCATAAAAGGAAAGCCAAAATGATACTTTTCCATCCTAATTTTCATTATCCAACTAAAAAATAAAAAAATATAACAAAAAAAAGGTTATAAATCATGAATTCCTATATTAGAACCTCTTTTCTTATATGATAAAGAGTGGAATTTTTTCTTTTAATAATGTAATAGTTGGACCTTAATCTAAAATATCCATTATCATAGCCTATCCTCTATATTGACCATTGTGGTTGTTTGTGCCAAATGTTAAAACCTCCTTGAAGTTCTAATGGTTAAAATAATCAATAGTTCAATTCACTTGTGATCAACAACCATTATCCACATTTGAACCAATTAAGTTAACATTTACAATTTCAAAAGTATAACAAATGTGTCATACAATTGATAACCTTACAGTAATGGAAACACTACAGCAAAAACCTGACGTCACCCTTTCACCAAAATTAAAACTCAACACAATGTTAATCAAAGGAACATAAGTGAATAGTATACAACTACATAACACTAGTTTATATTATATTCAACCCTTAGAATTGCATTTTTTTTCAACAATCTCTATTTTCCCTTTTTAGCTCAAAACATTTGGACAACACTTTACTCATTTCCTTTCCCTAATTGTTGATTTTGTTCTTCTTAGACTTAATATACTATTTGGTTAGCTTAGAGTTTGAGAAGTAAAAGCAAAAAAGTTAGTTCACCCTACCAATTGGTGCCATCTTTCACCAATGCTTGGCACAAAGATTGGCATGAGTCAAGCACATCGAGGAGGCAAGGCAAAAATAGAGTCAATGTTCATGGTAACAAGACAAGGAAGGCTAGGTAGAAGTTAAGTTATGGGTTATGACATTGATGTTAAGTTGCTAAAGAGTTGGGGGCTAGATCATATGTGTGATAGGTCAAATAAGGCAATGTTTCCTACTAGTAAAGGGTAAGATTCCATAATACTCTTTAAAGGGGAAGAATGTTCTAACTTAAGGTGTGATGGCTCAAGCAAGGCAATGTCTCTTACTATTAAAGGGTCAAATTCTATAATACTTTTTAAGGGGGTAATGCATCTCTCACACAAAAGTTATCTAATTATGTTAGCACTTAGGTTGAGGTTCAAACTAACAATGTGTGGTTTAATTGTGAGTTGGCTTATAAGTAAGCTAAGAACTAGCTCAAGCATCAATGAAATATTAGTGCACAATTAGAGTATGGGCTAACTATATGTGATTTAATTATGAGATGGCTAACAAGGTAAAGGCTTGGTGTGTAGAGCAAGTTAGTATGCAAATCAAAGAACACAAAAATAGGAATAATGTGGAGTGTGCTCCATAAAATCGTGGGAATATGTTGTTAGTGGGCTAATTAGGTAGCCAAGATGAAGTCCAAGCCAATGCAAGTGAGTAGCTTGTTTGGCATGAAAGAAGGAGAACATAGGGGATTTCTTTAATGTCTTGGCTAAGCCACATTAAGGTGGCAAACACTCCTTAAGCATAGGAAGACATGGAGACATTATTGGCTAAGGATCATAGGGAATTGCTCTTAAAAGTAAGGGAATATCACTATGCATGAATGACTTAAGAGTTATATCATTCATGTCTTTAATACAACAAAATAACTGCTACGTAAATATATTGTGGCAATAGTTGAATTTAGGTAACAATTTTATGGTAGCAATTCAAAACCACTATGTAATCTTAAGAAAAGGCAATACTTATAAATGTTTATGCCATAGTCTTAAGCTATTGCCTTTTTTTTTTTCTAAAAAAAGAAAAAGCAATAAGGTAGTCACTGACTTATTTTTTGATTAAAAAAAATAAAGAAATATGGCAGTAGTCTTAAATTGCTACTTCTTTTTCTTTTTTTTTTGAAAAAGGATTAAGGCAGTGATTTGGAACCATTGCCTAATTTTCTTTAAAAAAAAAAAAACCAAGGGGCTAAGGTAATAGTTCTAAACTACTATATATTCCTCTTGAAAATAAAAGGATAAGGCAGTGGTTTGGAACTTCTATAATTTTTTTTTTGAAAAATCAATAATGCAGCAGTTTGGAACCATTACCTAATCTTTTTTTTTAAAAAAAAAAAATTAAAGGGCTAAGGCAATAATTCTAAACCACTACCTATTCCTTTTGAAGATAAAAGGCTAAGGTAGCAATTCTAAACAAATGCCTATTCCTTTTGAAATTAAAGGTATAAGGCAAAGGTTCTAGATCGTTGCCTATTCTTTTTCTAAAAATGGAATAAGGTAGCAGTCTTGAATCACTACCTTTTTTTTTTTTTGAAATGGAAAAAGGTAAAGGTTTAAAATCACTGTCTAATCATTATCTTAAAAAAAAATAAAAAGGTTAAGACAACAGTCTTAAGTTGCTACCTATTTTTTGAACAAGGTAGCAGTTCCTAATCACTACCTAATCTTTTTATTAAAATGAAGGGATAAATTTATTTTTGATTATCCTAATCAAATTCAATTATTTGACCCAATAGTGTACAATTCATTTTGATATATTTTTCTTCCTAGACAATTTTGGGCATTTAGGGTTTTTGTACTCTATTAGGTTAGAATTGACTTGTATTTTAAATAGATTGTCTCCAAGATTGTCTAGGTAACATCTTACTCTTGAGGGAGGGAGGCAACCTACTCATTGCTATGTTGCTTTATCTCAAGGAAGAGCACTATTTTAAAGGAGGGAAAGTAGGGTTGACATGCCATTTTGAGGAGGTAATTGGACTAGATTGCTTGATGGACATAAGAAATTTTACTCAAGGTCCTTTGCTAGTAGAGTTTGCTTACTATTACTAGTATCAAAGGAAAATGCTAGGGGTTTTTTCTTGGTGATAGTGGGTGGGTCTCATGTGATCTAAGTCATCTATCAGAAACATTGCTGGCTACATACAAGTATAGCCAAATTAAGATGAGATGAAATGGACAAGCCAAGACTGCAACGTAACTGTGATAGAAAATAGGATAAAACCTATCCTTTCAGCTAACATAGAAAGATATATATAAAGAGAGGATTCATTCAAAGTGTCTAGGTATTGAGAATCAATGAAGAGAAGGGATTGTGACCTTGTAGACATAAGCCCTTAAATTGGAAAGATCTGACTTACAAAGAAAGATGTGCTAATGGCAGTGATATGCCAAAGCCTCCTATCTTTTTCCTATTGATATCTCAAGATGGACATACTAAGATTAGATGGGATCCATAAGACTTGCATTAGAGATTTCATATAATAGAAATATCCTCTTGAGTTGTCTCCCTTGACACCTTCATTTGGATCTCCATAGTTACAAATAGATATCCCATCTCAATTCTTTGATTATATAACTTATACATAATTATAAGAGAATCTTTAAGATACATTTAAGGAGAGTTTAGATAAAAAGAGAATTTATAAATAGAAAATAAGAGAAAGGGATAGAAAGCAATCTTTATACTCCAAAAATTATATTCATTCATATTAATAAAAATAATGATATGGATCTATAAGCTTATAATCCTCTATCATGCTATCATATTCACATTATATGCACAATAGTAAATACAATTTAAATTTTAATCATTGATATTAAGTTACCTATTCAAATAATTGTCCTAATGAAATTAAAAAATAGTTTTCTAATTCAACAAGTAATCTAATCAAATATAAATCCTCAATCCTAATCCAATTAGGATGTTTGAATTATAGTCAAAGATTATATATAATCTGAAAAATAATTTTTTAGATTATATTTAAATTAAAATTTTTTTAATTCAATAACTTAATTGAATTAGGTGTTTCACTTTTAAAGAATTTTGAATCTTAAAATTTTGATCAAATTGGCATCCATGCCACAAAAGGCTTGGCCTTGTGACCTAGTATGGCTTTCTTTAAAGCCATAAACACTGCCATGGTTAATTACCCAACAATCCCCAATAATGCTAAAATTAATTTCAGCCCTATTTTTTTCTTTTTGTTTACTTCAATGGATTTCTCAAAACCATGGCACATGGAAAAATTTTTTTTTCTCTTTGCATGGTGAAACACAATCTCGACTCTTTATTTTCCTTTTTTATGTGTTTAACCAAAAGTTTAGCCTCTAATATTATGCACACAAGAAACTTTGGAGATAATTCTTAAAATCATAAACTCTTTTAAATGAATAGAAAGATAAAAGGGCAAACCAATAGAGAGTGCTTGCTCACAAGAATCAATTTGGTTGGCCATACAAGGTTTTATTTATAAAGAAATTTGGCTATGTAAGGTATAGTATTAACTTCTAATAAATTATACTTTAGTTCCTATAATTTTAAATACTATATTTTAACTACAAAATTTTCTTAAACTTTTAATTAATTCTAACTTATTCTCTTTTTATATTTTTCATCATTTTACTTTATGTGTGTAATCCATTAATATCTTGACATGTAGACAATGAATATAAATTATAATTCCAAAAAATAAGATAAATTAAATCCTTTTAACTTATCATTAATTTTCTAATTAATTAATTTATATGAATAAATCAAGATTAATGTCTAGATAGATGTTATGATTACCTTAATAGTAGGACTATAAAAGTGGTTTGACTAATCTCTTTAGAACATGGTCTCTTGTTGTAATTCAATTATGTTGTCATACTAATACCCTAATTAGATATTGAGTATGAAATTAGTAATTACTCTATATTGTTTAATCATATTTGTTCTCAAATAATAATATAACAAATGATTATATTAAGGATATCACAACCATTTATAATCATTATTCAATCTTATGTAAGGATTTCTCAAATCAATATCTATTGAGAACAATAAAACATTCTCCAACAATTACTTTAGGATGGAAAATCATTTATTAATTACTTAACTATCTATATGTAATCAATACAATAATATTAGGAATTATACTTTGATATAATAAGTATCTAATTTTTATAATTTCATCACAATTATTTTTATAAAGTATATTTATTTTACAAACATTATTTTTTTTAGTTTTATTTAGAACCTTATCAATTGTATAAACATTTTAAAAATAAACATTGTATTTTACTAATAATTGCAAGGATGAAATATAAATTATGTTCATAATAAGTAAACAAACCTATTCAGTACTAAGGCATACATCAACAAAAGCAATTTCAAATTATTATAAAGTTAAAACATCCAAGACCAATTACATGCGACAATGAAAACATAATATGTTAATATATCTTGGAAATTTTGAAAAATATGATTCAACTATCTCTTAATTGGTTAAGCTCATAACTATTAAATTATGCATAATAAAGTTTATGACTATTGAATTACAAATAATGATTAAAGGAGAAAAAATTGAAAAAAAGAGGAAAATCTCCTCCTCTCTTAAAGACTTGAATTATACACATTCTGCTATTTGATTGAGCTGCATGTTTTGGGTCAATCAATGACCACCTAAAAGTCAATTTGATCCATGGAAAGGTAGCACAAGGTTAGCAATGTATAGTGAAATGTTCAAATCAAAAACAAAGAAGATGACATGTTCTATTATATCATAACTAGAAAATTTAAATGCGTCTAAAGGATAAAAAAAATTGCTAGCTAAGTAAATCCACTCTTTTTTTTGCCTTTTTTTTGTCTTTTTCATTCTAAAAATTGATAATTTAAAGATTTAAATTTTAAATATCATTCACCTATATGAATTAACTAGCTAATATGTATTAAATAGTAAAATTGCAACATATAGCTCTATTTAGTAATACTTGAAATAAAGTGTTGGGAACTAAAGTGTTGAGAGCAAAAGTATTACAATTAAAAATTACATGTTACTTGATAATAATAATAAAAATATTGTCAAAAAAATTAGTAAAATTATAAATATTTAGTAAAAATGTTATTAAAATAACTATTAATTTATAAATTGACCATAAAAATATGATGTAAAAATTTATTTTATTTTTTAAAATATAACTAGTATTTTAATATTTTATATTGTATATTTAATATTTAACATATTATATTAGTTTAAATTGATAATAAAAAAATATTATTTAAAATGACAATAATTAAAGTAATTTTTTAAAAAATAATAATCATTTTAAAATAAAAAAAAAAAGAATAAATATTATAACTATCAAATATTAAAAAATATACTAATTTTGCATTAAAAACCTTAAGTAAAGAATTTATAATCATAATTCTTACAAAATGTAAGAACTACAATGACTCTACAAATCAAGATGAGTGTGATTTTTAAAACATTTCATCATTACTTTTCCAAAACTAGGATTTTGAAGGAGTTGAGGTAAGAAAACTCAATTTTGAAAGATATAATCCAATAATATTTTAATTGTACTTTAATTTAAATTTACTTTAACTCATTACAGCATAGTTCAAAATGCATTACCAAATAAAGCATATATGTTGCATAATGACCATAAAAACATTAACTATAAACATGTAATATTTTTTTAGTAACATATAGATAAGTAAATAAATGAAAAAAAATTTAAAAAAAATTTTACGATGGTAAGTTGCATTAAGTAACACCAAACTTAAGTATGCTCACTAAAGTATTGGAAAATCACCTAAGCCCAAATTGAATTGTATCCTAGTGCTAGTTAGTTCTAGTGAAATAAAATGATTTTTGGGTCAAACGTTCTTAATATGTTTACAACTGCAAAGATTCAGTTTGTTTATGCCTATGCTTGTGCTTGAGATATCTTTTGGTCCTTTTCATTCTGAAAAAATGACCTCATTCATCTTTGCTCCTAGTCCCTAAAAGTTTGAGCTTTTAACTATTCTCTTTTGCAAAACCAAAACTAGGTTCTTTCCCCTCCTTAATCTCCCTTCTCACTTTCTCAACTCTTCTAAGTATGCCCGTCATTGCAATATCAAATGCATATTGAGCTTAAAAATTGTTAATTCCTTCATGGATAAGTTTAGGGAAGATTTGTTTGATTAGGCTAAACCATGACCACCATTGGATAAACCATAAGGGAAACCTAATACAAGTTTGACTTTCTTAGAAGAATAACTAGTAATGTCAAAACTGTGAATCTTGAAAATAAAATATATTATACCATGCCTATTTATAATCCTTAAAGGAAAAATACTAGGCAAAGGAAAAGGCTTCGTAAATAGGATTTTTGAAAAATATTTGGAGGATGGTTAGGCCACTGATTTGGCTAAATGATTATGAGAATTTGGATGGTTGAGTAAGCATATTCATCAATTGATTAAGTATCAACTAGTATGGCTTCATAGAATTGGCATTTTTTTTTGGAGTCCCAAGGTTTGTATACTTAAGTCTTGAAGAGATGTTGGACTAAGATTTTGGGATCTTCATGGTAAAAACCATGTTTAACTAGTTCAATATTTTGAAGACTAGGTTTTCTAAAATATGCTTGAAATTTTTTTGAAAGTTTTGGAGGGGCATGTCAAAAATAGCCACCTCTAAATTTTGAAAAAGAAATTTTAGAGGGGACGGTGAAACTGTAACCACCTATTGCTATTTGGAGGTTAATGGTAAAACCATCATTTATTTGGAAGAAGATAAATTCTTCTATTTTGGTCATGGTGGTGAAACCACCTATTTTCCTTTTGATGATATTTTAATTGTCACATTTTTTAAGAAGATGATGGAGTGGGCCATCTTCTAGATTTTGTAGTAGATTTATCTTTATGGACTTTGTTAAATTAGGCTTTTAGGAGCTTTTGGGTTCTAAGACTTAGGTCCTCAAATTTGGGTGAGTTTGGAACTAAAGACTTAAAGGAATCATTAGTGTTTGTAGCTTGTTTGTGTGGGCTTTCAATATTTTGGGAGCCCGATGGGCTCAAGCTAGAGTGACTAAACATGTCAATCCATGTTTATCGAATGATATACGCTTTATATAATTATCATATCCTAAATCTTTAGACATGAAACATTTGGTCTCTTACCATTTTATATCTCATATGCCATCTTGTTAACAGATTTGGACAAAAGTCTATTAAGAAGGTAAGTAGCAGTCTCAAGGGCAGAAATCCAAAAAGATAAAGGAATATCAAGTTGATTCATCAAGGATCAAACAATATTTAATAGGGTTATATTTTCTCTTTTAGAAACATGATTATGTTGTGGTGTTTGACTAAATGTCCGTTAAGAGAAAAGCTCATTCACTTTCAAGTAACCACCAAAGTTTTAGCTTAAGTATTCACCTCCTCAATCTAATCATAGGATTTTAATACTTCTACTTGTTTGTTTCTCTACATCATTTTTTGATTCATTGAATTCTTCAAAATATTCAAATTTGTATTTCATTAAATACACACAACCACATCTTGATTGATTATTTGTGAATGTAATGAAATTAGACAAACCACCTCTTACATGTGTTGCCTAGGATAAATCTATATGTATAAATCCTAATAACTCATTAACATGTTTTCTTTTCCCTTTTAAAGAAGTCTCAATTATCTTATCCAATAAACAAGATTCATATATTTTATAGGACTTATAATCAAATAGATCTAAGTAACAATTTTTATATAACTTAACCTTCCTTAATCAAGCTTATATAAAAAAATTTATATAAATATTACAACTATAATAAACATAATTTTTCTCAAAAGAGCAACCTTTATCATTAAATGTAAATGTAAATTCATTTAAAGTTAGACTAGAAATGGAAATGATGTTTTCAAAAAGTATAGGAACATATAACAATTCTTTAGTTCTATTACTAGGCTAGAATGAAAAAGTAAACTATAAATTCCAATGGCTAATGCAACAACTCTTGCTTCATTTACAAATCATAGGTCTACCTCACATTTCTTCAACATTTACTTCTGATGATTCCCTATATATTTCTACAAATATGATTACCATATCTAATATCTAATATCCAAGTAATAAAATCAAAATCTAAAAGATTTATCTCAATCATAAACATACCTAAACTAAAGGATTCACTAAGCTTCTTCACCTTTAGTCTAGCAAGATAAATCTTGCAATTCCTTTTTTAGTGGCCTTTTTTACCACAATGATGGCAAGTGCTCTTGCTCTTGTCCTTTTCACATCACCACTTGATTCAAATGCCTTGGTTTCTTGAGCCTTTCCCTTTTTTTAGTTGTTCTTCTGAGGCCTTGCTCTTCACATTACAAGAATCCATGAGAAGAAAAGGAGTCTTCTCTTTCTTTAGAGTTTGCTTTGTCATTTTAAGCATATTCAATAATTTAACTAATGCAACTTCCAACTTGTTCATATAGAAGTTCATAATATACTATGAACAAACCTAGGGTAGAGACTACAAGATTAGGTAAACACTTAACTCTGAGTTTGTGGTAAAACCCAATTAGGCCAATTTCTTAATGTAGCTAATCTTAATAATATTAGCATTTACCAATGATCCTTCTACCATCTTACATTAGAACAATTCTTTTAAGATCTCATATCTCTTTGTCCTAGTTTCTATATCAAACAACTTACTAAGGTGCAGACTTTATTGTGCAGGCATTCATGATATTCTCATGTTACCTTTGAAGTTTAAGAGACATATTATCTAATATCACACATGTAGCATGATCAACGTCATCCTTATGCTAAATATATGCCTCCACTTGTTCCTTATCACCATGAGTAGGAAGATCCTCATCAAGGATGTAGGACTTCTTTCCTTACTTAAGAGTAATTCTCAAGATTTTATACTAGTCTAAAACATTTGGTTCAATGAGCTTGTTCACATCAACTATGCTTTATATATATGGACAAATTACTACTCATTTTGATGTAGCAACCAATATAAATAAAAGGAGAGTAAGTATTAATTTCATGCATACATACCAAAATTAGATTAGGTCTTTAATCCTTATTTTAGTTACTCCCACTTTTTTTTATTTAAATCAATAAATCTCTATGTTGACTTGAAAGATCTTACTCTAAAATTTTCTATTGGGTCAAGATCCTATTTAATTTATTTCACCTTGAGATAATCTAACAATCAAATAAAAAATAATTAGGTAGATAACATAACTTATCGATTACATCACATGTGACTCTTATATCAATTAAATGACAACTCTTTGTGTAAACAAATCACATATGGTGCACCTAACCATTGTCTCTAAATTTATGTGATCATGAGATAACTCATCCAAATCACACAAATATAGTTAATTAAGACCCATTAATTATAATATCAAAAATATTCAAGTTAAGGAGGCTTTTAGCTAACCTAACAAACCTTCTTCAAAACTATACTCTCTATCATTATAAAAGCCAACTTGTCATGTTCTTATCGTGTACTTAATATTTGAGTTGTTGAATTTAGCTAATTATAGTTATCTCTTGCATTAGCATCACAATTGTAATATATATTTCATATATAGCATACAATCCAAGTAAGATATTCTAATATGCATGATTATAGGCTTTACTATGTTATCTTGCTCAAGCTATTTAGGAAGTTAAATGGTTAAATCCTAGAGGATTGCAAATTAGTCTTCCAAAGCTCTTTTTGTAATTAAATTAAATGTAAAATAACCTAAGGAAAATAGCATCAAGTGGAAAAGAATAAGCTCTTATAACACTTATATCTTTTCTTTTTTTTTCCCCTTCCCTTTTGGAAAGAAGGGATGATAGGTGGAAAGTCTAGGTTAGCTCTTAGCTCTATCTCAGCCAACATCCTACTTATTGTTCTATTGCCTTAACCCAAGGAATGGAATTTGGTAAAGAGCATTATTTTGAAGGAGGGAAGGCAAGGTTGACAAGCCACTTTGAGATGGTAATTGGACTAGATTGCTTAAAGGACATTTTATATGACATAAGAAATTTTACTTGAGGTCCTCTGCTAATAGAGGTTACTTACTCTCCCTAGTAACAAAGGAAAAGGGTGGATGTTATTTCATAGTGATGGTGGGTCTCATGAGATCTATGTTAACCATTAGAAACATGGTTAGCTACATCTAAGTATAGCCAAATTAAGATGAGATGGGATGGACAAGCAAAGACTGTAGCATAACTACCATAGAAATTTGGAAAAACCCACGTCCTGTAGCTAACATAGAAAGATACATAAAAAAAGAGGATTGATTCAAAGTTCTAGGTACTAAGAGTCTTTGCAATTTCATTACTTCATCAAATGTCTTGAGATCATCTTTAGTAAGCAATATGGAATGTGATTACATACTAATTCCTTTGTCCCTTCAACTAGGAATACAAAGAAATTATAATCAAAAGTCTTTACTTCCCTTACTCTTTTGCTCCTTATCATTTTTATTTTTATTTTCTAAAGCATCATTTTCACTATCAAGAACTTGTTTCTGTTTTGGAATGTTAGAAACTGAGATGAATTTCTTTTTATCAAAAATAGCATTTATCAATTTAATGATTATTTTAATTGATATTAAGATGTTAACCTCTATGGCTGTTAATTGATAGGTATTATTGTTGTGAACATATCCTAAAAAGATGGACTCAACTCTCCTTTGAGCCAACTTTTTTAAATTAATTTTCATTAAGGAAACCTAACAATTGCTTTACAAAACCAAATTCTTAAATAAAAAGGTTAGGCTTTCTTTTATTTAAGAACTCATATGGGGTTGTTTTGTTACTTTTGGGTAGATTTATATTTAAAATATGGAATGCTATAAGTTATGCCTCACCCCAAAATCCCTTACTCAAGCCAGAATTTGATTACATGACATTGATCATTTCTATTGACAAGTAATTTTTGTATTTACAACACCATTTTGTTAAAAAGTGTAAGGAATAGTAGTCTCATGAAGAATTCTCATATACTTAAAAAATCAGTATCATAATATTTTGCTCCCTTCTTAGATAACAAGTATTTGATGAAAAATCCATTTAGCAATTTAATTTTAGTTTTATACAAACTAAATCTTTCATGAGATTTATTTTTAGTATGCATCAATTAAACATAGTAATTGTTTGAGTTTTTATCAATGAATATCAAAAATATGTCCTACCTCCTAGTATTAGTGTATTATGCAAATCACACACATCATTATAAATTAATTTTAACATGCTCAAAGATCTTCAACTACTTAGAAATAGAATTTTAATTACTTTTGTTAACTTACAAGTTATGCATTTGCTTTTAGATTTATCAAAGTATGGCAACATGTTCAATTTAGCCATATCATGCAATCTTCTAAAGTTTATATGTCTTAACCTATTATGCCATACAAAAGAATGCTCAACAAGATGAAAACAATAAGCATAACTCTCATGTTTTAAAGTTGCATGTGTTTGAGAAAACACAATCAAGTGAGTCCACTAATATGAGAAAGAATCAATCTAATGATAACAAAAGAAAATCAAAATGCAAATATAAAAGGGGCAAATGTCATTTTTGTCACAAAAAAGGGCACAACATGAAAAAATGATTCCTATGATTAGAAAGATCAATTCATTTGAGGATGACGTCACTTAATAGTTTGATTCTAATGTTGCCCAACATGTTTATGAGAATAAAAGTTACTTTAAAGCTATGAAACTAGTAAATAGTGTATTGTTATGTACATTAAAATTTCATAATAGTTTTTCACATTAGAATTAGGTAGGTAGAAATGCAATTCACTTCTAAAAGACTGACAACTTTATCCTTCCAAATGAAGTGTGTTTATGGGAAATGGTTATTTTTGTAATGGCATGTTAACTACCTGAAGATGGTTAGCAAGAATTTCAAGGGATATATTCTTTTTCTTATATTTGATGCTCCTCTTGAAAATATTTCAAAAAAGTGGTAATTTATCAATATTGGAAGTCACAATTACAATTTCATCTTTATGAAAGATGATTTAGAATTCTTTAAATTTCAACAAATTATTCTATTGTTGGCCTACCATCAGTCATCATAAAATTTTAAAATTTTGATACTAGAAATTTCTTACTAGTTACATCCTTTTGTATTTAATTTGTCTTCAATTTTTCCCATAGACTAGTCACTAAAGCCATCATTGACAACAAGTGGCTACTACCATTAGCTACCACCTCCTCTTTCCTTCCTTTCCCTCCTCTTTCAAATCATCAAAGTACATGTAAAACATTCAAAACAAAATTTAATAAAACATAAAAAGAGTAAAAAAGAACTTTGTATATATCCTTAAAAGGAGAAAATTTTAGCTTAAATTTTCTATGCCATTGAATCACAAGTAGTAATACTAATAGATCCTACAAGAAGAGAGTTAAATTAACTTCTTTCTTTATCACACAATGAAAAAGGAAATACTTTAAGCCTAATAGCATCATTAATCACACCATTATACTTAAAAGTATCTCAAATTTTAAGTTAGTAATATCAAAATTGGGATCATTATTAGGTAAACCATTAATGAAACACTCATTTAGATCATTTAATTGATAACCAGCTTCATCTCAAAGGAGTTAGATTGGATTTCTAGCCTAGTAATGCTTGATGTTAACCTTTCTAAAGATAGTGCAGCATATGAATTGAGGGCTCTTCATTTTTTTTGCACCTCCTTTTCTTGTGCTGTAATGTTCTTTGCTTTTTGTTTCAAAAATTTTCTAATTGTTCACTCTATCTTATAGTCAAAAGTAGCAAGTTCTCACCATTAGTATGGGTCATGCATTACCATGCCTACAAACCAAGAATTAAAACCAAGTAAATCAAAAATAAATCGAATAACCAAGCTACAAAAGTAAACTAAATAAAAACAATGAAAACCAAAGCAAATAATTAACACTACAAATTAATAATCTAATCCAAAGCTAGATTATTAGTGTTAATAATGTAGATGACTCGTCCCTAGGAATGACACTAAAAGCATGATGTGTGAATCATGCACTACATTTAGGCTAGTATACCTAATTGATTATGCATAAGGGATGAATAGATTATCATTCCCATGGAGACTATTTGATACTATTAAGACAATTCTAATCTGACCCAAGTTGAATTAACTACATAAATTATTTTCAATTTCCAAGTGGAAAGAAACTATAGATATTAAGACACTAGGGTTTAAATTTCATTCAATCCTAGTTATGCAATCGATTAAATAATTCAATTTAAGAGAAAAAAAATTAAGATTTATAAAAAATTATTATATGCAATGACAAATTTTTCCTAATTAATTAACTACCTTTCTTAAGTCAAGTTGATCATTTCATTGTCTATTAAATTAATTAAGGATTTATGTTATTTTAAACAAGCAAACAAGTATAAAGTTTTATGAAATCTCAAATTTAAGAAAGGGGACTCTTGACCCTTTTCTCTTTGTCAATTACCACATTTAATCCTAATCTACTCTCAATCTCATTGTCTAACACATGGTTAATATTACATTTGATCTAATTCATATAACTCTTTCTCAAGTTTATTTTTGGATCACAAGATCATGCAAAAGGTAGTCAAACTCTTAAAGCATTAAGTTAGATAATATAACTCTACATACAAATAACAAAATAATAAACAAAAGAGGTCTTGGATTAAAAGAATAATTAATCACATATATTAAAGATCAAATTACATATAAACCTTACCTTAAAATAATTTAGCTAGTGATAATGAAGTTCAACAAATTCATTAAGCTTAAAAAAGAAAACCCAACAAGAATACATCAAGGAATAAGTAATAAAAATCAAACAAAACTTAGTTTTTAAGGATTAAAACTCAAAGTCAAAGCTATTTCCCTTCTTTCTCAAAGTTTAAGGATTAATATTTTCACTTTCCTTATTCTTTTTGTCTCTTTTTTTTCTTCCCTTTCTCTCCTTTATCTCTCTATTGATTTTATGTCTCCTCTTACATTTTGACAAGTTTAAATTTCCTATTTCCATTTAACCTCTAAAAAAATTTTTGACCCATAACTTCTAAGTAAAGTTTATTTACATAAAAACCAAATCAGAGTTCTACATAAACTAAATTTAAAGTAAAGTTCTACATAAACTGAATTTACATAGAAACCAAATCAGAATAAAGTTTCTTGATCATAAAAATAACTTAATTTGAACTTCTAAAATGAATTTATGCCCAAAATACATAATAGTACTCAATCGTCAATGACACATCATCATGATTGGATTTGGTTTTTGAATAAAGGTTGGACTCCTCTTCAAAAATAACTCCAAATCAAATCAAAAATATTCTCAATGATTCTTTTGTTTACTTCCTACTCTTCCATCAATATTTCTTCCATTTGATGACACACATTCATTTGAAACATTCACATAACTCCTCACTTGCAAAAAGAATAAAAAAATATGTAAATTATGGATAAAATAAAACATAAGTGGGAATAATCACACAAACTAAAGAGTAAAGTTAAACAAAAATATATTCAAATTAATCCTTATTACCTTCTCCTTTTTCTCTTTTCTTAGCTTGCTTCTTCTCTTTTTTCCAATCCTTTCTCTCTTTTATGATTCTCCTTTACATCCCTCCTTTTTTGTTAAGACAAGTCTTTTTCTTTTGGTGTTATATCCTTAGTCAATCTCAAAATTTTCATTGACTCATATGATGTAGCAAAAATTTCTTTTATGCAAAATGTGAATTAGGTTTTAGTCAAATGAAGAGTTGTACCCTATCTCTTATCTTTCTTTTACCTTGAGAATCAGCTAATCTGGAAGTTTAGAGTAAAAGTTATGCCAACAAACTAAATACTACTTAGTCAATTATGAGCCAAAATCTTGATTAATCTTTGTTTCCTATTGAGGATAGGATTTCTTTCTTTAAATTTCTAAATGTGATGATGTGTTCCAAAAGTTCAATAGATCTTATTTTCTAATATACCAAACAAAATGAAGGAAAAGTTATTATGCTAAAGAAATAGCAAATGAATAGAAGTTCTTACTATGAAGGGAAGAATTGGACTTGCTAGCTAGCAATAACAAGAAAGCCAACATCATTGGAGGTAGTGTTCTAATGAAAAAGCTCCCTTTATATGCAACTAGCACCATTAAGTTGACTAGTGGCACTAAAGATGAGCATAAGGCTTCACATCATGACATGGTTCTATCTTAAGTTAAGGACCAATAGTGTTCCATTATCCATAACTAAGGGACTAACCAAGTCCTATGTTTTTTGATAATATACAACTTTGTAACCATCCAAACTTGGTGCCTTGAATGGTCCCATGTCAAACAAAGTCTTCTTAACTTCTTCACTATTAAAAGGCCATGCAAGAGAAAATATATCTAAAGTAAATAAATGAGGAAAGAAACTAGGAAATGGAAAAGCATCTGAAATATTGTCCTTTTCCAAAAATAACTATTTAAAATGATTACAAGCTAAACCTGCAACAATACACTATTCTAAATTTATCCCTCTATGTCATCTCGTAAGGCTTCAATTTTATTACATTTTCTTTGGACCATATTGTTTGCTCAAAAGTATTAGGTATTCTAGTCACCATATAAATCCACTAGGCCAAGTATTTTTGGAACTAGAAGATCTCCTTTTAAGCTAAAATTGCTTCCAACTCAATTTATAAATGACACTCCAAGGCAATAAGACCCATTGACATGCAATTCTCCATAGATAGTTGGCTACCCTAAAGTCATGCTAAAAGATGTTTCCTCCATGAAAAGACATTACCAAATTTTTTTTTTTATTCCATTCCACTAAAATAGAAGAAAGTTTTGAAAATGCAATGGGGATAGCCACCTGTTAATTCCATAAGTCTCATGAGAGCATACGAAAGTCCTTAAGAAGAATTCATGTTGCCTAAAATTGAAAAGGCTAGTCCTATTTATGCATTTGTTGAATCCCATTCAACCATACTAGTAAAGGAAAATGCCTAAAGCTAACTTGAAAAAAATGACAAATTTCCACCACATGCCAATAAGGCCTTCACTACACATTGCACAAAGCTTTGTCTAACCTACAAAGTACTCTTGTTTGAGGCATTTTACCTTTAGGCCAAGTTAATTGAGGTCCCAAGAAGCCTAAGTCTAACAAAGGTAGCTCATTGATTGACTTAGAGAAAGGCCCCCACTTATAATCGTAGAGGTGACTCAATCCCATTTTTTCGCTAGATGCATTAACAAATAAATGAACGATAGCAGTGACTCTTATGTAGTGGTTATAAATCGCTACCTAAAACACCTAAGACAATACCAATAACTACTATGTAAATATGTTGTGGCAATAATTGACTTTCGGTAACAATTATATGGTAGTGGTTCAAAATCATTGTGTTATCTTAAGAAAAGGCAATAGTTATAAATGAATATGTAGTAGTCTTAAGCCATTGTGTTTTTTTTCTTAAAAGAAAAGTAGTAAGGTAGCCACTACCTTATCTTTCATTTAAAAAAAAATAAAGGGATAAGGCATCAATCTTGAATTGCTACTTTTTTTTTTTTAATGAAAAAGGATTAAAGTAGCGATTTGGAACTACTACCTAATCTTCTGTTTTTGAAAAAAGAAAAACAAGGGGCTAAGTCCATGGTTCTAAACTACTATATATTCCTTTTGAAAATAAAGGAATGAGACAATGGTCTGGAACTGCTACTTACTTTTCTTTTTGAAAATGAATAATGTAGCAGTTTGGAACCACTGCCTAATCTTTTTTTAAAAAAAAAAAAACAAGCTAAGGTAACAATTTTGCCTATTCCCTTTGAAAATAAAAAGCTAAGACAATGGTCTTAAACCACTACCTCTATCTTTTTTTTTTTTAAAATTAAGGGGCTAAGGCAGTAATTATAAACCATTACCTATTCCTTTTAATAATAAGGGGCTAAGGCAGCAGTTCTAAACAGCTACTTATTCCTTTTGAAATTAAAGGTATAAGGTAGTGGTTTTAGACTATTGCCTATTTTTTTAAAGAAAAAAAATGAAACAAGATTATAGTCTTGAACCACCGCCTAATTTTTTTCTTGAAATGAAAAAAGGCAGAGGATTAGAATTACTGCCTAATCTTTGTATTTAAAAAAAAGGGGGTTAAGGCAATTGTCTTAAGCTGCTACTTATTTTTGAATAAGGAAGTGGTTCCTAATCGCTACCTAATATTTTTATTAAAATGAAGAGATAAATTTATTTTTGATTCTTATTTTTGATTCTCTTAATCAAATTCAATTCTTTGACCGTATAGTGTACAATTCATTTTGATCTATTTTTTTTCCTAGACAATTTTGGGCATTCAGGGTTTTCATACTCTATCAAGTTAGAATTGATTGATATTTTGAATGGATTGTCTCCAAGACTGCCTAGGGCTAGCAAAATTGATTTCTAGTTTCAGATTGTTTGTTGTTAGTTTTGATTAGCTTCTTAAAAAAAGGGTGGGACAATGGCAGGTGGGAATTTCATGCAAAGGGATACATCTTATGTTGTAAACGAGGTCAATGTCATTGGCCTTGCCAATAGGTTTTGGCTTCTTCTTTTTTTATAATCTTTTGTTCTTTACTTGGATTTGATCACTTTGTTGTATTATAGCTTTTCATTGTTTCATCAATTTATTCTTTTCTTTTATTTAGCTTCATTCTTTAACCTTCAAGGCTATCACATTCCTCATTGATTCATTCATTTGAAGCAAGAGGGACTCATATCTAATTAGTTTTGTTTGCAGTATCAAATTTTATACGCTGTTAAATTTCAAATATAAGGACATGACATTTTTTTTTAAATGCAACATGATTCCTTTTCAAATATGGGGAAATTTGCAAAGTGCCTGCTGAGCTTTAATAATCCTTTTAGGTTAGACATCTAAATTTCAATTTTGGGCTACAAGAACTAGCCAATTCTTGAAGATTTTGCTCCCTTAAGCAACATAATCTCAATAACTTTCAAACTTTGTTGTGCCATGTAATGACTAGTGTTATTTTTTGTTACCTTCAATGTTTATTAGTTTTTTGTTTTTAAACATCTAAAATTCAAATCTTGAATTGATTTTGACTTTTGTCCATCACCATTACATTGAGACATAAGTCTAATCTCTGTTTTCCTCTTTTCTTTTCCTTTATCTTTATTTTTTTCTTTTCTTCATTCTGTAGTTTCTCTATGCACCACTTTCTCATGGCAAGATTGATTTTTTTATATGTATCCTTGTATTTCCATTTTTTCCCTTCAATCTCTTTTATATTATAATGTAAAATTTCTTTAAAATTGTAATTGCTTACTAAGAACAATGTTTTTGTAGTGAAACTACACCGGAATATTAAAGTTGTCTTGGAAGAGTAAGAAAAGATAAATTTGTGAAAGTTGTTATAATAGATAGGCATCCATTATTAATTATTTCTTTATTTTTTTTAAGTCTTCAAGGAAACATTATTGCACAAATGCATGCAGATGGGAAATCAAACATGGATGAAGAATGTTGCCTTTAAAGCTCACTACATCCTTACCACTTTTTCTCTTTTTTGCTCTTCCTTTTTGTTTTCTTTTCCCAATTTGATATTTATGTTTTGAACATTTCAGTAAGCTACTATTTGATTGTGGGAAACCATTTGTGGTTTGATTGGTTTTAGTGCTTACTATTTACTCTTTTTATTAATCTAGCTTTTGTTTAAAGCAATTAAAGTTATATAAGATACAAAATCAGAGGATTTTTAACTAGAGGCATGGCAATGACGTTATTAAAGGTAGAAATCCATGTGTTTCTTCTTATTCTAGAGGCACATTCACTTAGGCAAAGATCAAAATCAATTTATGTTACCCTAGACATTCATTTGTTTCTCTTTTTAATCAAAAAGAATTTAAATCTTATACTAATTTCACAGTTGCATTTTATGAACTAATAATGTTAACCTCAGCCTTCCCATTTCCATTTCTAATTGTTTTTTTTTTATTCTATAGTTTCTCTATTCCACTTTTTTCTTGGCATGATTGATTAGTTTATACATACTTGGGCATTTTTTCCTCTTATATTATAGTTCATACTATTAATGGTTTCTTCATAATTATATAATTGCTTACCAAAATAATCTTTTTCTATTGAAACTCTGCCTATTGAAACCATCCCTGAATATAAAGAAAGATCAATAGATCACATTTTTATGCCTAAGAAATATAAATTTCAAGTTAATTGTTAAACTATTAATGTTTTCTTCCTTTTATGCCTTTCAGCCTTTATGGGAATACATGAAGATGGGATCACAATATAACCAACATGCATTATTGTTCTTTAACTAATAGGTAGTTTAAGCTTTCTTACATTCCCTTAACAAAGCTATCAATCTTCTGCTGTAGGTGTGGGCTATTGACATGTCTACAGATCCTAATAATTATGCTTTGGATGTAAGTTACAAAATAACTAATTGGTATGTCTTCCACACCTATTGCTCATTTTGGAGTCTTTTTGATTATATATGACGAGTTTGCTAGCACAGAGATGCATACTAATTTTCCTATGAGGGATGCATTAGGCAAATTATTAGAGGTGTTTTCCAAGGTTGTTCCAATAGGCTTCCTAGTGTTCTATTGAAGTTGAACATTGATGAAAATTTTGTGCAATCATTAGTAGAAACAAGTCAATGGCCACAACAACATGCAAAACTAATTCTTAGTACTACTTGCTTCTTAGTATAGTCTCACTTTGTAAGATGTATGCTAGTTAGTAATACCCTTTGGCCCTTAAATACTTAATTGTTTTCTAGTACTACTACCATTACCTTCTTCTGTGATCATTTTAAGGCCTTATGCATCAAAAGCATAAATATGTTTAGTTTTGGATATATCTACTATTTGTTCTCTCTTTCTCTCTCTCTCTCTCTCTCTCTCTCTCTCTCTCTCTCTCTCTCTCTCTCTCTCTCTCTCTCTCTTTTTTGCATTGGTCTTATGAGGATAAGTATGTGGATTGTTACTAATTTCCTCAAGAAGGCAAGAGACCCTTACCTTGTGGAATGGAGAAGAAGATAATGCAATTGCACTTTATTCTCTCTAATTTGAAGGTTTTCTAGATAACATATGAATTACTTCATTTGTAATAGATTGAATCAACTCTAGAAAATTAACTTGAATTTCTATTGCTATCTCCTACTAGTTGTTACTTATTATGCTTAAGTGAACCCAATGTCTACATTTCAATTACTTATTATGCTTAACTAAGAGAACTCATTTCTCCCATGTTGATCTTTGCTTGATGCCTTTATTTACACAACATTTGGTTTAAATTGTGGGATGCTTACTCAATTCATTGTCAACAAAATGTATTCTTTAGGGAAAATTTAGTGTGTAATCAATCTTTTTGAATCTATTCATATAATTGTCATAGATGTCATATTTTTGGAACTTTGAAATAATTAGAGAACCACTACTTATTTTCTTAAAAACTATTGCCTATTCACTTAAAAAATTGCTAAATATTCATTTAATAAACTGCTACCAATTCTCATAAAATAACACTATCTATTCCCTTAAAAATTGTTGCTTATTTCCTTAAAAACAAACTATTGCCTATTCCCTTAAAAAACGTCTACCTATTCACTTAAAAAACTACTACCTATTTCCTCAAAAAACTAGTGTCTATTTGTTTAAAAAATCATTGTCTATTCTCTTTAAAACTAGTTGCTTATTCTTTAAAAAACCATTGTCTATTATCTAAAAGAACTACTACTTATTTTCAAAAAAATCACTGCCCAAATTACCTTTAGGCAGTAATTACATATATGTTGCTATAAGTAGAGAGAATTGCTATGTTAGATCTATTGCAACTCTTGCAAATGTAGTAGCCAAAAAAATCATTGTATTAGACTTTAAGTAGTAGTTTTTAGTTCAAAAGTAGTAGTTTTGAACTATTGCCTTAATCCTTTTTTTTTTTTTTTTGTAGTGATGCCTTCATCAAATTAAAATCATCAACTATTAACCAAGGAAATTTTGCAATAGCATGGTTTGTTCTCAAGCCTTCCCTTAGCTATTTTCATCAATCTAAGTGCAAACTCCTATACACTACACAAAAAACCATGATTGGTTATCACCTTTCTACATCAGCAACTAGATAAACAACTCATTTCTACTTAATAACTTAATTTTCAAACTTGAATTTTTTAAAAAGGTCTTGGGTATAAAAACCATTGAAACACAAGAATTTCTTAAAAATTTGAATGAAAACAATGGGGCGAGAAGGAAAGGAAAAAAAAAATAATGCCTTAGCAACTAGATGTCTTAAAAATCTGAATACAAAAGTGGGGGAGCATTAGTGTGATAAGGCTAACACTCTCTTCTTGTGATATTAATTTTTTTCTTTTTCATTTTTTTTGTCTAAAAGGTGTCTTTCTGAATATTGTCAATTCCTCAACAAATGTAGATCTAACATTCAAACTACAAATCCCTTCATTTTCAAATTGACCAAATAGTAAAATAAACCAAAACGAAAATTCTACCTTGTATCAATCAATAACAATTTAAACAAATTTGTGTTCATATGTTTGTCCACTCCTAACAATCACAGCAAGACCTTTTGCAAGTCATACTTCTCTACCATTCACAACAAGACCTTTTCCAAGTCATACTTCTCTACTATTCACAACAAGACCTTTTCCTTTATCCTTTGTTTAGTCAAGTCCACTCCTAACAATCTAATCTCATTTATAGTCTTCATAAGTTTGTCTGTAAACTCCTTAGCAAACTCAATGTCTTTCATTTTGAGAGACTTAAACTCTTACCTCAAGTTTAGGATTGGAATGCTTTTGGTCACTATTTTAAAACTCTTCCTTTAGCTTTTCCCAAGCTTCTTTTGCACTCTCACATGACATTATTATGGTGAAACCAAAATGAATGCAAGTTAGAGCTTTGTACAATTTAGTTGTTTCCTAACTGTGATGCTTAAGTTAAGTTGTAATGGGATTATTAAAGAGTGCTAGACTTCATTTCCATTCTCAATTATCTTTCAAAGATCAAGAGAGTGCATATAGAATAGTTCTCACCAAAAAATACTAGTAGAGCTAAGGTTAGAAATGAACTTTTAGATAAAATTTCAATTTTTAAGTGTTTTAGGTCTTTTAGGAGGGATTTGTCTTTGGTTTTTCCTTTGCTCATAAACTCTAAAACACAGGTTTTGTAAGATCAAAGGGATTATAATCCCACTATTTAGAGGAGAAGGATTCTACCTTGCTACAAACAATAGCAAGAGAAGGGAGGAAAGAAGATGGAGATTGGCATATTAAAGCAAAACACACTAAAAATTCTATGGTTGTAATTTTTCTGCAGCTCCCCAATAAATGGTCATTAAATTGAAATTGAAATTATAATTTTGAAATTAAAACTACATGGTTAAATTAATTACCTTAGCAAAAAGATTATTAGAAACCAAATGGATGTTTATTGAATTAACACATTCTCCTATAGATATTTAGGAATTTTGATATAGATTGGTAGCTTACTAAATATGATATATATGTGAATATATATTTTTAAAGTTGAAAGAAAACTAATGAAACATTTATGTAATAACACTCACTTAAATTTATAAATATTTAATTATTTGATTTAAGTTTTAATTTGTAACTAGACTTTCACAATTTATAGTATTTAATATTAACTTACTAATTGATTTGTAGTCTTTTTTTAATATTTTAATGGAATTAAAATTTCAACTTATATCCTATTTACTTAATTATGATTTAATTTACTAAATTAATATTAATAATTTTTCATATATTCCAAAAATACCCATAGTATAGATACTTCTAATTAAGGAAAATAAAAAAATAACAATTTCTTAAAAAAAATGTAAAATTTTCCCTTTTTTCTTAGAGTGAAAAAAAAATCTTCAATTTTACTTTTATTTCTCAAAAAGAAAATATAACTCATAATTTAAGTATTTTTTTATTTTTTTTTCTATTTAAATAAAATATAAGTAAAAATATACTCTTTAATAAATAAGATAAATTTACAATCATATGAGTCTAATACAAATGTTTAAATATATATTGTCAAAATTAAGAGAAAACTGATGAAATTATTTTGTAATAATATTTGCTTAATTTTAAGAATATTTAAGTAATTAATTCAATTTCTAATTTTCCTAGCAAATTCTCACATATTGTTTTATTTTTATATCAACTTAATATTAGTAGTTTTTAATTTTCCTTAGTATTTCAATACAATTAGAATTTTAACATATATTTAATTTACTTAATTACGATCTAAGTGCATTATAATTTATCTAATATATATATATATATATATATATATATATATATATATTAAAATCTATGTAATAAAAATACTTATACTAAAATGATAAAAAGAAAAAATAATTCTAAATTTCTCATTTTATTTTTAAGAGGAAAAAATATTTTAAAATTTACATTTTTATCTTAAAAAATTACTCATATTTTTTCTCTTTAATCTTTTTTTTTTTTAAATGCTACTTATTAGTTAATCAGAAGGAGGATCATCTACATTGAGAAATATCCAAGGAAAATCAATTCTTATTATAAGTAGGAAACCTAAAGAAGTTTATGTAGAACTAAGAACCTTACAAGGAGTAGATTTAAGATCAAATTTTTAATAAGATCCCCCAGTCATTACTTTTGAGTTTGCATAAAATAGAAGGAGTCACTTAAGTAATATTATGACATTACATAAACATAATATAAAGGCAGCACGTGTTCATTCACATAAGAACACTACGTAGGAGACCAAAGCTTTAGCCTAATGGTCAAAATAGACGACCGACGCCCAAAAGGTCTTGGATATAAAAACCATTGTAGCACAAGAATTTCTTAAAAATCTCAATGAAAACAAGGGGGTGAGAAGGAAAGGAAAAAAAAAAAGAATGCCTTTAACAATAGAATGTCTTAAAAATCTGAATACAAAAGCGAGGGAGCATCAGTCTGATGAGGTTGACACTTTCTTCTTGTGATATCATTTTTTTTTTCTCTAAAAAGTGTCTTCTTGCATATTATCATTTCCTTGACAAATCTTACACACCCAAGGCATAAATGCAGTGGAAAGGAACATATGTAAACACTTATATTGCTTATTTTGCTAAATAATGGATGATATGGTAAATAAAATTTGGGGATTTGAGGTAATTGTTTTTGTTTTTGATGACATTGTCTAGCACTAGAAATCATGACTTTGTCCCATATTTCTAATATAATTAGTATGGACCTCAAGTTCAACCTCGACATCCTACCAATTTGACCTGAAATTTTGGGTGGAAGGCAACCTCAACATCACACCTCGCAATGCACTGAGGAATACATGCCTCAGAAAATGCACCAGAACATCCAATGATACAATTTTGTACACAACTTAAGGCTTGCACTTCAGTTGCAGATTGTATAAGCATGACTGCAAATGCCAACGCCAAAAGTCTCGCTGTTACAATATTGCTAGCCATGTGTACCTAATGTTTGCTTTAGTTTCTTCTCACTCTATGATTTTTTTTTCACCTTTTCATTTGCTATATATATGTTTAGGAAATTGTTGGCTCAACACATTTAAAGGGCATTAAATGTTTTTAGTTTAATTAGTATATCATTTAATGAGACAAAAATCAGAGGAGTTTACTTATATTTATTTTGAAATACCGATTATTAAAAGTTATGAAATAATTAAACATAAAAGTAAAAATTAAGGTCAATGATAATTAATTTCATATTTTTTTAACCTATAAAAGATCATAATCTAATTTAGTAAGATGGTGTGAAATTTCATAACATTAGGACACAAAAAATTAAGGGGGGAAAGGATTAGCAAAAAATATTTGTATTCTTAATGTATGATCAAGATATATATACACTATATATATATAATATCATTGAAGCGTGTATATATAATTTTATTAAACATTTTAACATAAATTAGACTACTTGTAGGGTTTATCTATATAATTTTTGGACTTTGTAAAGTTTACTTCTATATTCTTTTTCCCTTAACTCTTTTCACTTTATTATTCTTCATTGTTGTTACTGGTTGGGGGAGAGGAATAGATGATCTTAGGATCTATAAAATGATATACACTTTATATAAGTATCATATCCTAAATCTTTAGACATGAGATTTTTGGTCTCTTAACATTTTATATCTTATATGGCATCTTGTCAACAGATTTGGACAAAAGCCTATTAAGAAGCTTAGTAGCGATTTTAAGGGCATAAACCCAAAAAGATAAAGGAATATCAACTTGATTCAAGAAGGATCAAACCATATCTAATAGGGTTATATTTCCCCTTTTAGAAACATGATTATGTAGTGGTATATGAGTAAATGTCCATTGAGAGAAAAACTCGTTCTCTTTCAAGTGAGTACCAAATTCTTAGCTTAAGTGTTCACCTCCTTAATCTAATCATAGGATTTTAATATTTCTACTATTTTATTTCTCTACTTCATTTCTTAATTCCTTAAATTTTTCAAAATATTCAAATATGTATTTCTTTAAATACACATAGCCATATTTTGATTGATTATTTGCCAATGTAATGAAATAAGACAAACCACTTATTGCATGTGTTGCCTAAGGCCACATAGATCTATATGTATGAATCCTAATAACTCATTAACACATTCTCTTTTTCTTTTCAAGAAGTCTCAATTATTTATCTAATATACAAGATTCACACATTTTATATGATTCATAATCAAATAGATCCAAGTAATAATTCTTATATAACTTAACCTTCCTTAATCAAGCTTATATAAAAATTTATATAAATATTAGATCTATAATAAACATAATTTTTCTAAAACGAACAATATTTATCATTAAATGTAAAAGTCAATTCACTTAAAGTTAAACTAGAAATGGAAATGATGTTTTTAGAAAGTATAGGAACATATAACAATTTGTTAGTTCTATTACCAGGCTCAAAAGAAAAAGTAAACTATAAGTTCCAATGGCTAATGCAGTAACTCTTGCTTCATTTACAAATCATAGGTCTACCTCACATTTATTCAACCATATACTTTTGATGATTTCTGACATATTTCTACAAATATGAGAACCATATCTAATATCAAATATCCAAGGGGCTAAGAGGCATACTAATTAACATCACACATGTAGCATAATCATCATCATCATCCTTATGCTAAATATATGCCTCCACTTCTTCCTCATCACCAAGAGTAGGAAGATCCACATCAAGGACATGGAACTTCTTTGCATCCTTAAGAACAATTCTCGAGATTTTATACTAGTCTAAATCATTCGGTTGGATGAGGTTGTTCGGATTAGTTATGCTTTGTATATATGGACAAATTATTACTCATTTGGATCTAGCAACCTATATATATATATATATATATATATATATATATATATATATCAAAAGAGAGTGATTATTAATTTCATGCATACAAAAATTAGATCAAGTCTTTAATCCTTATTTTAGTTACTCTCACTTTTTTTTTTAAATCAATAAATCTCTAAGTTGACTTGAAAGATCTTACTCTAAAACTTTCTAGTGGGTCAAGATCCCATTTAATTTATTTCACCTTAAGATAATCTAACAATCAAATAAAAAATAATTAGGTAGATAACATAACTTATCAATTACATCATATGTGACTTTTATATCAATTGAATGACAACTCTTTGTTTGAACAAGTCACCAATGATACACCTAACTATTGTCTCTAAATTTATGTGATCATGAGATAATTCATCCAAATCACATAACTATAGTTAATTAGGACCCATCAATTATAATATCAAACATATTCAGGTTAAGGAGGCTTTTAGTTAACCTAACAAACCTTCTTCAAACAAAACTCTAGTTTTATTCTATAATTATAAAAGCCAACTCACCATGTTCATATTGTATACTTGATATTTGAGTTAAGGGATTTTGTTAATAATAGTTATCTCATGCATTAGCATCACAATTGTAATCTATATCACATATATAGCATACAATCCTAGTATGAAGTTTTAATATGCATGATTATAGGCTTTACCATTTTATCTTCCATAAGCTATTGAGGAAGTTAAATGGTCAAATCCTAGAGGATTGCAAATTAGTCTTCCAAAAGCTTTTTTGTAGTTAAATTAAATGTAAAGAAAATTGATGAAAATAGCATCAAGTAGAAAAGAATAAGGTCTTATGACACTTATGTTTTTTCTTTTTCTTTTTTTTTTCTTTTCCTTCCCTTTGGGAAAGAAAGGATGATATGTGGAAAGTCTAAGTTAGGTCTCAGCTCTATCTTAACCAACATCCTACACTTGAGGGAATGGAGCAAACTACTCATTGTTGTGTTGCCCTAACCTAAGGAAGGGCATTTGGTGAAGAGCATTATTTTGAAGGAGGGAAAGCAGGGGTTGACAAGCCACTTCAAGGAGGTAACTGAAATGGATTGCTTGATGGACATTTTACATGACATAAGAAATTTTACTTGAGGTCCCTTACCTATGGAGGTTGCTTACTCTCTTTAGTAACAAAGGAAAAGGGTGGGGGTATTTTTGTAGTGATAGTGGTTCTCATGTGATCAATGTCAATTGTTGGAAACATGGCTGGCTACATACAAGTATAGCCAAATTAAGATGAGATGGGATGGACAAGCAAAGATTGCAGCGTAACTACCATAGAAAATAGGAGAAAACCCACCCCCTTTAGCTAACATTGAAAGATACATATAAATAGAGGATTGATTCAAAGTGCCTAGGTACCGAGAGTCAATGAAGAGAAGGGTTGGGGCTTAGTAGACATAAGTCCTTAAATTAGAAAGATTTGACTTACAAATTAAGATGTGCTAATGGCAGTGATATGCCAAACCCATTACTCTTATTGATATCTCAAGATGGACATACTAAGTTGAGATGGGATCCTTAGGACATGCATTATAGATTATGTATAATAGAAATATCCTCTTGATTTGTCTCCCTTGACACCTTCATTTGGATCTCCATAGTTACAAATAGATATCCAATGTTAATCCTAAATTCTTTAATTATATAACTTTTACATAATTATGAGAAAAACATCAAGTTACATTTAAGAAGAGTTTAAATAAGAAGAGAATTTAAAACTAGAAACTAAGAGAAAGGCACAGTAAGCAATCTCTATACTGCAAAAATTACATTTATTCATATTAATAATTAATAATAAAACATTCTCCAATGATTACTTTAGGATGGAAAATCATTTATTAATTGCTTAACTATTTATATGTAAGCAATACAATAATATTAGGAATTATACTTTGATATAATAAGTATTTAATTTTTTTAATTTCATCACAATTATTTTTATAAAGTATATTTATTTTACAAACTTTATTTTTATAACCATATCATTTGTGTAAACATTTTAAAAGTAAATAATGTCTTTTACTAATAATTACACACATGAAATATTAAGTATGTTCATAATAAGTAAACAAACCTATTCATTGCTAGGGCATACATCAACAAAAGCAATTTCAAATTGTTATAAAGTTGAAACATCCAAGATCAATTACATGTGGTAGTAAAAACATAATATGCTAATATATCTCAACATTTTTTAAATATATTATTTAGTTATCTCTTAATTAGTTAAGCTTATAACTATTAAATTATGCATAATAAAATTCATGACCATTGAATTATAGATGATGATCAAAAGAGAAAAAATTTTTAAAAGAAATATCCTTTTCTCCTAAAGACTTGAATTATGCACATTTTATTTGATAAGGCAGCATGTTCTTGGTCAATTAATGACCACCTGCAAGTCAATTTGATCCATGGAAAGGTAGTACAAGGTTAGCAATGTATATTGAAATGTTCAAAACAAGCAATAATGAAGATGACATGTTCATTCATTAGATCATAACTAGAACATTCAAATGTGTATAAAGGATAAAAAAATTGTTAGCTATGCAAATCCACTCCTTCTCTATCTTTTTTTTTTTTTGTCCTTTTCATTGTAGAAGTTGAAAATTTGAACACTTAAATTTTAAATGTTATTCACCTATGTGAATTAACTAGCTAATAATATGTATTAACTAATAAAACCACAACATATAGGTTTGTATAATAATACTATGAGATAAAGTGTTATGAACAAAAGTATTAAGAGTAAAATTATTATTACTAAAAATTACATGTTACTTGATAATAATAATAAAAATATTATGAAAAAAATTAATAAAATAATAAATATTTGCTAAAAATATTATTAAAATAATAATTATAATATAAATTGACCATAAAAAATATGATGAAAAATTCATTTTATGTTTTTAAAATATAACTAGTATTTTAAAATTTTAAAAATTTTAAATTGTATATTTAATATTAAACATATTATTGATGATTTATAACATTTATTTTATTTTATTTTATTATTTTTAAATAAATAATAAAAATATTATTTAAATTGATAATAATTAAAGTAATTTTTTTTTTTTAAAAAATAATAATTATTTTAAAATAAAATAAAAAGAATAAATATTATAATTATTAAATGTTAGAGAATATACCAATTTGATATTAAAAACCTTAATTAAAAAATTTGTAATTATAATTGTTATAAAACATATGAACTACAATAGCTCTATAAAGTGAGATGATTTTGATTTTTAAAGCATTTCATTGTCACATTTCTAAAACTTGGGGGTTTTGAAGGAATTGATGTAAGAAAACTCAATTTTGAAAGATATAATCAAATAATATTCTAATTGGGTTATAATTTAAAGGTACTTTTACTCATTACAACGCAATTTAAAATACACTACCAAATAAGGCATACATGTTGCATAATGACCATAAAAATATTAAATATAAACAAGTAATATTGTTTAATATCATATAGATAAGTAAACAAATGAAAAAATTAAATAAAAGAAAACCCCAAAGGTAAGTTACATGAAGAGGAAACAAACTTATGTATACTTACTAAAGTATTGGAAAATCACCTAAGCTCAGATTGAACTGTATCCTATTGCTAGTTGGTTCTAGTGAAATAGAATGATTTTGAGTCAAAAGCTCTAAACATGTTTACAAGTACAAAGAACTGGTTTGTTTGTGCTTGTGCTTCTGCTTCTGCTTGAGATATCTTCCTATTTCACTCCTTTTCTTTCAAAAGAAATGATCCCATTCATCTTCTTTTCCCATCCTTGAAAGTTTGAGCTTCCAATTATTCTCTTTTATGAAACCAAAACTAGTATCTTTCCCTGCCTTCCTTCTCACTTTCTTAACTCTTCTAAGTATGCCCTTCACTACAATATCAAATGCATCTTCAACGCTCTCTAACCTAGACTCAGGAGTTGCAAATATTACCTTTGGTATTAGCTTTATCACCTCCTTTCTCACAGCAAATACTCGACTTTTCATAAGCTTATGCAATGCTTTATATATCCTCAAATGACCATCTTTTATCAAGTTCATGGTATGAAATTTGAAAATTTTGAGTAATTCTTAGGGAAATGCCATGTGTATTATGCGTAAGTGGAGCCAAGATGAGATGAAACTAGAATACAGCTTGCCAAAATGGAACTGAAAGTAAACCACTGTGTGTAGGAATCCCTTGGAGGCTATAAGCAGAAAACTGAGTTTTGAAATACCTTAATCACATCAACTGGATTGTCACATTTCTTTATGTTGGAACTATAGCTTAGCAGCTGGTGTTATCTCCCTAAGGATTGCATCCTCTTTCTACCATCAGTTGTCTTAATGTGATTGACCTACAATTAGTCATCTTAAAATTGTTAAATTTTAATACAAAAAATTTTTTACTAGTTACATCCTCTTGTATATATTCTGTCTCTAAATTTTTCCATAGACTAGTCACCAAAGCCATCATTAATGATAGCAAACGACTACTACCATTGGCTACCAACCTCTTCTTTCCTTCCTTTCCCTGCTCTTTAAATCATCCTAGTACATGTGCAACATTCAGAAAAAAAGAAAAGAAAATTAATAAACATAAAAAGTGTAAAAGAAAAGTCAAAAAATTCACAAATAAATAAAAAAGATTGGCTTAATCAAACAATGTTAATTTAAACTAGTTAACTCCCTTCTAGGCCCTCTTATCTAAACTTGTAACCCATCAACTTGAGTTGGAATTAATACTACAAGCCTTCTCAAACATGCAAACATGACTCGAACTAAACAAACTCCCCACAAAAATAAAAAATGAAATTTCTCACCAAGCACCACATTACCAATACTAGTCTTAGTATAAGTTAAGCCTATATATGAATCAACAAAAACCTCTAGTAACAATGGCATGTTTTTTCAAACTCTTATTAAAGCCAACAATAACCTATTCTTTCAAATCTTTTCTTTCAATTTTTGGGTTCAAAAATCAAAACTCCAAAAAAGACTGAAATCAAAAATTTCTTAAAGAAAAGTAAAAGTAATAAAATAGTAAAAGTCAAGATTTTTTAAAATAAGAAAAATGAAGATTAATGCCTCCTTTATTTGTTACAGCAGATCCAAACCCTAGGCCTTTTTTTATTCTCTCTTTTCCTTCAAAGACCAAAAGAAGAAAGTAATAATATTTTTGGAAAAAAAAACCACTTTTAAAAAAAATATAACCCTCTCCTTCCTTTGTTTATTTTTTTCAAAAATAATCAAGAAAAATAAAATTAAGAAACATAATAAAAATCAATAAAAAAATAGAAATAAATAGGAGTCCATGGCCTTTATTACTTTTAAAGCCTTGTCCATGATTAGATCTTGCGTTTAAGGCTTCAAATTAGACCATAACCTCTTGAATTCATCACAAAAATGCCCTTATCCCCCCAAAACCTATAGAGAAAAATGAGTTAGGGTTGAGATTTTCTTTGGGCGTTCTTAGGGTTAGATTGTCTTAATGTTTTCTTTATGTAAAATGAAAAGGGATTAATATATTATTTTATTTGTAATTTTGCATGATAAATCTCATATGACCTTTCAAAAGTAACAATTCAATAGACTAAGAATTTTTTTTATAACAATTCTAGCTAGCCATTAAACTAGACTAACAAAAAATGTTATTGTTGCTAATATGGCACATTGATAAGAAAGGGAAGTTTAGGTGTATTAAAGACAATAATAACAAAGCATCACATCTCAATTGGGCCAAGCCCAAACCCAAATCTACTTGAAATCCAAATGGTAATAACCCATTAACCTAATATATATAATAAATAGATGAAAAAAAATTAAGAAAACATTAAAACATGTAATTTTGAAATGGAAATTTAATTAAACATAAAGATAAACCTAACGAAATAAATATAAAATTGTAATTATAATAAAAATAAACAAAATACAAGACCTTGGTCAATTTCTTTTTGTAGGAAAATATTTTGTGAAAATAAGAATAAAGAGTCATTCATGACAATAAAAGAGATAAACATTCATGAGAGATAATTCTTCAATAAGATACCAAAAATTTTTGGTATCAAAATTTAAGAATTTTAAGACTACTGAAGATTGTAATCATCAATTTTGATACCAAAATTTTCTTACTAGTTACATCCTCTTATATATACTTTGTCTCCAATTTTTCCCATAAATGAGTCACCAAAGCCATCATTAATGATAGCAAGCAGTTACTACCATTAGCTACCACATCCTCTTTCCTTCCTTTTCCCTCCTCTTCAAATTATCCTAGTACATGTACAACATTCAAAAAAAAAAATGAAATTTAATAAAACATAAAAGAGTTAAAATGTCAAAAATTCACAAAAAAAAAGAAGAAAGATTGACTTAATCAAACATTGTTAATTTAAACTAGTTAACTCCCTTCCATGCCCTCTTATTTGAACTCATAACTCATGAACTTAAGTTGGCATTAATACTTCAAACCTTCTCAAACATGCAAACATGACTTGAACTAAGCAAACTCCCCACAAAAATCAAACATGAAATTCTTCACTAAGCACCACATTACCAGTACTAGTCTTAGTATATAGGTCAAGCCTATATAGGAATTGACAAAAATCTTTAGTAAAAATGGCATGTTTTTGCAAACTCTTATTAATGCCAACAAGAACCTATTCTTCCAAATCTTTTCTTTAATTATTTCGGTCTACACATTAAAGCTCTAAAAAAGAGTGAAATCAAAAATTTCTTTAAGAAAAGTAAAAGTATCAAAATAGCAATAGCTAAGATTATAAAAATCAATAAAAAATAGGAATAAATAGGAGTCCATGGCCTTCTTTGCTTTTAAAGTTGTGTCCATGATTAGGTCTTGCCTTTAAGGCCTCAAATCACACCATAGGCTCATGAATTCAACACATAAATGCCCTTATCCCCTGAAACCTATAAATAAAAATGAGTTAGTGCTAAAATTTTCTTTGGGTGTTCTTAGGTTAGATTGTCTTGATGTTTTCTTATGTGAAATTAAAAAGGGTTAATAGATAATTTTATTTGTAACTTTGCTTGATATGTTAAATCTAATCAAACCTTTCAAAAGTAACAATTCAGTAGACTAAGAATTTTTTTTATAACAATTCTAGCTAGCCATGAAACCAGATTAACAAAAAAAAGTTTATGTTACTAATATGGCACATTAATAAGAAAAGGAA
Organism: Rhizophora mangle; assembly: GCA_037832345.1. NCBI lineage: Eukaryota > Viridiplantae > Streptophyta > Magnoliopsida > Malpighiales > Rhizophoraceae > Rhizophora > Rhizophora mangle. The sequence continues at coordinate 256,134 of JBAPLJ010001292.1, read as the reverse complement.
GTTAAGGTGTATTAAAGACAACAATAACAAAGCACCATATCTCAATTGGGCCAAGCCCAAACCCAAATCTACATGAAATCCAAATGGTAATAACCCATTAACTTATTATATATAATAAATTGATGAAAAGAATTTAAGAAAACATTAAAACATGTAATTTTGAAAAGGAAATTTAATTAAACATAAAAGATAAACCTAATTAAGTAAATATAAAATTGTAATTATAATATAAATAAACAAAATACAAGACCCTAGTCAATGTCTTTTTGTAGGAAAATAATTTGTGAAAATAAGATTAAAGAATCATTCATGACAATAAAGGAGACAAAAATTTGTGAGAGATAATTCTTTAGTAAGATAGTGAGTGATTGAAAGAAAAAAAAGGGGTGAGAGACAATTTTTTTAACAATCATATGGTCTATAAGAGTTGAAAGGAAGCAAAAAGCAATAGGTGTTAACTACTTTCTTAAGACCTATTTCAAAGACAGTGGTAGTCCACACTTTTCTTAAGCCTTTCTATTTAAGTTTTAGAATTTAAGGACTATCCAATTTATTGGTTAATGGGATTAGTTTAATGAGATTATTAATTTAAATTTTGAGTAATGGGTTAATTGGGTTAGAATTTTTGTTTAAAATTGCCAATTTTAGCTAATTTGTTATGACCCAAATCCATATTAATTGTTATCATAATTTTCTTTTTCTAAGTTTTTATTTTTTTTATTCTATTCCATTTCTTGATTTTCTTAGTTTGTAGCTTTCCTATTCTTTGCAATTTTAGATTTGTTTCTTTACTCAAGCATTTTATCTATGATTATGTAAAAAAGGAAATCAAAATCATTTATGGTTGAAGGAAATCAACTAATTAATTTTTATAGTGGAATAGGCTTGTGGAATGAATAATTTTTATTTATAATAAACTAGGCTTTAGCTTTGTCACTTCCTAATTGTTTATTAATTAAATGCAACTTTTTATCCATATATGTAACTTTTTGTTATTTGGAAATCATACAAAGTTTATTAACCCTTAATATAATTACTAGTGGGAGATATTAATTACTATAGAGTTTCATCTTGATGGGACCATGATGTTGCAATCTAAGATTATGTATAAATGTGAAGATGTCAAGGTCATTAAAGCCAACATTACAAATACGTTATTGATGCTTAGCTTAGATGTAATAATAAAAAGTCATGGATACAATATCATAGTTAATTATATGCTAGTTAACTATATGCATAAGTTCCTTAACTAATCATATGAATTTATGAAGTATCTAAGCAAGACAAGTGACAAGCAATTTTTGATATGTTGAATTGGATGGTTGAGATCAGGGCATATTATACATATTAATGTTCTACATGAGGTTGATGAACTTGTATTTGCCATTGTCAAGGATATTCTCATATAGGTGGTGTTGAGCTAAAAGAGCTTGATAGTGGAACTAGGAATGTGAGGAAAAGTGTTGGGCATGTACAAAATGAAGTTGAGGGTGCATATGGTCTTGTTGATGGAATTGTGACACGATCTTCTATTACTAATATAATTGATGAATAACAGGGTCATCAATTAAGTCAGAGTACTTGTCATGAACAACAGTGTACTAAAGATACTAACATTACAAAAGGGCTTAAACAACATTTTTATAATTCTACTATACTTGAACATCACATTAAAAGTACATAAGCCAATAATAGGTCTCTTTTAGCTTGATTGAAAATTAATTGCTTGCACTAAACCCTTGATTGACAAATTTGTATTACAATTTTAGATGTCTTTATATTATCCCAAAAACATTAGTGTCTAGTACCAACTAAGTTCTTGTAGCTACTATACAAACTTATGGACAAAAATAACCCCTCTAAGTAGATCAGAGATTGTGTACCACACTAATATGCACAATAAAAGCATTGAGAAACAATTATCTAGAAACCTTAATTAAATTGTGTTGTTAAGTTAACAATTAGTTAATATTTTTGCAACAATTATGGATAGTATTTTTGAAATACTTAGGAATTATGAAGTATTGGCCATAAGATACGCTTGCTTTATTTTGTGATAGTCTAGCCATTAAACACCTATTGATATGTGATTTTAGAGGTTTTTTTATGAATTCAATATTTATACAGTTAAACTATACCAATAAAGAATCTATTACCTATTATAACAATTATGTTGTGTCTTGTTATCTAATAAATATTTGTTTTTTGGTTTTTTTTGTTCAACTTAATAGTTCAATTATTTAGATACCTTCACCCTTGGCAATACCCATGGAATGAGAGCCACAATGATACTTTTCCTTCCTAATTTTCACTATCCATTTAAAAAATAAAAAAATAAAGGTTATAAATCATGAGTTTCTATACTAAAACCTCTTTTCTTATATGATAAAGAGTGGAATTTTTCCTTTAAATAATGTAATACTTGAACTTAATATAAAATACCCACTATTGTGGCCTTTCCTCAACATTGACCCCTGTGGACTTTTATGCCAAATGTTAAAACCCCCTTGAAATTCTAAGGGTTAGAATAATCAATAGTTTAATTCATTTATGATCAATAAACAACCATTATCCATATTTGAACCAATTGAGTTAACATCTAAAATTATAAATTTATATAACAAATGTGTCATACAATTGATAACCTTACCATAATGGAAAAACTACAACAAAAACAAGATGTTGCCCATTTCACCAAAATTAAAACACAACACAATGTTAATCAAAGGAACACAAGTGAATAGTGTACAACTACATAGCACTAGTTTATATTATATTCACCCTTTATAATTGCATTTTCTTTCAACAATCTCTATTTTTCCCTTTCAGCTCAATACATTTAGACAACACTGTGCTCATTTCCTTGCCCTAATTGTCGATTTTGTTCTTCTTGGACTCAATATACTCTTTGGTTAGCTTAGAGTTTGAGAAACAAAAATAGGAAAGTTAGTTCACCTTACTAAATGGTGCCATCTTTCACTAATGCATGGCATAGAGATTGGCATGAGTCAAGCACATCAAGGAGGCAAGGTGAACATAGAGTCAATGTTCATAGTAACAAGACAAGGAAGGCTAAGTAGAAGTTAAGTTATGGGTTATGGCATTAATGTTTAGTGGCTAAAGTGTTGGGTGCTAGAGCACATGTGTGATAGGTTAAATAAGGCAATGTCTCCTACTAGTAAAGGGTTAGATTCCTTAATGTTCTTTAGAGGGGAAGTATATTCTAACATAAGGTGTGATGGTTCAAGTAAGGCAATGTCTCTTACCACTAAAGGCTAATACTCTTTATAGGGGCAATGCATCTCTCACACAAAAGTTAGATAATGCATTAACATTATGCAAGCACTTAGGCTAAGGTTTAAACTAACAATGTGTGGGTTAATTGTGAGTTGGCTTATAAGCAAGTCGAGAACTAGCTTAAGCATTAATGAAATATTAGTGCACAGTTGGAGTTTGCATTGACTATATGCAATTTGATTGCAGGATGAATAACAATGTGAAGGCTTGGAGTGAAAACCAAGTTAGAATGTGAATCAAGGACCACAAAAATAAGGATAATGTGGAGTGTTCTCTCTAAAATCATGGGAATATGTTGTTACTAAGCTGATTAGGTAGCCAAGGTGAAGTGATAGCTCACACAAGTATGTAGCTTGTCTAACTTGAAAGAAGGAGAACATGGTTGATTTCTATAATGTCAAAATAAGGTGGTAAACACTCCTTAAGCATAGGAAGACATAGAGACATTATTGGCCAAAAATTATAAGGAAGTGCTTTAAAAAGTAGGGAATACCACTATGCATGATTGACTTAGTAGTTATATCATGCATGTCCTTAAGTAGTTAAGTGTATCAACTACCATAACTTGTAGCTTATAAATATGTAATGTGAATAGCCAAAGCTTAACATCAAAAGAGGAAAGCACAAAGAAAAACACTTATGAGAGATTTGTCAAATCCTTTATACTTTGTGAGTAAGAAAGTAACAATGGTTAAGAAACATTCTCGTATATGGTGGCATTTCCCTAAATTGTGCAATTAAGTGTTGTTTTGTGCAAACACTTTTTTATGTGTGTTTGTGTGCAAGGTTTGGCTAAAAGGAAAAGGTGTCTTGGTACCATCAAGGGAAAAAAATTTTTACTTAGTGAAAGGCCCCTACTTATAATCTTAAAAGTGATGCACTCTTGTTTTTTTTTCTCTAGATTCCATTATCAAATTAAAATCATCAGCTATTAACCAAGGAAATTCACAATAACATGTATTATTCTTAGGCCTTCCCTTAGTTGTTTTCATCGATCCTTGTGCAAACTCCCATACATTGCACTAAAAAACCATGACTAGTTATCACATTTCTACACTAGCAAATAGATAAACTGCTCACTTCCATTTACTAGCTTAAGTTTCAAACTTGAATTATTCCAAAGAACCCAATTACATCCCTTAAAGCCTTGAGCCTCTTCCCTTAAAATTTCAATGAAACCAATTTTTTTGCAAACCTCACTTGCCTTCCACCTGCTCATTGGAGATTTAACCAAACCATAAAGGGCACATTAGTCTACAATAATAACCATAGAGTCATCTTAAAGCTATCCTTCTCAACTTTGAAATAGTTCCAAACAAGTATATTCATAAGTTTCTTAGAGTAAAAGAAACAAAATGGTTTCAACCAAGATCTAGGCCAAAGCTTATGGCTCATCATTGTTAGATGTAAAGCCTAAAATATCCTTAACTTACATTAAAGTTTCTTGAACATAAGAGACCACATCCTTATCCAAATGTTGTGATTCCCCACATTCCATAACAAAGAAGTTGTTAGGTGGATCCTTTTTAAAGTTATCATGGCCTACAACACTATGACTAGATTGAGAAGCCCACCCACTTTAAGGCCTAATAGTTGCCTCACTCACTTAGTATTTTGAACTTGTTAATGCTACATTAACAACCCAATATCTTGCTATTATTGCCACATTGAGGATCATTTTATGCAACCAATTTTAAAGATTTTGTGCTAATTACATTCATTAGTTGTCAACAATTCTTGGATTCTATTGACCTTTTTTGCAAGATATCAAGACTTGTACAAGGAATAATTTTTTGAACTTTAGGTGAGACAACAAGCATATCTTCCATTCTATGTTGTTTACCATTTGGAGAAGTTTACTACTTACCCTTTCCCATAGCCAATTGAGTTCCACCACGTGTTACTAATTTTTTTAGAATCACTACTATCAATTATTCCATCAGAGACAACTCCCTTGTTCACCATGCCATTATTTCCAACCACATCTTAGCCATCGGCTCTAGCCAAGGTTGCAAAGTGGGAAACTCAACTAGGCCTTTGTCAACAACACCATTTTAGACACCTGCAAATTGAATATTTAGCCTTCCATTAACCCTGCTTTTGTTCTAAAATCCATGGGCCATAAGCTGATTCTTACTCAGCCTTCTTTACCTTATCATATACAAGTTCTTGGTGAAGTCCATGTCATTGCTCATCAATCATAACATAAGTCCTAATTTTGTGTCTATATCAACCACACTCAAAGTAAACTAGACGAATTCCTTCATACTCTACCCACTGGAGCCACCATTGACATACGGAGTTACTAGAGCCACTTAGCAAGGATTCCCCTAGCAACATCCTTTATGGTTTTATTAATCTTTAACATGTGCCTCATTTTATCTTGAATCTTCCACAAGGCCTTATAACTATAATATTCCATTGGTAGATGAGAGAGGCATATCCATATAGCCACTTGATCGATGCTAGACTCATCTAGATCAAAATCAGGTTATCACCATTACAGGATGAGATAATGGCTAACTACCACTAAGGGGCCACCATGAAAAACAAAGGAATGGTCCTTAAATTTTTAAATGTGACTAAGAAGAAATCATTCCCTAAATCAATCAACTATAAATGGCCTCTAGGTGACCATAGTTGATATAACGAGCAATATGGATAAGTATACCCAATTTTGCTACCCAATAGCCTCACAATTAAATTGCTTCTCCATGGCTCATGAATAGTTATCTTCTTTAAGGATGAAATTCTATGTTAGTGCAATCTAAAGAACCCATGTCCCCTTTAACATCAAACTGAGCATTAACATTCTCATCTTCCATTACATTAATTGTCTTATACCTCTAAGAACTCATTCCTTTAACAAATAGAAACGAATCATGATAACAAAAGTTTATGACACCATTCACTAGTCAAACCCCACCCATCATCCTACTCATAAGCAGCCTTAGGAACCAAAGCTTCATTTTGCAACTTAACTTTCTTATTACCAAATGCTAGTTGATCAGTCTTCTCTAATGACTTGAGAGGACTAGAAGAATTCATTCCAAGGCTTTATTTTATTGCAAAACATAAAGTAGAATTTCTTTTGGTGCAAGGGAGGTTGACAATGGAATCAAAATTAAGCTTAGGTTGCACTTTTAAAACCAACTTTTTAATCCATTCCATAATATATCTCGATTTGTGAGACATGGGTTGAGTTTCCCTTGAACCCAATTTATTAGCCCCCTTTTTAGATGATTGAAGTGGGTTGTAAGGTAGGTTTCTTAGACTTGCATGCCCAACATTGGATGAAACTTCCTTTTTTTTTCCTCTCCTTTTTCTTTTCCTTAAATTTTGGGTATTTTCATTATCAAAAATCATGTAGTAATTTCCATCAAATAATTTTTTTTTATTTTTCAATATTTCCAAAACTCAAAAACTTCCTTTTTCAAAATTTGAAATTTCTATATTTTTCTAAAAATAAAATCTCTTAAGTGCTAAAAATCCCCAAGAGGGTGCAAATATTCTCAAACAATAATAATAAATTATCCTTTCCTTCTTCAATCCATAAATTTTCAAAATCTCAAACATGTACAAATTTTCTAAATGAGATTTTCATATCATTTCCTAAGTCTAGAATTTCAAGAATTTCCCACTTGTCATTTGTCCAAAAAATTTCCCTTATCATTTTCCAAGAAAATACTCACAGTCCAAAATTTGCCAAATTCCTCCAAAAATTGTGCAAAAGAAAAATAAAACAAATTCTCAAATTTGCTTTTCAAATTTCTTTAAATTTTTTTCAATGCAAGGGATCACTATAAAAAGTATCTCAATTCTTTCCAAAATTTTTTAAAGTAAGAGATCTATGTTAAAAGCATTTCATTTCCAAACACAATTCCAATTGGAGCATGAGATCTTCATAAAAAGAATCCATTGATTTTTCTCAAACCCTAATCCCACATCCTATCATGTCAACATTTTCAAAACCCTAATGTGTGCCCATGACAAAATTTTGTTAAGCTACATGTCATTAAGAAAGATAAACAAATAAAATATTAAATTAAGAAGAAGCATAAAAATAAAATTAAATGTTAAAATTGTAGTTTTGTTGTAATATTAGTCTTGCAATATTAGTCTTGACTTTTATTAAGTGTAACTATCCCCCTAACCCCAAAGAATCTTTGTAATGTAAGTCAAGTCCCACTAATTTAGAGAGCATGGTAGTTCTCTAAATCAATAATCAAGTTGTCCCAACCATAAATTAAATGTTTTGTAATGACTTTACTATCCAAAGATTGATTTGAGAAGGTGAAGATTCAAATTAATCCAAGCATTGCATAGGCCAAGCAAGTGGTAAGGGAAAATCAAGTAAAGTACCTTACCATCATGGTTCACCTCAATCATTGTTAATCCATCATTACAAAATTATAGCAATTGTCAATGACTCAACACACACTGTTCAATAACAAGGCCCAACATCAAGCATTCACTTCACCATTGGGCCACACTCTCATCTCACCTTGGAGATGGGTTACAACAATATCAATTGCCTTTAGAACAATGTTAGTGAGGAAATGAAATAAATGACCACGTAGATGACATGATATCTAAACCATTAGACGTAAATGCAAAAACCAACTAATTATGATGATCAACTACAACTAATGGTCTAAATCTTGCCTTATCTACCCCATACCCCCATCATTTTTGTTTCCTTTCCTTTCCATTCATAAGGGAATGAAGAAAAGTTTTTAAAAACAATATTGCAAGACCCTTGATGGGTAGACCTTTTCTCTCTACATCACTTTAAGTGATCTTTGATATGATAACTTCTTGTGATTTCATTAATTTCTTCCTCAACCATGGGTTGCTGAAGATGTTGGAGATATTCCTACTATCAATCCATATTGTGCTCAACAATGATGAAGAGAAGTAGATTAATAATTTCAATGTCAAAAAATGGCTTGATGAGCACAAAGATGTTGTTTATCATGCTAAGGATCTTCTTGATGAGATCTCTATTATAGCTTTTGAAGTGTGAGATGAAAATTAGTTCTTAAGCTAGTAGCATTATTGTTTGTTAATGGGAGAAGGTTATCACCTTGTTACAAAAGATTATAGAAGAACAAAAGGAAGAAGATGAAGATTGGCATATTACAACAAAAAGCATTAAAATTTTAAGATTGTAATTTTTTTGCAACTTTCATTGTAAATCAAATTCCCTTATAAATGGTTAAAGTACAAAATTTAAGTACAATAATGATGTCCAAAGAACAAGCTTGCCATACTTACTAAGCTTCCATATTATGTTAACTCCACTTAGTGCTCTAAGCTATCATTTAGCCCCACTACCAATGATTTTCACTAGATTAATAGCCACTAATATCAATTAAACTCATTATGACATAATTGTTCATTGGTTACATATACTAGACTAAACTAGAAAACTAGTTACAAGTTAACCAAGAGCCCTAAAAAAAAAAAAAAAAAAAAAAAAAAAAAAAGCTTTGGTTTCTTAATGCTAAAGTTGTGATCTTCTTGTTGCAACTCAACTGCCAATCTCTTTTCTCTTTAATGTTGGGAACTTGAGCAATGAAGAAGCTAGGCCTCACAACAACTCTCCTTAGCTTCTTTATTTTTTAGCATCATGTCATCCCTTATCCTTTTAAATTTAAGCCTTAGCAAGGCCTTGGTCATGATGTTGCTAACTACAAATCTAAATTGTAGTGCCCTAGAATAACTTTATTAGCCTATTAAACTTTTCTTACGAAATGGTATTTGATCTTGATGTGTTTTGCTCTCCGTTGGAAGATAAGGTTCTTTAAGATGATCACATCAAACTTATTATCAACCATAATTTTAGTAGGTAGATCTTGCATTCACTTAAAATCAACAAACATTTTTCCTAGCCATAGTGCCTAATTTATAGCTTTTGCAACTGCCATATATTCTACCTTAATAACAAATTGTACCACTATTGCTTGTTTTTTTATGCCCCAAGTTATCAAGGCTTAAATCAAGAGAGACAAGGTGACTTGCAGTGCTCTTTGTGTCTTTATAAAAGTTAATCCAGTCATTGACTAAGTAGCCTTTCAGTACCAGTTTCCCATTTTTGTTGAATTTTAACCTAAAATTAATTATGCCTCTTACATACCTAAGCACCCTTTGAGCAACTTGAAAATGCAATTAATTGGGAATTTTGCATAAATCTAAAAAGTAGATTGATTGCAAACATGGTTTTAGGCATGTTTGCTATTAAGTATAATAGACAACTAATTACACTTCTATATAGGCTCCCATTTGCTCTCCCAACTCTATCTTCTTTATTGAATTTCTCAATTAACATGATTGGTGTGAAGACTGGTTTAACATTTTGCATTTTGAACTTTCTTAAAACCTTAGTTGCATACTTACTTTGATTAATGAAAATTGCTTTATGAGTTTAGTAACTTGCATCTCAAGAAAGTAACACACTAATCCTGAGTCTATCATTTCAAAGAGTCTCCTAATATTAGCTTTAAACCTATTAATCAAGTTACTGCAACTTTGAATGATCAACAAGTCATCCACATAGACTACAACAATTAATATATTAGTAAGAGCAATCTTTGTATGTAAAGTAGCTTCTCTGTTGCTTCTTACAAATCCTTGTTACACTAAATGCTCATCAAGCCTATTATACTAGGCCCTAAGAGCTTATTTTAGACCTTATAGAACTCTTTGGAGCATATACAGTTCCTCCTTATGTCTTTCTTTCATAAAGTCCTCTAGCTGCTTAATGTAAATTTCCTTTCTCAATATGCCATTCAAGAAATCCGATTTTACATGAAGTTAAAATAGTAACCATCCCCTTTGAGCTACAAGTGCTAGGAGTAGTTTGATTTTGTCAAGCCTATAACCTAGTACAAAGGTTTTAAAGTAATCCACTCCAAGCTCCTATGGATAGCACTTAATAACTAATCTAGCTTTGTGTTTGTTAGGTGTGCCATCAACATTTAATTTAGATTTAAATACCCATTAACACCAATTACTAATCTATGATTAGGGTTTTAAACCAATTTTAGGTGTTATTTTCAAGCATTTCAATTTTAGCCTTCATAACATTTATCCATACAATAGATTTAGAGCCTTTTGTATAATTGATAGGTTTTAGTGAAGTTACATTGCTCCTTTCATATACCTTAGCAAGTGATTTGCTTCCTCCTACTAGCTCATCATCAAACTCAACCACCTCATCATTTTATGAATATCAAGTTATAAAGGAGATTGGTTAATGTTGAAATCATAGACTTCACCATTTGTTAGAGCTTTGTCCTAAACCTAGCTAGCATTTTCATCAAATTTTACACTTTAACTCAAAAATACTTTCTATATCTTCAAAATATGGTTCCTATTGACCTTGGATTTGAACCATAACAAGTAATATTCCTATTTTAATCTTTAAATACAACTTTTCTCTTTTGACCTTAGATACAAAATTGTAACATATGCAACTAAAGACCCTCAAGTGCTGGAGTGAAGGCTTATTTCCATGCTAGGCCTCATATGGAGTTCTACTTCATCTTAGAGCTCTAGTAAGTAACTTGTTAAGTAAGTAAATAATAGTGTTGACTACCTTTACCCAAAACTTCTTTGGAATGATCTTTTCAAAAAATAGACACTCAATCATTCAAATTATAATTCTATTTTTCCTCTCATTTGCCCTATATCTTTTAGGAGTGTATGTGACTATGAATTGGTGATGGATCCTAGCATCTTGACACAATTTATAAACTTGTTAGATGTGTACTCAATACCATTATCTAATATTATCATTTAAACTTATAACTAGCTTGATTTTTAATCCATAATTTGAACTTTAAGAAAATATCAAGCACTTTGACTTGAGTTTCATAAAATAAACCCAGTACATTCTAATGTAGTCATCAATGAATACGATATAAAACCTACTATTATTCAATGAAGGACTGCTCATAGTGCCACACATATTAGTGTGTATGAGCTCTAACCTCTAAGTAGCTCTCTTAGCCTCATTGGCAAGAAATGGTAACCTACTTTGCTTTCCAAACTAACAAGATTTACAAATCTAAGGAGACTTAATTATAGCATGAATATCCGATGCTAACTACTTTTCATACATATGGCTTAATGATGAATAATTAAAATGCCCCAACCTTTTATGCCCTAAGGTTAAGTCATGAACAATATGTATAAAAGCTTAACTATGTATGAGATTCCCATTAATCATAAAGCTCTTGTTCTTCATTTCCAAAGTTTACAACTTATGGTTTTAAGAATCAACAATTTAATCAGATTTGTCTTCAAAGTGTAGTTTATAACCTTTTTCTAATGATTGTCCAATCATGGGCAAATTTTGGTTAATACCAGGAACATAGAGAACTTCAAGTACAAGTTTAATACCTGTTGCTATCATAATAACTATAGAATCTTTTCCTTTTACATTGATGAAATTTGCATTGCCTACCTTTACTCTGGACTTGTATGACTAATCTAGTGTTTTAAACTTTTCCACATCATTTGACATGTGGTAAGTACAACCATTGCCTATCAACCAATTCTCAGCATTGGTCCTCTCATTACTACAAGCTGCCATGAAAAGTTACTCCTCTTGTTATTGGTTCTTAAGTACTTGAGCTTATTGTTGCTTCTATTGTTGATTTCCTTTATTTTTCCATACTCTAGCCAAATTCTTGTAGATTCTAAATTGTACATCGAGTCTAACTAGCAATAGTTCTTAACATAAGTTATTCTTTCCAAAAGGATACACTTTCTTTTTCATTTCTCCATCTTTACTATTTTCAATTTCATCTTTCCATTTCTATCTTATCATCATTATGCCTTTATAAGTGTGATGTTGGCCTGTCTATGCTTCTTGCCACCAACGCAGCTTCCAAGGAGTCACTTTATCTAATAGCCCTTCTCAATTCCAAAGCTTGCCAAGCATTAACTAGCTTGGCAAGTGTAAACTTGCTTAGGTCATTAGAGTTCTTTAAAGATGAGATTTCAAACTCATACTTCTTTGGGAATCACAATAAGGCCTTCTCTTTTATCCTTTGTTTAGTCAAGTCCTCTGCTAACAACCTAATCTCATTGATAGTCTTCATAAGTTTGTCTATAACTCTGTAGCAAACTAAATGTCTTTCACTATGAGAGACTTAAACTATTACTTTAAGTTTAGGACTGGAATGCTTTTGGTCACTACTATGAAACTCTTCCTTTATCTTTTCCCAAGCTTCTTTTGCACTCTCACATGACATTATTATGGTGAAACTAAAATGAATACATGTTAGAGTTTTGCACAATTTAGCTATTTCCTTACTGTGATGCTTAAGTTAAGTTATAATGAGATTATTAAAGAGTGATAGACTTCATCTCCATTCTTAATTATATTTTAAAGATCAAGAGACCCTAGATAGTCCTTCATGTTAACTGTCCATGTAAAACACTTCTCACCAAAAAATACTGGTGGGGCTAAGGTTGGAAATGAATTCTTGGATACCATGTTAGTTTTTTAAGTGTTTTAGGTCTTTTAAGAAGGTTTTCTCTTTGGTTTTTTCTTTCCTCATAAACACTAAAACTGAGTTTTGTAAGATCAAAGGGACTTTAATACCACTATTTAGAGGAGAAGGTTACTACCTTGTTATAGATAACAATAAGTGAAGGAAGGAAAGAAGATGAAGATTGGCATATTACAACAAAAACCACTAAAAATTTCATGGTTGTAATTTTTATGCAGCTTCATTATTATTTTGAAATTGAAACAACATGATTAAATTAATTACCTTAGCAAAAAGATTATTAGAAATCAAATAGATGTTTATCAAATTAACACATTGTCGTATAGATATTTTGAAATTTTGATATAGATTGGTAGCTTACTAAATATGATTCATATGTGAATTTATATTTTTAAAATTGAAAGAAAACTAATGAAATGTTTATGTAACAACACTTAATTTTAAAAATATCTAATTATTTGATTCAAGTTTTAATATTTTTGTAGACTCTCATAATTTATACTATTTATTATTAACTTACTAGTTGTTTTATAGTCTTTTTTAATATTTTAATGAAATTAAAATTTCAACATATATCTTATTTACTTAATTATAATTTAAGATGTATTATAATTTATTCATTTAATATTAATCATTTTCATATATTCCAAAAATATGTGTAGCACAAATACTTATAATTAGGGAAAATAAAAAAAATAATTTGAAATTCCTATTCTTTTGTTTTTTAGAGCAAAAAAAAATCTTTATATTTATCATTATTTCTCAAAAAGACAATATTACTCATAATTGAAGTCTTCATTTTTTTCATTTTTTCCATTTAAATAAAATATAAGTAAAATACATTTTTTAATAAATACAATAAATTTATGCATCATGTGAGTTTAATATAAATGTTTAAATATATATTAGAGAAAATTGATGAAATGATTTTGTAGTAATATTTGCTTGATTTTAACAATATTTAGGTAATTAATTTATTTATTGATTTTATTAGTAAATTGTCATGTATTGTTCTAATTAACATCAATTTAATAGTTAGTTTATAATTTTTCTTAGTATTTCAAAAAAATTAGAATTTCAACATATGTTTAATTTACTTAATCATAGTCTACGTGCATTACAATTAATCTAATTTACTTTACCAATTTTCACATATTTTAAAAATCCATATAATTAAAATGATAATTTCTAAGAAAAAAAATTAATTCTAAATTTCTCCTTTTATTTTTTTAAAATGAAAAAAAATATTTTTAAATTTACCCTTTTTTCTTAAAAAGAAAAATACTCAAATTTTTATTCTTTTATTTTTTTGAAAAACAAAAATGATACTTATCAGTTAATTCAAAAGAGGATCACCTACATTGATAAATATCAAAGGAAAATCAATTCTCATTGTAAGTAGGAAACCTAAAGAAGTTTATGTAGAATTGAGAACCTTATAAGGAGAAAATTTAAGATCAAATTTCATTGAGTTTTAATAAGATCCCTCAGTCACTACTTTTGAGTTTGCACAAAATAAAAGGAGTCACTTAAGTAATGATATGACATCACATTACATAACAAAATATAGAGGCAACACATGTTCATTCACATAAGAACATTGCGTAGGAGACCAAAGCTTTAGCCTAATGGTCAAAGTAAGGGCTCTAGACCCAAAAGGCCCTAGGTATAAAAACCATTGTAGCATAATAATTTCTTAAAAATCTGAAGGAAAACATACGGGTAAGAAAGAAAGGAAAAAAAAAAGAATGCCTTAGCAATGGGATGTCTTACAAATTTGAACACAAAAGTAGAGGAGCATTAGTTTGATGAGGCTGAAACTATCTTCTTGTGATATCATTTTTTTTTTTGCTCTAAAAAGTGTCTTCTTGTATATTTAATTTCCTTGACAAATGTAGATCCAAAATTCTAACTACAAATCCCTTCATTTCAAATTAATCAAATAGAAAAATAAACCAAAATGAAAATTCTACCTTGTATAAATGAATAACATTTTAAGACAAATTTGTGTTCTTAACAAGGGTGGAAAAAAAAGAAGAAAATAAATAAAATGGTCAACTATAACTAATAGTTAATTATTAAAACTTGTTCATCTAAAGAATTAACAAAGAACATACTGCAATGCAAAACTACATACCAATATGAAAGAAAACAATGGAAAACACAAAAAAGAAAAAAGTCAAAAAAAAACATATTTCTTATAAAAATAAACATTCATTTATATGATTAAATGAAAAATAATTAATTTATATCTTTCATAATTCTTACAATACTTTGTATGTGTTATAACCTAATTTTCTTTTATGAAAAATATTTGGAGGCATGTTTCTCTGAGATCTCCTTTTGGTAGATTTTTTATCAAGGTTAGTGAATGGTGATGGCATAATGACCATTTGTTAGTGGTCAATGTCACTCATATTGATAAGTTTTTCAATTCATGACAGAATTATAAATCAAATTATTTTCTCCATTTATATAAATAGAAATAATAATTTTATGACAAAGAATATGGATGAGGGAATGAGATCATTTGTGTTAAGAAAAAGCAAAATTATACAAGGTAAAAAAAATCTTACACATGCAAAACATGAATGCAATGAAAAGATCATATGTAAATAGTTTTATTGCTTATTTTCTAAATAATGGATGATACTATAATTTGCTTGATATGGTAAATAAAATTTGGGGATTGAAACAATTGTTTTTTGTTTTTGAAACCATAATTGATACTATTATGTTTGTTTCATTTTCTAGCACTAGAAATCATGACATTGTCTTGTATTTCTAGTATAATTAGTATGGACCTCAAGTTCAACCTCGATGTCCTATCAATTCATGCAGGCAATGGCTAACATGCTTTCCTGAACTGAAAAGAAAATGGGAACGTACGGACAAACTGCTTTTAGCAACTATAGATGAAAGTTTACTGTGTACTCCAAAAACTAGAAATCTATAAAGTATGACGGATTACATACACATAAATCAAAAATGATATTCATCTAGAATGCTTAGACAATGATATATATATATATATATATATATATATGTGTGTGTGTGTGTGTGTGAGCAAAAAACAAACCAATGGATAATCAGTCAGCCCATTAAAAATTATTTCAAGACAAAACCATTTCATTTTATAGATCCACATGTAAACATAAAAGAGATGTCATTTAACGTGAAGACAATGTAAAATCTTTTGTCATCCTCCTCAATTTACATTTCTGATTTACTTTTGTTGTTACCTTTATTCCTTCAACTACCTTCTCTTCTGCAACTGCAACAATGAGAAAATTCTTAAGAACCTCATTGTCATGAAGAGACAATTAGGAGCAAATTTAAAATCCAAAATATGTTACCACTCGTGATAAGGTTATGTGACAATCATTTAAACGAGCTCTAAAGGTAATCTTACATTTAGTCCCATGATTTCATGCTGGAGATATACCTTCAAATTCAACTGCATCCATAAAAAATAGTATTAAGATCAAAGAACAACCAAAAATAAGCAAGTCTCTTTCTTTATAGAAGACAAACGCTAGACATAATATATTTTAGTCACACATATTTTATTAATAGCAAATTATTTTTTCAAATAAATTTCAAATTGTTACTATGATAGTCATTGCTATGATTTCCACTTTAAAGATGGAATGCACCTAGAGACAAGGTGAACATGGGACAAATTATGGGTGTTTCTCATATTTTATGTTCGTGCAATGTACCATTCATTTAGTTTTGGTTTTTGAATATATATCCTATACATTTTGTCCACATAATACCCACATAAAGGAGATGAGTGCAACTGTCTATAATTTTTTGATCTTCCAAAAGAAAAATGAAAAAAAAAGGGTTAGTTAATGAGAATACCTGCTGCGGGTGGTTCTTTTCCACACCTAGCAACACACTGAGGAATATATGCCTTAGAAAATGCACTGGAACATCCAATGATACAATTTTGTACACAACTTAGGGCTTATACTTCAGTTGTGGATTGTAGGAGCATGATTGCAAATGCCAATGCCAAAAGTCTCCCTATAACAATATTGCTAGCCATGTGTACCTAATGCTTGCTTTAGTTTCTTGTCTCTTTGTTTTTTTGTTTTTTTTTTTGACGTCCTTTCATTTGCTATATATATATGTTTAGGAAATTGTTGGCCAAACTTTTGAAGGGCATTAAATGTTTCTAGTCTAATTAATGTCTCATTTAGTGAGACAAAAAACAACTAAAGAGTTTACTCATATGTATTTCGAAAAACTAATTATTGAAAGTTATGAAATAATTAAATATAAAAGTAAAATTAAGGCTAAAAATAAGTATTTTATACTTTTTAACCTATGCAAAATCTGAATTTTAATGTATGATCAAGATATACACACACACACACACACACACATATATATATATATATATATAAAATACCATGGAAATGTGTATATAGAATTTTATTGAACATTTTTACATAAATTAGACTATTTTAATTTTTGGACTTTGTAAAGTTTACTTCTCTATTTTTTTTCCCCTCAAATCTCTTCACTTTATTAATCTTCTTCTTTTTTTTTTTTAATTGGTAGGGGGAGAGGAATACATGATCCCAGGACTTATTGAATGATATATGCTTTATATAAGTATCATATCCTAAATCTTTAGACATGAAACATTTAGTCTCTTACCATTTTATATCTTATATGCCATCTTGTCAACAGATTTGGACAAAAGTTTATTAAGAAGGTAAGTAGCAGTCTCAAGGGCATAAACCCAAAAAGTAAAAGGAATATCAAGTTGATTCATCAATGATCAAACCACATTTAATACAGTTATATTTCCTCTTTTAGAAATATGATTATGTTATGGTGTTTGAGTATTCCATTAAGAGAAAAACTCATTCTCTTTCAAGTAACCACCAAATTCTTAGCTTAAGTATTCACCTCCTCAATCTAATCATAGGATTTTAATACTTCTACCAGTTTGTTTCTCTACTTCATTTCTTGATTCTTTGAACTCTTTAAAAAATTCAAATTTGAATTTCATTAAATACACTTAACCTTATCTTGATTGATTATTTATGAATGTAATGAATTAAGACAAACCACCATTTGCATGTGTTGCCTAGGATCACATACATCTATATGTATAAAACTTAATAACACATTAACATGTTCTCTTCTCTTTTTTAAAGAAGTCTTAGTTATCTTATCCAATAAACAAGATTCATATATTTTATATGACTCATAATCAAATAGATCTAAGTAATAATTTTTAAATAACTTAACTTTCCTTAATCAAGCTTATATATAAAAAAAGTATATAAATATTAGATCTACAATAAACATAATTTTTCTCAAAAAAACAACCTTTATCATTAATTGTAAAAGTAAATTCATTTAAAGTTAGACTAGAAATGGAAATGATGATTTTAAAAAGTATAGGAACATATAACAATTCATTAGTTCTATTACTAGGCTAGAAAGACAAAGTAAACTATAAGTTCCAATGGCTAATGTAACAACTCTTGCTTCATTTACAAATCGTAGGTCTACCTTACATTTCTTCAACCATTTACTTCTAATGATTTCCAACATATTTCTAAAAATATGAGAACCATATCCAATATCTAATAACCAGGTAACAAAATCAAATGTAGAAAAATTTATTTCAATTATAAACATACCTAAATTGAATGCTTCACTAAGCTTCTTCACCTTTTGTCTAGCAAGATAAATCTTGTATTTCCTTTTTTAGTGACCTTCTTTACCATAATGTTGGCAAGTGCTCTTGCTCTTGTCCTTTTCACATCACCACTTGATTCAAAAGCCTTGGTTTCTTGAACCTTTCTATTTTTGTTCTTCTTCTTGGGCCTTGCTCTTCACTTTAAAAGAATCCACAAGATGAAAAGGAGTCTCTTCTTTCTTTAGAGTTTGCTTTGTAGTTTTAAGCATATTCAATAATTCAACTAATGTAACTTCCAACTTGTTCATATAGAAGTTCACAATAAACTATGAACAAACCTAAGGTAGAGACTACAAGATTAGGTCAATACTTAGCTTTAAATTTATGGTAAGACCCAATTTGCCCAATTTCTGAATGTAGCTAATCTTTATAATATTAGCATTTGCTAAAGATCCCTCTACCCTCTTACAATAGAACAATTCCTTTAAGATCTCATATCTCTTTGTCTTAGATTTTATATCAATCAACTTCTTGAGATGTAGAATTTATTATGCAGGCATTCATGATATTCTCATGTTACCTTTGAAGTTTAACAGACATGCTAGCTAACATCACACATGTAGCATGACCATCATCATCCTTGTGCTAAATATATGCCTCCACTTCTTCCTCATCACCAAGAGTAGGAAAACCCTCATCAAGGTCGTAGAACTTCTTCCATATTTGAGAACAATTATCAAGTTTTATACTAGTCTATAACATATGGTTGGATGAGGATGTTCACATCAATTATGCTTTGTATATATGGACAAAATATTACTCATTTTGATCTAGCAACCTATATATATATAAAGAGAGTGAGTATTAATTTCATGCATACATACCAAAATAGATCCAATGTTTAATCCTTATTTTAGTTACTCTCACTTTCTTATTTAAATCAATAAATCTCTATGTTGGCTCGAAAGATCTTACTCTAAAATTTTCTTGTGGGTCAAGATCCTATTTAATTTATTTCACCTTAAGATAATCTAACAATAAAAAAAAATTAATTATGTAGATAACATAACTTATCAATTACATCAATTAAATGATAGCTCTTTGTGTAAACAAATCACCTATGCTACACCTAACCATTGTCTCTAAATTTATGTGATCATGAGATAATTCATCCAAATCACACAAATATAGTTAATTAGGGCCCATCAATTATAATATCAAACATATTCAGGTTATGGAGGCTTTCAGCTAACCTAACAAACCTTCTTTAAACAAAACTTTGGTTTTATTCTCTAATTATAAAAGCCAACTCTCCATGTTCTTACCATGTACTTAATATTTGAGTTGTAGGATTTAGTTTATTATAGTTATCTCATGCTTTAGTATCATTATTGTAATATATATCACATATATAACATACAATCCTAGTATGATATTCTAATATGCATGATTATAAGCTCCACTATGTTATCTTCCTCAAGCTATTCAGGAAGTTAAATGGTCAAATCCTAGAGGATTGCAAATTAGTCTTCCAAAGCTCTTTTTGTATTTAAATTAAATGTAAAAAAACTCAGAAAAATAGCATCAAGTAGAAAAGAATAAGGTCTTATGACACTTATATCTTTTTCCTTTTTTTGTTCCCTTCCTTTTTGGAAAGAAGGGATAATATGTGGAAAGTCTAGGTTAGCTCTTAACTCTATCTTAGCCAACATCCTATTCTCGAGGGAGTGGACCAAACTACTTATTTTTGTGTTGCCCTAACCCAAGGAAGGGCATTTGTTAATGAGCATTATTTTGAAGGAGAGAAAATAGGGTTGACAAGCCACTTCAAGGAGGTAACTGGACTAGATTGCTTGATGGATATTTTACATGACATAAGAAATTTTACTCAAGGTTCTTTGCTAATAAAGGTTGCTTACTTTCCTTAGTAATGAAGGAAAAGGGTAAGGGTTATTTTGCAGTGATGGTGGGTCTCATGAGATCTATGTCAACCATCAAAAACATGGTTGGCTACATCCAAGTATAGCCAAATTAAGATGAGATGAGATGGACAAGCAAAGACTGTAGTGTAACTACATAAAAAATTGGAGAAAACCTGCCCCCTGTAGCTAACATAGAAAGATACATATAAAGAGAGGTTTGATTCAAAGTGTCTAGGTATCGAAAGTCTTTGCAATTTCATTGCTTCATTAAATGTCTTTAGATTATCTTTGGTAAGCAATATGGAATTTGATTTCATGCTAATTCCTTTGTCCCTTTAACTAGGAACACAAAGAAATCCTAACCAAAAGTCTTTTCTTCTTTTACTCTTTTGCTCCTCATCATTTTTATTTTTATTTGCTAAAGCACATTTTCATTATCAAGAACTTGTTTCAATTTTAGAATGTTAGAAACTAAGATGAATTTATTTTCATCAAAAATAGCATTTATCAATTTAAAGATTATTGTAATAGATATTAAGATGTTAAGCTCTATGGCTATTAATTGATAGGTCATATTATTGTGAACATATCCTAAAAAGATGGACTCAACTCTCCTTTGAGCCAACTTTTTCAATTTTCATTAAGGAAACTTAACAATTGCTCTACAAAACCAAATTCTTAAATAACAAGGTTAGGCTTTCTTTTATTTAAGAACTTATATGGAGTTGTTTTGTTACTTTTGATTGGATTTATATTTAAAATAAGGAATGTTGTAAGTTATGCCTCACCCCAAAATCCTTGACTCAAGCTAGAATTTAATTATATGACATTGATCATTTCTATTGACATGTGATTTGTGTACTTACAACACCATTTTGTTATAAAGTGTAAGGAATAGTAGTCTCATGAAGAATTCTTTTATACTTAAAAAATCAGTATCATTATATTTTGCTCCCTCTTAGATAGCAAGTATTTGATGAAAAATTCATTTTGAGATTTAATTTTAGTTTTTCATAAATTGATTTTACATGAGATTTATTTTTAGTATGCATCAATTAAACATAGTATTAGTTTGAGTATTTATCAATGAATATCACAAATATGTCCTTCCTTCTAGTATTAGTGTGTTGTGCAATTCACACACATCACAATAAATTAATTTTGACATGTTTAAAGATCTTTAACTGCTTGGAAATAGGATTGTAATTATTTTTGTTAGCTTACAAGTTATGCATTTGTTTTTAAATTTATCAAAGTATAGCAACAAGTTCAATTTAACCATATCATGCAATCTTCTAAAGTTTATATGTCTTAACCTATTATGCCATACAAAATAATGTTGAGCAATATAAGCATAAAAATTAAGATTATTATTAGCAACAACAAGTTTGAGCATGCCATTACAAAAATAACCATTTCTCACAAACATATTTCATTTGGAAGGATAAAGTTGTTAGTCTTTATGACAAAAATTATAATGGAATTTCACATGTCCATAACAATACCACCACTTAATAGTTTCATAGCTTTAAAGTAACTTTTGTTCTCACAAACATGTTGGGCAACATTAGAATCAATCGATTAAGTAACGTCATCCTCAAATGAATTGACCTTTCTAATCATAGGAATCATTTTTTCATTTATTACTCTAGAGGGGAACTATTTCTTTTCCAATTTTTTTATCTTCTAAAGATGATACTCATATTTATTGTGCCCTTTTTTGTGACAAAAATGACATTTGCCCTTTTTATATTTGCCCTTTGTTCTTTTGCTATCATTAGATTGATTCTTTCTCTTATTGGTGGACTCACTTGATTGTGTTTACTCAATCACATGAAACTTTAAAACATGAAAGTCATGCTTAGTGTTTCCATCTTATATGCAAAACTCTTTAACTACATGAAGATGGCTAGCAAGAATTTCAAGGGATATATTCTTTTTCTTATATTTTAGGCTTTTCTTGAAAATATTTCAAAAAAGTGGCAATTTATCAATACTAGAATTCACAATTACAATTTCATTTCTAGATATTTTGTTTTATGAAAGATGATCTAGAATCCTTTAAATTTATACAAATTATTCTATTGTTGGCCTACCATTAGTCATCTTAAAATTATTAAATTTTGATACCAAAAATTTCTTACTAGTTACATCCTTTTGTATGTACTTTGTCTCCATTTTTTCCCACAAACTAGTCACCAAAGCCATCATTGACAACAAGTGGCTACTACCATTAGCTACCACCTCCTCTTTCCTTCCTTTCCCTCCTCTTTCAAATCATCCAAGTACATGTAAATCATAAAAAAAAAAAAAAGAAAATTAATAAATCATAAAAAATGTAAAAAGGTCAAAAAATTCACAAAAAAATTAGATTGACTTAATCAGACCTTGTTAATTTAAACTAGTTAACTCCCTTCCATGCCCTCTTATTCAAACTTGTAACCCATGAACCTAAATTGGAATTAATACTTTAAGCCTTCTCAAATGTGCAAACATGACTCAAACTAAACACACTCCTAACAAAAATCAAACACGAAATTTCTTGCTAAGCACCACACTACTAGTACTATTTTTTGTATAGGTCAAGTCTATATACAAATTGACAAAAATCTTTGGTAGTAATGACATGTTTTTTCAAACTCTTATCAATGCCAACAAGAACTTATTCTTTCAATTTTTGGGTCTAGACATTAAAACTTCAAAAAAGAGTGAAATCAAGAATTTCTTTAAGAAAACTAAAGGTAACAAAACAATAAAAGCTAAGATTTTTTTACATCAAGAAAAAAAAATAAAGATTAATGCCTCTTCTATTTGTTAGAGTAGATCCAAACCCTATGGCTTTTTTTTTTCTCTCTTTTCCATGGAAGACTAAAAGAATAAAGATAATAATTAAACTATTAATTAGAATAATTAATAGTTTAATTCATTTATGATCAACAAACAACTATTATCAATGTTTGAACCAATTAAGTTAACATTTACAATTATAAAAGTATATAACAAATGTGTCATACAATTGGTAACCTTACAGTAATAGAAACACTATGGCAAAAACATGATGTTACCCTTTCACCAAAATTAAGACATAACACAATGTTAATCAAAGGAACATAAGTGATATAGTATGCAATGACATAACACTAGTTTATATTATATTCACCCCTTAAAATTGCATTTTCTTTCAATAATCTTTGTTTTTCCTTTTTAGCTCAATACATTTAGACAACACTTTACTCATTTCCTCACCCTAATTGTTAATTTTGTTCTTCTTGGACTTAATATACTATTTGGTTAGCTTAGAGTTTGAGTAGCCAAAGCAAGAAAGTTAGTTCACCATACCAATTAGTGCCATCTTTCACCAATTCTTGGCACAAAGATTGGCATAATTCAAGCACATTAAGGAGGCAAGGTAAACATAAAGTCAATGTTCATGGTAACAAGATGATGAAAGCTAGGTAAAAGTTAAGTTATGGGTTATGGCATTGATTTTAAGTTTTTAAAGAGTTGGAGGCTAAAGCACATGTGTGATAGGTCAAATAAGGCAATGTCTCCTATTAGTAAAGGGTCAGATTCCTTAATGTGTTGATGCATCACTCACATAAAAGTTAGCTAATTATGTTAACACTTTGGCTGAGGTTCAAACTAACAATGTGTGGTTTAATTGTGGGTTGGCTTATAAGTAAGCTAAGAACTAGCTCAAGCATTATTGAAATATTAGGGCACAGTTAGAGTTTAGGCTAACTATATGCAATTTAATTACAAACCAAGTTAGTATGTGAATCAAAGACCACAAAAATAGAGATAATGTGGAGTGTGCTCCCTGAAATCATGGGAATATGTTGTTAGTGAGCTGATTAGGTACCTAAAATGAAGTCCTAGCTAATGCAAGTGTGTAACTTGTTTAGCATGAAAGAAGAACTTGGGTGATTTCTCTAATGTCCTGACTAAGCCATAATAAGGTGGTAAACACTCTTCAAGCACATGAAGACATGGAGACATTATTGGCCAAAGATCTCAGGGAAGTGCTCTTAAAAGTAGGAGAATACCACTATGCATGATTGACTTAGTAGTTATAACTTGCATGTCCTTAAGTAGTTAGGTGTATCAACTACCATAACTTTTAGCTTATAAATATGTAGTGTGAGTAGCCAAAGCTTAACATCAACAAAAGAGGAAAGTATAGAGAAAAACATTTGTGAAAGCTTTGTCAAATCCTTTGTACTTAATGGTTGAGAAACATTCTTGTATATGGTGGCATTTCCTTAAATTGTGCAATTAAGTGTTCTTGTATGTAAACACTTTTTTTTGTGTGTGTTTGTATGCAAGGTTTGGCTAAAACCAAAAGGTGTTCGGTACCATCAAGGGCAAAAAATTTTGTTACTAGAAATTAGCCTCATAACATAAACTATGGTGAGGACACTTCCAAAACTAGTTCTTAAATTAGGTAAAAATAGTTATATGACTCCTTAATGTCTTTTTAAAAGGAGAAAATTTTAGCTTAAATTTTTTATGCATCAAATCATAAGTAGTAATGCTAATAGATCCTATAAGAAGAGAGTTAAACTAACTTCTTACTTTATCACACAATGAAAAGGGAAATACTTTAAGCCTAATAGCATCATTACTTATACCATTACACTTAAAAGTATCACAAATTTTAAGTTAGCAATAATAGAATTGGGATCATCATTAGGTAAACCATTAATATGACACTCATTTAGATCATTTAATTGATAACCAGCTTGGTCTCAAAAGAGTTAAATTGGATTTCTAGCCTAGTAATGCTTGATGTTAACCTTTCTAAAGATGGTGTAGCATATGAATTGAAGGCTCTTCATTTTTTTTTTGTACCTCCTTTTCTTATGCCACAATGTTCTTCTCATTTTGTGTCAAAAATTTTCTAATTGTTCTTTCTATCTTATTGTCAAAAGTAGCGAGTTCTCACCACTAGTATGGGTCATGCCTACCATGCCTACAAACCAAGAATTAAAACCAAGTGAACTAAAAAAATGGAATAACCAAGCTACAATAGTAAAATAAATAAAAACTATGAAAACCAAAGCAAATAATTATCACTACAAATTAATAATCTAATCCAAAGCTTGATTATTAGTGTTAATAATGTAGATGACAAGTACTTCACAACAATGCTAAAAGCATGATGTGTGAATTATGCACTACATTTAGGCTAGTACACCTAATTGATTATGCAATATATGATGAATAGAATATCATTCCCATAGAGACTATTTGATACGATTAAGACAATTCTAATGTAACCCAAGTTGAATTAACTACATAAATTATTTTCAATTTCCAAGTGGAAAGAAACTATAAATATTAGGACACTAAGGTTTAAATTTCATTCAATCTAAGTTATGCAATCAATTAAATAATTCAATTTAAGAGCAAAAAAAATTAAGATTTATTAAAAATTATTATATGTGATGGAAAATTTTTCCTAATTAATTTACTACCTTTCTTAAGTCAAGTTAATCCTTTCATTGTCTATTAAATTAGTTAAGGATTAATGTTATTTTAAACAAGCAAACAAGTATAAAGTTTTATGAAATCTCAAATTTAAAAGGGGACTCCTAACCCTTTCCTCTTCTTCAATTACCACATTTGATCCTAATTATCTCTCTATCTCATTGTCCAACACATGGTTAATATTACAATTGATCTAATTCATATAACTCTTTCTCAAGTTTATTTACAAATCACAAGATCGTGCAAAAGGTAGTCAAACTCTTAAAGCATTAAGTTCAACAATATAACTCTACATACAAGTAACAAAATAACAAAAAAAAAATGAAAAAGAGGTCTTGAATTAAAAGAACAATTAATCACATAAACTAAAGATCAAATTACATATAAACCTTACCTTAAAATAATTTATCTAGTTATAATGAAGTTTAATAAATTAATTAAGTTTAAAAAAGAAACCCAGTGATCATACATCAAGCAATAAGTAATAAAAATCAAACAAAACTTTATCTTTAAGAATTAACACTCAAAGTCAAAGCTATTTCCTTTCTTTCTCCGAACTTATGGATTTTTAATTTTCACTTTCCTTCTCATTTTTGTCTCTTCTTTTCTTCTCTCTCTCTTTTTTATTTTTCTATTGAATTTGTCTCCTTTTATATTGACAAGTTTAGAATTTTTATGTCCATTTAACCTTCAAAAAAATTTATGACCCATAACTTCTAACAAAAGTTTCTTTACATAGAAAACAAATCAAAGTTCCACATAAACTAAAAAGTTGTAGCCTTATTTCTTTTGTTTTCTTGATCATAATAATAACTCAATTTGAACTTCCAAAATAAAAGTTGTGCCCAAAATATAGAATAGTACTCAATCAATAATGACATATAATCATGATTGGATTTGGTTTTTGAATAAAGGTAGGACTCCTCTTCGAACAGGACTCCAACTTAGATCAAGAATATTATCAATGATTCTTTTATTTACTTCCTACTCTTCCATCAATATTTCTTCCATTTGATGACACATATTCATTTGAAATATTCATATAACTATTCTCTTACAATTATATATATACATATGTGTGTGTGTGTGTGTAAAATATGCATAAAATAAAACACAAGTGGGAATTATCACACAAACTTAAGAGTAAAATTAAACAAAATATATATCAAATTAAACCCTATTACCTTCTCCATTTTCTCTTTTCTTGGCTTACTTCTCTTTTTTCTAATCCTTTCTCTCTTTTATGATTCTCCTTTATGTCCCTCATATTATATTGGGACAACACTTTTTCTTTTGGTCTTATATCCTTAGTCAATCTTAAAAAATTCAATGACTCATATGATGTAGCTAAAATTTCTTTTGTGTAGAACATGAATCAAGTTTTTGTCAAATGAAGAGTTGTACCCTATCTCTTATCTTTCTTTTACCATAAGAATCAACTAATTTGGAAGTATAGAGCAAAAGTTATGCCAACAAACTAAATACTACTTAGTCAATTATGAGACAAAATCTTGATCAATCTTTGTTTCCTATTGAGGATAAGATTTCTTTCTTCGAATTTCCAAATGTGAGGACATGTTCCAAAAGTTCAATAGATCTTATATTTTGATATACCAAACAAAATGAAGGAAAAGTTATTAGGCTAAAGAAATAGCAAATGAAGAGAAGCTTTCATTATCAACGGAAGAATCAGACTTGCTAGCTAGTAGTAACAAGAAAGTCAACATTATTGAAGGTAGTCTTCTAATGAAAAAGCTTGCTTTATAACCAACTAGCACCATTAAGGTGACTAGTGGTGCTGAAGATGGTGAGCATAAGGCTTCACATCATGACATGGTTATATCTTAAGTTGAGAACCAATAGTGTTCCATTATCCATAACTAAGGGACTAACCAAGTTCTATTTTTTGTTTTTTTTTTTTTTGATAAAGTACAACTTTGTAACCATCTAAACTTGGTGCCTTAAAAGGTCCCATGTCAATCAAAGTCTTCTTCATATCTTTACTGTTAAAAGGGCATGTAAGAGCAAACATATCTGAAGTAAATAAATGAGGAAAGCAACTATGAAATGGAAAAGCATATGAAATAATGCCCCTTTTAAAAAATAACTATTTAAAATGATTACAAGCTAAAGCTACAACAATACACTATTCTAAATCCATCCCTTTATGTCATCTCATAAGGCTTCAATTTTATTATATTTACATTATACCATAGTGTTTGCTTGAAAGTATTTGGTATTCTAATCACCATTTAAATCCATTAGGCTGAATATTTTTGGAACTAAAAGATCTCCTTTTAAGCTAAAATTGCTTTCAATTCATTTTATAGATGACATTCCAAGGCAATAAGACCCATTGACATGCAATTCTCTACTACTAGTTGGTTGCCCTAGAGTCACACTCAAAGATGTTTCCTCCATAAAAAGACATTACCAAAAACTTTTTTAATTCCATTCCATTAAAATAGAAGAGAGTTCTAAAAATGCAATAGGGATAGCCACCTGTTAATTCCATAAGTCTCATAAGAGCATATGAAAATCCTTAAGAAGAAGTCATGTTGCCTAAAACTAAAAGGGCTCCTATTTATGCATTTGTTGAATCCCATTCAACCATACAAATAAAGGAAAATGCTTAAAGCTAACTCAAAAAAGATGAGAAATTACCACCACATGCCAACAAAGCCTTCACTACACATTGCACAAAGCTTTGTCTAACCTATAAAGTACTCTTGTTTGAGGCATTTTACCTTTAGGTTGGTCATCTAAAGTTTCAAATTTAGGGAAATTGCAAAGTGCCTACTGAGCTTTAATAATCCTTTTAGGTTGGTCATCTAAAGTTTCAAATTTGGGCTACTAGAACTAGCCAATTCCTGATGATTTTGCTCACTTGAGCAACACAATCTCAATAACTTTCAAACTTTATTGTGCCATGTAGTGACAAGCATTAATTTTTGTTGCCTTCAATGTTTGTTAGCTTTTTGTTTTTAAACATAAAGAATTCAAATCTTGAATTGATTTTGACTTTTGACTATCGTCATTACATTGAGGTATAAGTCTAATCTTTGTTTTCTCTTTTCTCTTTTCATTTCCTTTATTTTCATTTGTTTCTTTTCTTTTTTTCTGCATTTTCTCTATGCACCACTTTCTCTTAGCAAGACTGATTTTTCTTTATATGTTTCCTTGTATTTTTTTCCTTCAATCTCTTTTATATTATAGTGTAAAATTTCTTTAAAATTGTAATTGCTTAGTAAGAACAATGTTTTTGTAGTGAAACTACACCAGAATATTAAAGCTGTCCCTAGAAGAGTAAGAAAGGATAAATTTGTGAAAGTTGTTATAATAGATAGGCATCCATTATTAATTATTTCTTTATTTTATTTTTTTAAGTCTTTAAACATTATTGCACAAATGCATGCAGATGGGAAAAGGAACATGGATGAAGAGTGTTGCCTTTAAGGCTCACTATATCCTTACCACCTTTTTCTCTTTTACACCTTTTTTTTGTTTTCTTTTCTCAATTTGATATTTATGTTTTGAACATTTCAGTAAGCTACTATTTGATTGGGAAACCATTTGTGGTTTGATTGGTTTTAGTGCTTATTGTTTACTTTTTTTATTAATCTAGCTTTGGTTTAAAGCAATTAAAGTTATATAAGATACAAAATCAGCGGATTTTCTACTAAAGGCATGTCAGTTATGTTATTAAAGGTAGAAATCTATGTGTTTCTTCTTATTCTAGAGGCACATTCACTCAGGTAAAGATCAAAATCAATTTGTGTTGCTCTAGACATTCATTTGTTTCTCTTTTTAAACAAAAAGAATTTAAATCTTATACTAATTCCATAGTTGTATTTTAGGAACTAATAATGTTAACTTCAACCTTCCCATTTCCTTTTCTAATTGTTTTGTTTCTTTTCATTATATAGTTTCTCTATTTCACTTTTTCTTGACATGATTGATTAGTTTATACATGCTAGGGCATCTTTTCCTCTTATATTACAGTTTATACTATTAATGATTTCTTTATAATGATATAATTGCTTACCAAAAAAATCTTTTTCTAATGAAACTTTGCTTATTAAAACCATCCCTAGATATAAAGAAAGATCAATAAATCACAAGTTTGTGCCAAAGAAATATAAATTTCAAGTTAATTGTTAAACTATTAATGTTTTCTTCCTTTTATGCTTTTCAACCTTTATGGGAATACATAAAGATGGGATCATAATATAACCCACACCCATTATTGTTCTTTAACTGATAGGTAGTTCAATTTTTCTTACATTCCCATAACAAAGCTATCAATCTTTTGTTGTAGGTGTGGGCTATTGGCATGTATGCTAATCCTAATTATTGTGCCTTGGATGCAAGTTACTAAATAACCAATTGGTATGTTTGCTAGCACAGAGATGTATACTAATTTTCCTACAATGGATGCATTAGGCAAACTAACAGAGTTGTTTTCGAAGGTTGTTCTAGTAGGCTTCCTAGTGTTCTTTTAAACTTGAACACTAATGAAAAATTTGTGTAATCATTAGCAAAAACAGGTCAATGGCCACAACAACATGTAGAACTAATTCTTAGTACTACTTGCTTATTAGTATAGTCTCACTTTGTAAGATGTATGCTAGTTGGTAATACCCTTTGGCCCTTGAAAGCTTAATTATTTTCTTGTACTACAACCATTACCTTCTTCTATGATCATTTTAAGGCCTTATGCATCAATGGCATAAATATGTCTAGTTTTGGATGCATCTAATATTTGTTCTCTCTCTCTCTACATTGGTCTTAAGAGGAGAAGTATGTGGATTGTTGCTAGTTTCCTTACGAAGGCAAAAGACCATTACCTCGTGGAAGGCAAGAAGCAAATTGAGGATAAATGGAAGAAGATAATGCAATTGCACTTTATTCTTTCCAATTTGAAGGTTTTGTAGATAACATATGAATTAATTCATTTGTAATGGATTGAATCAACTCTGGAAAATTAACTTGAATTTCTACTATTATCTCCTACTAGTTGTTACTTATTATGCTTAATCAAACTTGATGTCTACATTTCAGATGCTTATTATGCTTAAGTAAGAAAACTCATTTCTCCCATGTTGATCTTTACTTGATGCCTTTATTTGTGCAACATTTGGTTTAGATTATGGGATGTTTTCTAAATTTATTGTCAACAAAATGTGTTCTTTAGGGACAACTTGGTGTGCAATCAATCTTTTTGGTTTTATTCAAATAATTGTGATAGATGTTATAGTTTTGTAACTTTGAAATAGTTAGAGAACCACTACTTATTTTTTAAAAATCATTGTTTATTCTCTTAAAAAAATTGTTACCTATTCATTTAAAAAACTACTACCTATTCACTTTAAAAATCACTACCTATTCATTTAAAACATTACTACCTATTTCCTTAAAAAACCACAATCTATTCCCTTAAAAACACTAATACCTACTAATTTAAAAAATTGTTACCTATTTGATGAGATCCTTTTAGTTAGGAAATTATTATTATTAATTATTTTATTCAATATTTGTCTTTTATTATTTCTGAATTAATAGACAAGATTATATCCGTAATAGTAGTTTATTAAATCTATATATTTGTAATGCCATATGGTTTTTGGAATCAAACAATCAATAATATTATCAAAGCATTTAGCTTATTGGAACTTCTTCCAAAAGTTTGTCTCGATCAACAATCTTCTTCAATCTCACCTTCTTCCATGTAACTTCTCTCATATGATAATTGAATGTTACATTACTTTTAACACAATAATTTTTTTTGAAAAATGTCATAAAATATCAAATATGACTTATACATTGAGCTTGTTACACATCTTCAAAGAAATAAGTTGTTTGGTCAGCTTCTCATTCATGAACTCATTAGTTCAATTTAATTCAACCACAATGACTTGTTCTTTCTTGAAAAATTCAACAATCTCCATAAATTCTTCGAACGATTCATCTATTTTCATGGATGACAAATTAGAATATTCAGTTAAAGGTATGATAAGTTTACTAGAATTTTTTTCATTTATAATTTCATGCTCTAAGTTGATATCATCACCAAAATCTTGACCTTTCACAACTTCTAGCTCTAAATCAATGTCATCACCAGAATCTTTGTCTTTTCAGTGTCATACTTTGAATTGATATCATCACCTAAATCTTCTCCTTCCATAGTGTCATACTTTGTCTCTTTAGCTTTCTTAACCTCAGTAAGTTTGTTGACTTCTTTAGCAATTGGGTGTTGAATTTTAGTGCCTAACCTCTCTTCATATAGGTGAGCAAAGGAGATAGCAGCTACCATCATTCATGGGTCGCGAATTTTGACTTCATGTTGAATATCAGGAATAAGTCCTTCAATGAAAATTTTTGCCAATTGCCTTTTTGACCAATCTTTAGATTGGTTAATCAATCACTTGAATTGACTATGATATTCTAGGATGGTGGATGTCTGATGAATTGTTGTGAGCTCTCCATCAACATGGTCCCTTAATTGATTCTATGCTTTAGAAAGAACTATCTACTCAATCCTCTTAAAGGACTTTTGCATCTGTTCTTGCATTTGTTCAAACTTCTTAAAAGATTCTTGCATAAGAGACAGTGATTGCTTGACTTGGGATAATCTAGCTTCAGAATCATATGAGTTGTACGAAGACATGGTATAAGATCACAAATCAATGATACTTAGGTTTTCTTTTGTTGGCAAGTAAGGGGCATAAACCCTTTTTCTTTTTTTTCTTTTTTCTTTTTTGGTATGGAAGGATGGAACAAATCCCTAAGAACTCTGCTCTAATACCAGATGTTAAGAACCTAGGGTTTTATGATTAGGAATTTGGAAGTAGGAATTGAGATTTGGGGATTTGAAATAAGAAAAAGGGATAGGATTGATCTCTTCGAGGGGATCAAACTCCAATGATTGCTTCAAGGGGATTGGCCTCCAATGATCTCTTTAAGGAAATCAGCCTCTAATAAGCTAAACACTATGATAATATTATTAATTGCTTGATTCCAAAAGCCATAGGGTATTATAATTATATAGACTTGACAGACCACTATGGTAAATAAAATTTGGGGATTTGAGGCAATTGTTTTTGTTGTTGAAACCGTAATTGATGCTACCATGTTTGTCTCATTGTCTAGCACTAGAAACCATGACATTGACTCATATTTATAGTATAATAATTAGTATGGACCTCAAGTTCAACCTCGACATCCCACCAATTCGACCTGAAATTTTGGTAGGAAGGCAACTAGGCCCAATTATTACCCAGCAATGCAAGATATGGCCTTTTCGGCTGAAACTGGCTCAAATTGGCATCACACCATTGGAAATTTTGATGATCCAATTTACTTTCAATTAGGCAATGGCTGACATGCTTTCTTGAACTGAAATCAAAATGGGAACGTATGGACAAACTGCTTTTTGCTGTGTGCATCTCTAGAAACTAAAAATCTATAAAGTATGACAGATTATATATATAAATAAAAAATGATATTCATCGATAATGCCTTAGAGAATAGTTGGATGTGTCAAAACAATTCCGATAAAAAATAGTAATATTTATATATGAATGATAAACACACCAAGAACAATCAATCGGCCCATTTCAAATTATTTTGAGACAAAACCATTTCCTTTCATAAATCCACAAATAAACACGAAAGAGATGTCATTTAACGTGAAAACAATGTGAAATCTTTTGTCATCCTCAATTTACATTCTAATTTACTTTTGCTGTTTCCTTTATTCCTTCAACTGCCTTCTCTTCTGCAATTGCAACAGTGAGAAAATTTTAAGAACCTCATTGTCATGAAGAGATAATTAGGAGCAAATTTAAAATCCAAAATATGTTACCACTGGAGTTAATGAGAATACCTGCTGCGGGTGGTTCTTTTCCACACCTTGCAACGCACTGAGGAATACATGCCTCAGAAAATGCACCAGAACATCCAATGATACAATTTTGTACACAATTTAAGGCTTGCACTTCAGTTGCGGATTGTATAAGCATGACTGCAAATGCCAACGCCAAAAGTCTCCCTATTACAATATTGCTAGCCATCTGTACCTAATGCTTGCTTTATTTTCTTCTTACTCTGATTTTTTTTACCCATTTTCATTTGCTATATATATGTTTAGGAAATTGTTGGCTAAACACTTTTAAAGGGCATTAAATGTTTCTAGTTTAATTAATATGTCATATCATGAGACAAAAAAAAAAAAAACAAAAGAGTTTACTCGTATTTATTTTGAAAAACTAATTATTAAAAGTTATAAAATAATTAAATATAAAAGTAACCTATAAATATTGGAATCTAATTTAGTAAGATGGTGTGAAAGTCCATGACATAGGAACACAAAAAATTAAGGGGGAGAAGACTAGCAAAAGAATATATGTATTCTTAATGTGCATATATAAAACCATTGAAGTGTGTATATATAATTTTATTGAACATTTTAACATAAATTAGACTACTTGCAAGGTCTATTTATCCAATTTTTGAACTTTGAAAAGTTTACTTCTACATTTCTTTTTCCTTAACTCTCTTCATTTTTTTATTCTTCATTTTTGTTACTGGTTGGGGATACTTTATTTTAGTATCTTATCCTAAATGTCCATTGAGAGAAAAACTCATTCTCTTTCAAGTAACCACCAAATTCTTAGCTTAAGTATTCACCTCCTCAATTTAATCATATGATTTTAATACTACTACTAGTTTATTTCTCAACTTCATTTATAGATTCCTTGAATTTTTCAAAATATTCAAATTTGTATTTCATTAAATACACATAGCCATATCTCAATTGATTATTTATCAATGTAATGAAATAAGACAAACCACCTCTTGCAGGTGTTGTCGACGGCCACAAACATCTATGTGTATGAATCCTAATAACTCATTAACACGTTCTCTTTTTCTTTTCAAGAAGTCTCAATTATCTTATCCAATAAACAAGATTCACACATTTTATATGATTCATAATCAAATAGATGCAAGTAACAATTCTTATATAACTTAACCTTCCTTAATCAAGCTTATATAAAAAAAATTATATAAATATCTGACCTATAATAATCATAAATTTTCTAAAAGGAACAACATTTATCATTAAATGTAAAAGTTAATTTATTTAAAGTTAAGCTAGAAATGGAAATGATAAAGTATGGGAACATATAACAATTCTTTAGTTCTATTACTAGGCTCGAAAGAAAGGGTAAACTATAAGTTCCAATGGCTAATGTAGCAACTCTTGTTTCATTTACAAATCATAGGTCTACCTCACATTTCTTCAACCATATGCTTTTGATGATTTCTGACATATTTCTACAAATATGGGAACCATATCCAAATCCAATATCCAAGTAATAAAATCAAAAGTAGAAAGATTTATCTCAATCATAAAAATACCTAAACCAAAGGCTTCACTAAGCTTCTTCACTTTTAATCTAGTGAGATAAATCCTACAATTCCTTTTTTAGTGGCCCTCTTTACCACAATGATGGCAAGTGCTGTTGCTCCTGTCCTTTTCAAATCACTACATCAATTATGCTTTGTATAGATGGACAAATCATTACTCATTTTTATCTAGCAACCTATATATATATATAGAGTGAGTGTTAATTTCATGCATACATACCAAAATTAGATCAAGTTTTAATCCCTATTTTAGTTACTCCCACTTTTTTATTTAGATCAATAAATCTCTATGTTGACTTGAAAGATCTTACTCTAAAATTTTCTAGTGGGTCAAGATCCCACTTAATTTATTTCACCTTGAGATAATCTAACAATCAAATAAAAAATAATTAGGTAGATAATATAACTTATCAATTACATCACATGTGACTCTTATATCAATTAAATGACAACTCTTTGTCTAAACAAATCACATATGATGCACTTAGCCATTGTCTCTAAATTTATGTGATCATGAGATAACTCATCCAAATCACACAAATATAGTTAATTAGGACCTATGAATTATAATGTCAAACATATTTAGGTTAAGGAGGCTTTTTGCTAACCTAACAAACTTTCTTTAAACAAAACTCTGGTTTTATTCTATAATTATAAAAGCCAACTCATCATGTTCTTATAATATATATCGCATATTTAGCATACAGTCCTAGTATGATATCCTAATATGCATGATTATAGAATCTACTATGTTATTTTCCTCAAGCTATTGAGGAAGTTAGATGGTCAAATCCTAGAGGATTGGAAATTAGTCTTCCAAAGGCTTTTTTGTAAAACTAAGGAAAATAGCAATAAGTAGAAAAGAATAAGGTCTTATGACACTTATATCTTTTCTTTGTTTTTTTTAAAAATTTTTCTTTCTTTTTGGAAAGAACGGACGATACATGGAAAGTCTAAGTTAGCTCTCAACTATATCTCAACCAACATCCCACTCTTGAGGGAGTGGGGCAAACTACTCATTGGTGTGTTGCTCCATCTCAAGGAAGAGCTTTTGGTGAAGAGTATTATTTTGAGGGAGGGAAAGTAGGGTTGATAAGCCACTTTGAGGAGGTAACTAGACTAGATTGCTTGATGGATGTTTTACATGTCATAAGAAATTTTACTCGAGGTCCTTTGCTAGTAAAGGTTGCTTACTCTCACTAGTAGCAAAGGAAAATGGGGGGGTTTCCTAGTGATAATGAGTGGGTCTCATGAGATCTATGTCATCTATCAGAAACATTGCTGGCTACATACAAGTATAGCCAAATTAAGATGAGATGAGATGGAGAAGCCAAGACTGCAGCAAAACTACAATAGAAAATAGGAGAAAACCCACCCTTTTAGCTAACATAGAAAGATACATATAAAGAGAGGATTCATTCAAAGTCTCTAGGTACCGAGAGTTAATGAAGAGAAGGGATTGGGGCATAGTAGACATAAGTCCTTAAACTAGAAAGATTTGACTTACAAATAAAGATGTGCTAATGGCAGTGATATGCCAAACCATCCTATCCTACTCTTATTGATATCTCAAGATGGACATACTAAGATTAGATGGGATACGTAGGACTTGCATTATAGATTTTATAATCCTCTTGAGTTGTCTCCCTTGACACCTTCGTTTGGATCTCCATAGTTACAAATAGATATCCCATCTCAATTCTTTAATTATATAACTTTTACATAATTATGACAGAATCTTTAAGTTACATTCAAGGAGAGTTTAGATAAGAAGAGAATTTATAAATAGAAAATAAGAGAAAGGGACAGAAAGCAATCTTTATACTCCAAAAATTATATTCATTCATATTAATAAAAATAATGACATGGATCTATAAGCTTATAATCCTCTATCATGTTATCATATTCACATTATATGCACAAAAGTAAATACAATTTTAATTTTAATTATTGATATTAAGTTACTTATCCAAGTAATAGTCCTAATGAAATAAAAAAATAGTTTTCTAATTCAACAAGTAATCTAATCAAATATAAATTGTCAATCCCAATCCAATTAAGATGTTTTAATTCTAGTCAAGGACTATATATAATCTAGAATATAATTTTTTAAATTATATTTGAATTAAATTTCTTTTAATTCAATAACTTAATTGAATTAGGTGTTCTATTTTTGAAGAATTTTGAATCTTAAAAATCTAATCAAATTGAACTTATTGTTCTCTACCCATGAATCAAGTCTTTTGTCTTTCAAGTCAAATTGATAAGTTGTTGCAAACCATTACTATCCAAAAGTTCAGCCACTAATACTATGCACACAAGAAACTATAGAGATAATTCTTAAAATCATAAACTCTTTTAAAGGAATAAAAAAATAAAGGGGCAAACCAAAAGAGAGTGCTTGCTCACAAGAATTAATTTGGTTGGC
The DNA here is from genome assembly GCA_037832345.1 of Rhizophora mangle. Taxonomy (NCBI): domain Eukaryota; kingdom Viridiplantae; phylum Streptophyta; class Magnoliopsida; order Malpighiales; family Rhizophoraceae; genus Rhizophora; species Rhizophora mangle. The sequence continues at coordinate 218,376 of JBAPLJ010001292.1, read as the reverse complement.
CATATAAGGTTCTATTTATAGAGAACTTTGGCTATATAAGGCCTAGTATTAACTTCTAATAAATTATACTTTAGTTCCTATAATTTTAAATAATATATTTTGACAACAAAAATTTCTTAAACTTTTAATCAATTATGACTTAATCTCTTTTTATATTTCTCATCATTTTTCTTTATGTGTGTAATCCATTAATATCTTGACATGTAGACAACGAATATTAATTATAATTCCAAAAAATTAGAGAAATTAAACCTTTTTAATTTATCATTAATCTTCTAATTAATTAATTTATATGAATAAATCAAGATTAATGTCTAGACAAATGTTATGATTACCTTAATAGTAGGACTATAAAAGTGGTTTGACTAATCTTTTTAGTACATGTTCTCTTGTTGTAATTCAATTATGTTGTCATACTAATACCCTAATTAGATATTGAGTATGAAATTAGTATTTACTCCATATTGTTTAATCATATTTGTTCTCAAATAATAATACAACAATTGATTATCTTAAGGATATCACAACCATTTATAATCATTATTCAATCTTATGTAAGGATTTCTCAAATTAATATCTATTAAGAACAATAGAACATTCTCCAACAATTACTTTAAGATAGAAAATTATTTATTAATTACTTAACTATCTATATGTAATCAATACGATAATGTCAAGAATTATATTTTGATACAATAAGTATCTAATTTTTATAATTTTATCACAATTATTTTTATAAAATATATTTACTTTACAAACATTATTTTTAGAGTTTATTTAGAACCTTACCATTTGTATAAACATTTTAAAATTAAACATTGTATTTTACTAATAATTGCATGCATGAAATATTAAGTATGTTCATAATAAGTAAAAAAAAAACCTATTTATTACTAAGGCATACATCAACAAAACCAATTTTAGATTGTTTTAAAGTTGAAACATCCAAGACCAATTACATGCGACTATGAAAACATAATATGCTAATATATCTTGGCATTTTTGAAAAATAAGATTCAGCTATCTATTAATTGGTTGAGCTCATAACTATTATATTATGCATAATAAAGTTTATGACTATTGAATTACAAATAATGATTAAAGGAGAAAAAATTGAAAAAAAGAGGAAAATCTCCTCTTCTCCTAAAGACTTGAATTATACACATTCTATTTGATCGGGTTGTATGTTTTGGGTCAATGAATGACCACCTAAAAGTCAATTTGATCCATGGAAAGGTAGTACAAGGTTGGTTAGCAGTGTATAGTGAAATGTGCAAAACAAAAATAAAAAAGATGACATGTTCTTCTATTAGATCGTAACTAGAAAATTTAGATGTGTCTAAAGAATAAAAAAATTGCTAGCTAAGTAAATCCACTCTTTTTTTGCCTTTTATTTTTCTTCTTTTTCATTCTAAAAATTGAAAATTTGAAGATTCAAATTTTAAATATATTCATCTGTGTGAATTAGTTGGCTAATATGTATTAAATAGTAAAATTGCAACATATAGCTCTATTTAATAATACTTGAAATAAAGTGTTGTGAACTAAAGTGTTGAGAGTAAAAGTATTACTATTAAAAATTACATGTTATTTGATAATAATAAAAAAATATATTGTGAAAAAAATTTAGTAAAATTATAAATATTTAGTAAAAATGTTATTAAAAATAACTATTAGTTTATAAATTGACCATAAAAATATGATGTAAAATTTATTTTATCTTTTTAAATATGACTAGTATTTTAATATTTTATATTGTATATTTAATATTAAACATATTATATTAGTTTAAATTAATAATAAAAATATCATTCAAAATGATAATAATTAAAGTAATTTTTAAAAAATAATAATTATTTTAAAATAAAAAAAGAATAAATATTATAACTATCAAATATTAAAAAAAAACACTAATTTTACATTAAAAACCTTAAGTAAAGAATTTATAATCAATCAGGAAGAATTCCTAATTGAAAATTTTGATAAATCTATTGACATCATAAAAAAACCATAGTTACCTCCATCTTGGTCTTATTCAGGTAGGTATCAAATCTCTATCTCGTGAAGGGTTAGATACTTCTATTCTAGTTGCTCTTAAAGATTGTTGTCATTTAAACTTTGATGGTTCTCTCTTAGGCATCATAGAATCAAGCCTATGTTCTGGTCCAATTTACTTTAATTTTTATTTAGATTTCATAGTTTCTTTTCATGATAGGAATATACTTGATATTCTTACTCTATAAATCAAAGTCCATAACAATAGATTCATTGATGGATCGATTCCAATTAACCTAATGTATTAGATCCAATACAAGGCTATGAAATCATCATTTTATGCAAAAGCCATTCACCAAGAAGGTGTTAAAGAAGAAATAGTTTTATGGCAAAATGACATGCAAAGAGCCAACCTTCTAACACCTAGGTACATCAAATGGCATGAGGTAAGTTTGCCTAAAACTTAGAAACTTGAAAATGCTATCACACCAAAACCCCCTATGGCAACAAATGTCAATAGGATAACACAACACTATAACGAAAGTGTTAGTATATCTTTTGCTAGACACTCAACAAGCATTAGATCTAAATCTAGTTAGGATGAAGATCTTGATTCAAAAATTGCCTATCTACAAAGAAGTCGATCTGTGAGACATACTACTAGTCATACTAGAATAGGGAGTCTACAATCTAACCTTGCAGGTATAGATTTATGTAGACAAGTACCACAAGCTGCTTGCATGACTTCTTAAATAGGATCTGTAGAATCCCCTAGAGCATTAAAATCCCAAGTTTAGTTTTCAATAAAGTTTAAGGTACACCATGCTCAATGTTTTGGAAAAAGAATTGGAAAAACCTTTTGAAATTGAAAAACAAGTTTTAAAAAAGAATTTAATGGTGATTAGAATAAAGAAAAATGTGAATGGTTTTAAGACATTTTCAAATTGAAAAACATTTGGAAGTCCAACAAGATTATTTGGATTGGATGTCCAAAGAAAGAAAACATGTATTGTTTTTTAACTGATTTGATAAGTACTACTTTTAATGGGATATTAACATCCTTGGACTTCATAGAGGAAAATAAAATCCAAGCTCAAATCGAATCACAACAATGAGAGTTAATGAATGGCTCAAAAGTTGAGTCTATTCATCCTTCATCATGTGAAATTCAATTCAAACACAAAGGGACTTATGTTCTTGCATCACCATTAGAGGTACAATAAGAACATCAAAATTTTTGCTCAAAAGATATTCAAAAATTAATTGAACAAAATAATTATACAAACAAAATTTTACTGACAATTGGCAACTAACTTTTTAATGTGGATGCCACTATTTCAAACTTCTCAGTCCAAAAAGAAATTTCAAAATTAGAAACTAGTGCTGCAGAGTTTTAAACTTATTTTTAAACCTTTTCAAATTTCAAATAATGCTTCTAATAAATTTCACCAAGCTTTGATGCTCAAACTCCAAGCTTTACAGGAAACTAAGATTGATGCCTCCTTAAATAAAGCCATACAACCCTTTAAGGATTTGGATATAGCAAAATGTCATTTTAAATATTGATATCAGATCCAAAATCTCTTAAGATTTAACATATCAAAGTTAAACCTTTAAGGCCATCCACAAGGATGTATTACCTTAGGCCAATTGCATTATACCTTGCCTTTGAAGAAAAGCCTTTTCTTCAAGCAAAATATAATTCTAATTCAATTTATGAATGGAACATTGATGGGTATTCAAAATATTTTGAATCTCTTTCAGCAAATGACCATGGTGTCTAATACTTATTGGACCCATAGCCACACATATGACCAAACCATTGCTGAAATCCTTGTTGCAAGATAATTTGGCCAACTTAAAGGCTAGTAGGATCATATTCTCACTACCACTGACCACACCACAATTTTCCATGCCATCAAGAAAGATATTCATGGTGAACCTCTTCTTGATGAAAATGGCAGGACTATTCCTAATGTGGTGGCAAGTCTCATCTTTACCATCACTAATCATTTTAAGTTGATCCTTCTTACCTAAGGGATAAGACTATAGAGCTCTTAACCAATCTCAAATGCAAATATTTGCACAATTTCTATTGGTACAAAGATACATTTCTAACTCATGTCATGTAGCAGGAAGATGCAAACCAAGTCTTTTGGAAAGAAAAATTTGTAGTTGGCTTACCCAAGCTACTTGGTGACAAGGTAAGATCTAAACTACAAACTTAATACAATGGTGAAAGACCTTACCATCAACTTGCCTATAGTGAACTAATCAATTTTGTCTAGAAAAAAGTATTGCAAATTTGTGCAAATATCAAACTTCAAAGACAAGTCAAAAGGGAACACAAGTAAACTCGAAAGGAACTTGGATCTTTCTGTGCCTAATTTGATGATAACCTCTATCGAAAGGACAAAGCTAAGAGAAAACACCCATTACCAAATTCAAAACCCATATCACAAAAAATCCAAACCTAAACAATTCAAACTAACTTTTGAGCCTAAGCCAAAAAAAAAAAAACACAAGAAATTTAAACCAACAAAAGCCCAAATGACCAACTACAACTATCACAGATGTGGCAAACTAGGTCATTTAGCCCATTACTACAAACCAAACACAAAACTCCAAACACTTGATCTAGTAGAAAAATGTCTAAGCCCAATTCCAAGCCTTATTGATTGAAACTTTAGAAGATAGCACCCCAGAACTATCTTTGAAGAATGAAGCTAGACTCCAAATTGATGAACTTAGAACTTCCTTTTCTAAAACAGAAATTGGATCTAAAGAAAAAGAGGTATGTGTCCTAACATGAGATTAAGAACAAATTTTAGAAATACTTGACTCGTTGGGTAATGACCATGTAATGGCCCAATTTCTACAGAAGCTTCTTGAAAGCCCATGTTCTTCTTCAAACCTAAATGCCTTGCCACAATGTATCTAGGCTCCTTATAATCTTAAAGATGTCCTAAAACAATTTAACCAGCCCAAAACCAAGCCTATTACTTTAACAGACTTGAAACAAGAAATAAACTAGATCAAACATGAAATCCATGAACTCAAAACCCAACAATCAAAAGACCATCAAACACTAGTGACCCTATTAGACCTAGTTAACCCACAAAATACCAAAAATTTGGACCAATCGAAGTCCTCTAATGCACCCTGAGAAAATGTTAAAAATTTGGAAAGCAATAAATTTCTATTTCTTTTAGTAGAAATCATTACCCAAAAATGGCTTGTTTAAATCAATTAAAAATTGTTAACCAATTTTCTTTGGAGACCATAGCTCTTGTAAATACTGGTACTAATCTAAATTATATTCAAGAAGGACTTGTCCCAAAAATTTTTTTAAAGACAACTATAAAAGGATTAAAGTCAACAAGCAATCGTCAACTGCAAATTGACTACAAACTCACTAAGGTAGAGGTTTGCCAATGAGGAATTTCAATTCAAACTTCTTTTGTCCTTGTTAGAAACCTCAAACAAAAGGTAATCCTTGGAAACCCTTTCTTAAATTTAATTAAGCCTTTCTAAGTAACTAACCAAGGAATCCATACCACTATTCTTGGTCAACCTGTTACCTTTCATTTCATTCAAAAACTTCAAACTAAAATTTAAATATTCTAAAAAATTTTGTCTTTTCAAAAATTAGCAAAAATTAATCTTTTACTACTTTAGACAAAACAATCTTATCTTCAATCTTCAAAATCCAAAGTATCTTTCAAACAACTTGAACAACAACTTTCTTCTCCTGTTGTTTAACAAAAAATTTAAATTTTAAAAGCACAAATTGAAGCATCAATTTGTTATGATGTTCCTCATGCTTTTTGGTTTTGTCAACAATATACGATAACTTTACCTTATGTTAAAAATTTTGATAAAAGGAACATTTTAACTAAAGCAATACCTATTTAGATAAACTTTGAGTTGGTCAAGCATTGTAAATAGGAAATTGACGATCTTTTACAAAAAGGGATCTTCGTCTAGGCCAATCATTGTGGAGTTTTGCAGCTTTTTATGTCAACAAAAATGTAAAACTAAAACGTGGTGTTCCATGATTAGTAATCATCTATAAACCTCTAAATAATGTGTTGGAATGGATTTAATATCCAATTCCAAATTAAAGGGATCTATTACAAAGGCTGGTAAGAGCCCATATCTTTTTAAAATTTGACTTAAAGTCGAGATTCTAGAAAATCCAAATTCATGAAAATGACCATTATAAAACAATTTTTACTATTCCATTTGGATAGTATGAATGGAATATAATGCCATTCGGCCTAAAAAATGTTCCCTTTGAATTCCAAAGAATTATGAATGAAATTTACTTGCCTTACATGCATTTCATCATTGTTTATATTGATGATATTCTAGTTTTCTTTGAAAATCTAGATCAACATTTTAGGCATATCCAAAGCTTCATCGATGCAGTGAAGGGCATACTTAGAAGAATTGAGAAAGTGAGAAGGGAGATTAAGGAGGGGAAAGATCCTAGTTTTGGTTTTGCAAAAGAGAATAGTTAGAAGCTTAAACTTTAGGGACTAGGAAAGAAGATGAATGGGGTCATTTCTTTTGAAAGAAAGGGAGCAAAAGATATCTCAAGCACAAGCGTAGGCACAAACAAACCGAATCTTTGTAGTTGTAAACATGTTAAGAGCATTTGTCCCAAAAATCATTTTATTTCACTAGAACCAACTAGCACTAGGATACAGTTCAATTTGGGCTTAGGTGATTTTCCAATACTTTACATAAGTTTGGTGTTACTTCATGCAACTTACCATTTTAGATTTATTTTTAAATTTTTTTCATTTATTTACTTATCTATATGTTACTAAAAAAATGTTACATGTTTATAGTTAATGTTTCTATGGTCAATATGCAACATGTATGCTTTATTTGGTAATGCATTTTAAATTGTGTTGTAATGAGTTAAAGTATCTTTAAATTAAAGTACAATTAAAATATTATTTGATTATATCTTTCAAAATTGATTTTTCTTACCTTAACTCCTTTAAAATCCTAGTTTTAGAAAAGTGATGATGAAATGTTTTAAAAATTACACTCATCTTGATTTGTAGAGTCATTGCAGTTCTTAGATTTTGTACAAATTATGATTATAAATTCTTTACTTAAGGTTTTTAATGTAAAATTAGTATTTTTTTAATATTTGATAGTTATAATATTTATTCTTTTTTTTATTTTAAAATAATTATTATTTTTTAAAAATTACTTTAATTATTATCATTTTGAATGATATTTTTATTATTAATTTAAACTAATATAATATGTTTAATATTAAATATACAATATAAAATATTAAAATACTAGTCATATTTTAAAAGATAAAATAAATTTTACATCATATTTTTATGGTCAATTTATAAACTAATAGTTATTTTAATAACATTTTTACTAAATATTTATAATTTTACTAAATTTTTTTCACAATATTTTTTTATTATTATCAAATAACATGTAATTTTTAATAGTAATACTTTTACTCTCAACACTTTAGTTCACAACACTTTATTTCAAGTATTATTAAATAGAGCTATATGTTGCAATTTTACTATTTAATACATATTAGCCAACTAATTCACACAGATGAATATATTTAAAATTTGAATCTTCAAATTTTCAATTTTTAGAATGAAAAAGAAGAAAAATAAAAGGCAAAAAAAGAGTGGATTTACTTAGCTAGCAATTTTTTATTCTTTAGACACATCTAAATTTTCTAGTTACGATCTAATAGAAGAACATGTCATCTTTTTTATTTTTGTTTTGCACATTTCACTATACACTGCTAACCAACCTTGTACTACCTTTCCATGGATCAAATTGACTTTTAGGTGGTCATTCATTGACCCAAAACATACAACCCGATCAAATAGAATGTGTATAATTCAAGTCTTTAGGAGAAGAGGAGATTTTCCTCTTTTTTTCAATTTTTTCTCCTTTAATCATTATATGTAATTCAATAGTCATAAACTTTATTATGCATAATATAATAGTTTTCCTGATTGATGACACCTAAGGAAGAAGCCTCAAAGTCATAACTTAATGAAAAAGGTCAAAAAAGAATAGACATACTTACCAGAACAAAGATAGACCTATAGTTAAAGCTAGTGAAGGTTATGTGGGGATTTCCCTACCTATGTCTTAGGGCTTACAAATGGTCATATTACCTTTCCTAGGACTTATTGCTTGGAACACTCTCATTTGGTTTCTCTCCACTCACGCTTAACCCTTTGGTTTCTCTCCTCTAATAGTTATGTGTACCCTCCTTCTCTCTTTAACAACAAGACCTTTGGCTTTAATACCACTTTCACTACAAGATCAACATAAGGATAAGAGTGTGAGAGTGAAAAATTTTGATAAAATCTATAATATGTGGTGCTATTAAACCATAGGGTGTTCTAGAGCAAGCTCCTTAAGAATAGTTATTGGTTTCTAACCTATATACTATAGTTTGAAAAATTGTTTAAATGCAAATATAGAATGTAAAATAAAGTTTGAATTTAAACTTATTAAAACTTGTAAGAAACTTACAAGGAAGACTTCTATATAACACTTGACTCTTATAAAGGAAGTTTATAGAGAAGTGCTACTTCTAAAGGCTTGCTTTGTGAGGATAGCTGCTTTGGATGCTTGGTGAGGTGGAAAGTTGGCAAAGTCAAGACAAAAGATCTTTTGGTGGGGAATCTACTCTTACCTGCATACTATTGTAATACCATATGGTAAAAGCAAAAATACTCTAGGAAAAAGCAAAGGTAGATTCTCTTGTCCAAGATTTAAGATCTACTTTTTCTTTATATATTTTATTATTATGAAAAATTTTATATTCTCAATATTTTCTCTTTATATATATTAGACCATATTAAATAGATTATATTTAGTTATTAAACTTATTTACACTGTGCTTAATTACTTAAATTAAAAATAAAAAAGGTCAAATCACTAAGTGAAAAAGTATAAATAAGAAAATAAATTAAATTTTGGTATAATGTCAAATACTTTTTAGAACTTGAGTTTCACTTGAAAATTTAATATAATAAGTACAAAACTTTATAAATATTATAAACTAAATAAAAATTTATATATTTTAACAATATAAAAAATTTTATATTTAAACTTAATTAAATAAATCAAAATTGAATAGGTAAAATATAAGTGTTATGTCTCATTAGTATTAAATTCAATTAATTAAATCCAAGATTATGGAAAAAAAAAAACAATCAAATTATAAATCAAATTCTAATACAATGTCAAATAACATTTTAAAATTTTAATTTTTTTAAAAATTGAAACTAATAGATATAAAATTTTATAAACATTACAAACCATTTAATGTTTTTATATTTTAACATGTGTTAAGTCCAATAAACACATGAGATAATAAAATTAAATTAAATGGACTAAACTCAAGTACTATCACTCTCTATCACTTAATTAATTTAAATAAAAATATGGTAAGAGTTAAACCACTAAATTATGTGTATAAATAATAAGATAAACTAAATTTTGATTATAAGTAAAGTAATAATTTGAAATATCAAATCCACCTAAAAATTTTAATTAATGACAATATGAGAGATCTTTAAATTTAGACAATATGAGAATTTTATATTTTCAATAGCATGAACACTTTTCTTTGTTGTTTTCTTATGTCTAATATTAATTTGTATTCTCTTTTACCTTTGACTTCCTTTTAAGTTAGGAAGACATTCAAAATAGATATGAAAAATTTCATCAAATTAATTAGTGTAAATCAAACAATTATTGTCTTTTTCTTTTTATGAGAAAAAGAAAGTAAAGGAAAATAAATTAAGTACAAGATAATTAATCATTCTTAAGGATGACAAACTCTACTACTTGAAACCACACTCCTAAGCTTGGAAGAGGAAGTCATCAAAACTTTAACTCCAATTCAAATTTTAGCCTAGCTGTTAGCAACATCTTTAGGAAAAAGTAGTTAGCCTAGCTATTAGCAACATTTTTAGGAAAAAGACCTCCTAGGTTTGAAACTTAGAATGAGCAACCCTTCTCTTCTTTTTTTTTTCTTTTTTTTTTGAGACATTAACAATCTCCTTGTCATTTTCAAAGAATTGAAAAGATAATGATTATTCAATAATTTTGAAAGTCAAAACATAAATAACAATATTTTAAAATTAAATCAATACATAAGAATCATTCTTAACCATAAATTTAAATATTATAGTAAATAAGTTTCAAACCATACATTTTAGTTAATAAATAATGCAAGCATTTCATGCAAATGATTTTATTAAGGCCTTGTATTTATATCATTTTCATTGATATTATAAAGTCAAGTCTCTTAACTAATTGCAACGACCTACATTTTATATCCATGTAAGCACATTCTAAGTGCCCTAACCATAAAAAAACTTTCCTAGGTCTATTTAGAGTTCAAAATTCATCATCTCTTTACAAATTATGAGTAGTAAAAATGGGATGAAAACATTTAATTATAGTACTACAATTACATTAATGGTGCACTCTGATTCATTAAAAACAAGACTTGGCATAATATTATGTATTGAATTAAGTTTTCAACATTTGTGATTAATCTATATAGGCTTGAGAATCATTTCACTTCATGTGTTATTCATCAAATGTCTTGTCAATCCTTTAGTCAAAGGATCAATCATATTTTGGCTTGATCTCACAAAGGCAATCATGATCACTCCATTTGTGATCAATTCTCTAGCATAACTATTTTTATGTTTAAGGATTATTGATTGACCATTATAGTCTTAACTATAAGTTTTTGTTAGAGTAGCAACACTCCATAGTATATAATAATAAGTGCTACTCGCTTTGACTACAAAGTAATCTCATAAAGCAAGTTCTTTAGTGATTTTACCTCTTTATTCACTGAAACTAGTACTACTACAAACTTTGTAGCCATGATGAAATTTGTTATGCCATTCTATTTCTTGGAACCCTAAGAAATACAACCCTTGCCAAGCATTAAGATCTACTCACTAGTAAAAGTATGATCTTCTACATTAGTAATCCGACTAACATCTATATCCTGCTAAAATAAAAGGGTGAAATGTATAGTTTATGCCATATCTATTTTCTTTAGGTATTTTAAAATTTTCTTTACTCCATGTTAATGCATATTGCTTGGATTACTCATGTACTAACTCATTTAGCCAATTACATAGCCTATGTTCAGTTTTATATATATCATTAAGGACATGAGACATCCTATTACTTAAGTATATTCTAGTTGTGATACTATTCTTCAAACATTTTTAGTAATCTTAATGTTAAGGTTAAATGGGATAGATATTAGAATGCAATTTGAATGATTGAACTAATTAAGAATTTTCTCAATGTAATGCAATTGAGTAAGTGTTATTCTCTTTTGATAATACAAGATTATGATTCAAAGGATTACATCTACCTCACCTATGCTTTTCATAACAAAATTAGTTAATATAAACATTTTGTTAACTTTTACTTGTTTAAAGATGGTTTAAAAGATTAATATGTCATCAAGTACAATAGATTATGGTACCTTTTCCTTTATTGAATTTATTGTAAAAAATTTGTTTGATTTATTAATCTTTAATCTTTTAGTAAGTACCACCTGATCAAATATTTGGCCCCATGTCTTAGGTGCTTATTTTAGTCCATACAAGTAATTAACAAATTTGCACACATTTTTCTCTTAGCTAAGTATAATAAATCCTTCAAGTTGACCCATATACACTTGATCTTCTAATACATCCTTTAGAAATGCTATTTTAGTTTCCTTCTAATGAATTATTAGGTTATGAATCAAAGAAAGTGCAATGAGTACACTTGAACTTTTAGCCATTAGAGACTATGCAATGAAATAATCAATACCTTGCTTTTGCGTCATTTTGCTATCATCCTAACTTTAAAGTTGTAAATGGATCCATTAAGCTTCATTTTTCTTTTTGCAAATTCATTTATATCCAATTGGCTTTGAGTAGGGGGAAGTCTATTGATTTCTAGCTTTGATTACCCATAATTGAGTCAATTTCATCATTCATAGCTTTCTTCTAAAAACATAACATCTTGCAATTTCAATGTTTCATCAAATGTCTTAATATTATCTTCAGTTACCAATATGGAATTTGTTTAGATGTTAATTCTTTTGTCCCTTCAACTAGAAACACAAAGAAATCCTAACCAAAAGTCTTTACTTCCCTTACTCTTTTGCTCCTCATCTTTTTTATTTTTATTTGCTAAAGCATCATTTTCAATCTTAAGAAATTGTTTCTGTTTTGGAATATTAGAAACAAAGATGAATTTGCTTTCATCAAAAATAGCATTTATCAATTTAATGATTATTTTAATAGATATTAAGATGTTAAGCTCTATGACTATTAATTGATAGGTCTTATTGTTATAAGCATATCATAAAAAGATAGACTCAACTCCCCTTTTAGCCAACATTAATTTTGATTAAGGAAATCTAACAATTGCTCTACAAAGCCAAATTCTTAAATAACAAGGTTAGGCTTTCTTTTATTCAAGAACTTATATGGGGTTGTTTTGTTACTTTTGGTTGGATCTATATTTAAAATGTGGTATGTTATAAGTTATGCCTTACCCAAAAATCCTTGACTCAAGCCAAAATTTGATTACATGACATTGATCTTTTCTATTGACTTGCGATTTTTGTATTTACATCACCATTTTGTTGTAGAGTGTAAGGAATAGTAGTTTCATGAATAATTCTCATATACTTACAACACCATTTTGCAATTTTATTTTAGTTTTACACAAATTGAATCTCTCATGAGCTTTATTTTTAGTATCCAATGATTAAACATACTAGCAATTTGAGTAGTTATCAATGAATATCACAAATATGTCTTTCCTCTTAGTATTAATGTGTTGTGCAAATCACACACATCACTATAAATTAATTTAACATGTTTGAGGATCTTTAACTACTTGGAAATAGAATTCTAATGATTTTTGTTAGCATACAAGTTATGCATTTGTTTTTAGATTTATCAAAGTATGGCAACAAGTTCAATTTAACCATATCATGCAATCTTCTAAAGTTTATGTCTTAACCTATTATGCCATACAAAAGAATGCTTAGCAATATAAGCATAAACATTAACATTAGTATTAACAACAAAATCAAGTTCGAACATGCCATTTACTAGTTCCATAGCTTTGAAGTAACTTTTATTCTCACAAACATGTTGGGCAACATCAAAATTAATTTATTAAGTAATGTCATCCTCAAATGAATTGATCTTTGTCATCATAGGAATCATTTTTTCATTTATTGTTTAGAGGGGAACTGTTTCTTTACCCATTTTTTTTACTTGTTAAGATGACACTCATATTTGTTGTGTTCTTTTTTGTTGCCTTTTCTTTTTAATTTGCCTCTTGATTTTCTTTTGTTATCATTATATTGATTCTTTCTCTTGTTAGTGAACTTGCTTGATTGTCTTTTCTCAATCACATGTAACTTTAAAACATGAGAGTCATGCTTATTTTTCCATCTTGTATGCAAAACTCTTTAACTACACAAAGATAGTTAGCAAGAATTTGAAGGGATATATTCTTTTTCTCATATTTTAGGCTTCTATTGAAAATATTTCAAAAAAGAGGCAATTTATCAATACTAAAATTTACAATTACAATTTCATCCATAGACATTTTGTATTATAAAATATTATTTAGAATCCTTTAAATTTCAAAAAATTATTCTACACTAGCCTACCATTAGTTATCTTAAAATTGTTAAATTTTGATACCAAAAATTTCTTACTAGTTACATCCTCTTGTATATACTTTATCCCCAATTTTTCCCATAAACTAGTGACCAAAGCCAACATTAAGGACAACAAGTGGCTGCTACCATTAGCCACCACCTCCTTTTTCCTTCCTTTCCCTCCTCTTTCAAATCATCCTAGTATATGTAAAACATTCAACTAAAAAAAAAAGGAAAAGAAAAAGAAAATTAATAAAACATAAAAAAGAGAAAAAAAAAAGTCAAAAAATTCACAAAAGAAAAGATTGACTTTATCAAAGCCTGTTAATTTAAACTAGTTAACTCCATTCCATGCCCTCTTATTTGAACTCGTAACCCTATGAACTTGAGTTAGAATTAATACTTAAAGCCTTCTCAAACATGGAAACATGACTCAAACTAAACACACTCCCCACAAAAATTAAACATGAAATTTCTAACCAAGCACTGCATTAACAATACCATTCTTAATATATCTTAAGCCTATATATGAATCAATAAAAATCTCTAGTAACAATGAGATGTTTTTTCAAATCCTTATCAAAGCCAACAAGAGCCTATTCTTTCAAATCTTTTCTTTCATTTTTTGGGTCTAGACGTTAAAACTCCAAAAAAAAAAAAAAAGTGAAATAAAACATTTCTTTAAGCAAACTAAAAGCAACAAAACAATAAAAGCTAATATTTTTTAAAAACAAAAATGATGGAGATTAGTGCCTCCTCTATTTGTTAGAGTATATTCAAACCCTAGGCCTTTTATTCTTCTCTCTTTTCCTTCAAAGACTAGAAGAAGAAAGATAATTTTTTTTTTCAAAAATTACTTTCAAAAAAATGAAACCCACTCCTTCCTTTATTTATTTTTTCAAAAATAAACAAGAAAAATAAAAATAATAAATAATAAAAATCAATAAAAAATAGGAATAAATAGAAGTCCATGTCCTTCTTTACTTTGAAATCCTTGTCCAAGATTAGATCTTCCCTTTAAGGCTTTAAATTAGACCATATGCTCTTGAATCCAACACAAAAATGCCCTTGTGCCCCTTGGAACTTGTAAAGAAAAATAAGTTAAGGCTAAGATTTTCTTTGGACATTCTTAGGGTTAGATTGTCTTGATGTTTTCTTGTGTGAAATGAAAAGGGGTTAATATATAATTTTATTTGTAATTTTGCATGATATGATAAATCTAACCTAACCTTTCAAAAGTAACAATTCAATAAACTAAGAAATTTTTTATAACAATTCTAGCTAATTGTTAAGCCAAATTAACAAAGAACATTTATGTTAATAATATTGTGCATTGATAAGAAAGGGAAGCTAAGGTGTATTGAAGACAACAAAAACAAAATCCCACATCTCAATTGGTCCAAGCCTAAACCCAAATCTACTTGGAATCCAAATGGTAATAACCCATTAACCTTTTATTTATAATAATTTGATGAAAAAAAAATTAAGAAAACATTAAAAAATGTAATTCTAAAAAAGGAAATTTAATTAAACATATAAGATAAACTTAATTAAGTAAATAAAAAATTTATAACTATAATATATATAGACAAAATGCAAAACCCTAGTCAATTTCTCTCTATAGGAAAATATTTTATAAAAATAAGAGAAACATTTGTGAGAGAAAATTCTTGAGTAAGATAGTGAGTGATTGAAAAAAATAAAATGTGAGAGAGACAATTGTTTTAAAGGCCATATGGTCTATAAGAGTTGAAAGAGAGTAAAAAGTAATAGGAAGTAATTACTTTCATAAGACCTATATCAAAGATAGTGGTAGCCTACACTTTACTTCAGCCTTTTTATTTGAGTTTTAGAATTTAGGGACTATAATATCCAATTTATGGGTTGTTGGGATTAGGGGCATTTGTTTAAAAATGCCAATTATTGGTTAATCTATTATGACCCAAAGCCATATTAATTGTTACTATAATTTTCTTTTTCTAAGTTTTTACTTTATTATTCTATTCCCTTTCTCGATTTTCTTAGTTTGTAGCTTTCCTATTCTTTTCAATTCTTGATTTGCTTCCTTATACAATCATTTTATCTATCATTTTGTAAAAAAGGAAAAAAAACATTTATGGTTGAAGGAAATCAACTAATTAATTATAGTGGAATAAGCTTGTGGAATAAATAATTTTTATTTATAATAAACTAGGCTATAGCTTTGTCACTTCCTAATTATTTATTAATTAAATGTAACCTGTTATCCTTGTATGCAATTTTTGTTATTTGGAAATCATACATAGTTTATTAACCCTTAATATAATTACTCATTTGGGATATTAATTATTATAAAGTTTCATCTTAATGGGACCATGATGTTGCAACCTAAGATTACATATGAATGGGAAGAAGCCAAGGTCATTAAAGCCAACATAATAGACACCTTATTGATGCTTAGCTTCAATGCAATAATAAAAAGACATGGAGACAATAACATAGTTGACTACATGCAAGTTGACTAATTATACGAGTTTATGAAGTATCTTAGCAAGACAAGTGACAAGTAATGTTTGATATGTTGAATCAGATGGTTGAGACAAGAGAGCATGTTGTACATATCAATGTTCTACAAGAGGTTAATAAACATGTATTTGCCATTGTTAAGGATATTCTACATGTAGGTGGTGTTGAGCTATAAGAGCTTGATGGTGGAACTAAGAATGTGGGGAAATGTGTTGGGTATGTGCAAAATGAAGTTGAGGTGCAAATGGTCTTACTAATGGAATTGTGACACAATCTTTTATTTATAATATAATTGGTTGGTCAATAGCAGGATCATTAGTTAAGTCAAACTACTTGTCACAAACAGCAACGTGCTAAAGTAACTAACATTATAAAAGAGCGTGAACAATATTTTTATAATGCTACTATATTTGAACAACACATTGAGAGTACTTATGCCAATAACAAGTCTCTTTCAACTTGATTGCAAAATAATTGCTTGTACTAAACCCTTGGTTAACAACTTTGTATTACAATTTTAGATGTCTTTATATCATCCCAAAACTTTAGTGTTTAGTACCAAATAAGTCCAAGCAGCTATTGTACAAACTCATGGAAAAAAAATAACCCTTTAGGTAGATTAGATATTATGCAGCACACTAATATACACAATAAAAGCATTGGGTAACAATTATGTAGAAACCTTAACTATAAGGTGTTGTTAAGTTAGCAATAAGTTAATACTTTTGCAATAATTAAGGATTGTACTTTTCAATCAATTACAAATTATATTTTTGAAATAATTAGGAATTATTATGTATTAGTATTCACTTGCTTTATTTTGTAATAGTGCAACCATTAAACACCCATTAAGCTATGATTTTAGACGGTGTTCATGAATTCAATATTTATATGGCTAGACTATGCCAATGAAGGATCTATTACCTATTATAACACTTATTTTATGGCTTGTTAACTAATATATATATATATATATATATTTGGTTTAGCTTAATAGTTCAATTAATTATAGACCTTTGCCAATAACCATAAAAGAAGAGACCAAATGATACTTTCCCATCTCAATTTTCACTATCCAACTAAAAATCAAAAAAAGATAAAAACAAAAAAACAAAAAAAAGAGTTATAAATCAAGAATTCCTCTACTAGAACTTCTTTTCTCATATGATAATGAAAGGAATTTTTCCTTTCAATAATGTAATAGTTGGAAGTTAATCAAAAATATCCACTACTGTAGCCTTTCCTCTCCATTGAACACTGTGGACTTTTATGCCAAAAGTTAAAACCTCCTTGAAATTTTAAGGGTTAGAATAATCAATAGTTTAATTCATTTATGATCAACAAACAACCATTATCCACATTTTGAACCAATTGAGTTAACATTTACAATTTTAAAAGTATATAACAAATGTGTCATACAATTGATAACCTTGCAGTAACATAAACTCTACAACAAAAACATGATGTTGCCCTTTGCACCAAAACACTAATGCTTGGCACAAAGATTGACATGAGTTAAGCACATTAAGGAGGCAAGGTGAACATAGAGTCAATGTTCATGGTAACAAGACAAGGAAGGCTAGGTAGAAGTTGAGTTAAGGGTTATGGCATTGATGTTAAGTAGCTAAAGAGTTGGGGGCTAGAGCACATGCATGATGGGTTAAATAAGGCAATGTCTCCTACTAGTAAAGGGTCAGATTCTTTAATGCTCTTTGGAGGGGAAGTATGTTTTGACATAAGGTGTGATGGCTCAAGCAAGGTAATGTCTCTTACCATTAAAGGGTCAAATTCTTTAATACTTTTTAAAGGGGTAATGCATCTCTCACACAAAAGTTAGCTAATGTATTGATACTATGTGAGCACTTAGGCTGAGGTTCAAACTAACAATGTGTGGTTTAATTGTGAGTTAGCTTATAAGTAAGTTGAGAATAGCTTAAGCATTGATGAAATATTAGTGCACTATTGGAGAGTTTGGGCTAACTATATGTAATTTAATTGTAGGATGGCTAAAGTATGAAGTTTTATGAAATCACAAATTTAAGGGGACTCCTAACCTTTTCTCCTCTTCAATTACCACATTTGATCCTGATTATCTCTCAACCTCATTGTCTAACACATGGTTAACATTACAGTTGACCTAATTCATATAACACTTTTTCAAGTTTATGTATGGATCACAAGATCATGCATAAGGTAGTCAAACTCTTAAAGTGTCAAGTTCAATAATATAAACTCTTTATACAAATAAGAAAATAATAATAATAAAAAGGGTCTTGAATTAAAAGAATAATTAATCACATAAACTAAAGATCAAATTACATCTAAACCTTAGCTTAAAATAGTTTAGCTAGTTATAATGAAGTTCAACAATCCATTAAGTTTAGAAAAGAAACCCAATGAGATTACACCAAAGAGTAAGTAATTAAAATCAAACAAAACTTAGTCTTTGAAGATAAAAACTCATAGTCAAAGCTATTCCCCTTCTTTCTCCAAACTTGTCGATTTTTATTTTCACTTTCCTTCTCCTTTTTTTTCTCTCTTCTTTTTCTTCCCTTACTCTCCTTTATCTTTCTATTGATTTTATGTCTCCCCTTATATTTTGACAAGTTCAGAATTCCTATGTCCATTTAACCTCCAAAAAATTTATAAACGATAACTTCTAACTAAAGTTTTTTATATATGGACACTAAATCAAAGTTCTACATAAACTGAAAAATTGTAGCCTTGTTTCTTTTGTTTTATTAATCATAATAATAACTCAATTCAATCTTCTAAAATGAAAGTTATGCCCAAAATGCTGAATTGTACTCAATCAATAATGGGATATAATCATAATTGGATTTGGTTTTTGAATATAGGTAGGACTCCTCTTCAAACACAACTCCAAATTAGATTAGGAATTTTGTCAATGATTCTTTTTTTACTTGTTACTCTTCCATCAATATTTCTTCCATTTTATGACACATATTCATTTGAAATATTCACGTAACTCCTCTCTTACAAATATATATATGTGTGTGTGTGTGTGTGTGTGTGTGTGTGTAAAATATGCATAAAGTTAAACATAAGTGGGATTAATAACACAAACGTAAGAGTTAAATTAGATGAAAATATATATCAAATTAAGCCCTATTACCTTCTCCTTTTTCACTTTTCTTGGCTTGCTTCTCTTTTTCTAATCCTTTCTCACTTGTATAATTCTCCTTTATGTCTCTCCTTTTATATTGGGACAACTCTTTTTCATTTGCTCTTATATCCTTAGTTAATCTCAAAAATTTCATTGACTCATATGATGTAGCTAAAATTTTTTGTATGGAGAAAGTGAATCAAGTTTTAGTCAAATGAAGAGTTGTATCTTATCTCTTATCTTTATTTTACCTTAAGAATCAAATAATTTGGAAGTTTAAAGAAGTTATGCCAACAAACTAAATAATACTTAGTTAATTATGAGACAATATCTTGATTAATCTTTGTTTCCTATTTAGGATTGGATTTTTTTCTTCAGATTCCTAAATGTGATGACATGTTCCAAAAGTTTAATAAATCTTATTTTCTGATATACCAAACAAATTGAAGGGAAAGTTATTGGGCTAAAGAAATAGCAAACGAAGAGAAGCTCTTGCTATGAACGGAAGAATCAAACCTGTTAGCCAGCAATAGCAAAAAAGTCAAAGTCATTGGATATAGTCTTCTGACGACAGAGCTCCATTCAAAACCAACTAGAATCATTAAGTTGACCAATGGCGCTGAAGATGGCAAGCGTAAGGCTTCGCATTGTGACATGGTTTTATCTTAAGTTAAGGACTAGCAGTGTTCCGTGATCCACAACTGGGGACCAACCAAGTCCAATGTTTTTTGATAAAATATAACTTGGTAACCATCCAAACTTGGTGCCTTGAAAGGTCCCATGTCAAACAAAGTTATCTTCACTTCTTCACTATTAAAAGGCCATGTAAGAGCAAACATATCTGAAGTAGATAAATAAGCAAAACAACAATGAAATGGAAAAATATTTGAAACAGTGCCCTTTTTAAAATTTAACTATTTAAAATGATTACAAGCTAAAGCTGCAACAATACACTTTTCCAAATCCATCCCTTTATGTCATCTCATAAGGCTTCAATTTTATTACGTTTTCTTTGGACCACAATGTTTACTCAAAAATATTAGGTATTTTAGTCACCATCTGAAATCTACTAGGCCAAATATTTTTGAAACCAAAAGATCTCCTCTTAAGCCAAAATCCTTCTAATTCATTTTATAAATGATGCTCTAAGGCAATTAGACCCATTGACATGAGATTCTCGACAGTTGGCCACCCTAAAGTCATGCTAAAACATGTTTCCTCCCTGAAAGGGCATTACCAAAATCTTTTTTTATTCCATTCCATTAAAATAGAAGAATGTTCTAAAAATGTAATAGGGATAGCCACTTGCTAATTCCTTAAACCTCTTAAGAGCATATGAAAATCCTTAAGATGAAGTCATGCTACCTAAAACTGAAAAGGCCAGTCTTATTTATGCATTTGTTAAATCCCATTCAACCATACCAGTAAAGGAAAATGCTTAAAGCTAACTCACAAAAAAGGAAAAATCACCACTGTGTGCCAACAAAGCCTTCACTACACATTGCACAAAGCTTTGTCTAACCTACAAAGTACTCTTGTTTGGGGATTTTTACCTTTAGGCCAAGTTAACTGAGGTCCCAAGAAGCCCAAGTCTAACAAAGATAGCTCATTGATAGACTTGCAGAAAGGACCCCACTTATAATCTCGGAGGTGACTCACTCCCATTTTTTCTCTAGATACACTACCAAATAAAGGGACTACGACAACCGATTCTTACGTAGTGGTTATAAACTGCCACATAAAACCCATAAGACAACATTAATAACCGTTGTGTAAATATGATGTGGCAATAATTGACTTTAAGCAATGGTTATAAGCCAATGATTCAAAGTTGCTGTCTTATCTTAAGAAAAAGTAATAATTATAAATGTTTACATATTAATTTTAAACTACTGTGTATTTTTATGAAATTTAGAAGAGCAATAAATGATAAATTTATGAAACTTGTTATAATAGATAGACATTCAGTATTAATTATTTCTTTATTTTATTTTTTGGCTTAAGTTTTCAAGGAAATATTATTGCACAAATGCATAAGGATGGGAAAAAGAACAATCATGAAAAATGTTGCCGTTGAAACTCACTATATCCTTACAACTTTTATCCTTTTTGCTTGTCTTTTTTGTTTTCTTTTCCCAATCTGATACTTGTGTTTTGAAGTTTTTGGTAAGCTATTTTTGATTGGGATACCATTTGTGGCCTGATTGGTTTAGCGCCTGCTATTTACTCTTTTTATTAATCTAGTTTTTGTTTAAAGCAATTCAAGTTATAATAGATACAAAATCAAAGGATCTTTAACTAGAGGCATGTCAGTCACGTTATTGGAAGGTAAAAATCCATGCGTTTCTTCTTATTCCAGAGGCACATCCACTCGGGTAAAGATCAAAATCATTGTTATCTTAGACATTCATTTGTTTCCTTTTTTATAGAAAAAAAAATTAAATCTTATACTGATTTGATAATTGCATTTTAAGAACTGATAATGTTAACAATAGCCTTCCAATTTTCTTTTTTTGATTGTTTTGTTTCTTTTCATTTTGTAATTTCTCTATCCCACTTTTTCTTGGCATGATTAATCAATTTATACATACCTGGGCATTTTTTCCTCTTATATTACAGTTTATACTATTAACGGTTTCTTCATAATTATATAATTGCTTACCAAAATAATTTTTTTCTAATAAAACTTTGCTCGTTGAACCCATCCTTAAATATAAAGAAAGATCAATAGATCACATGTTTGTGCCCAAGAAATATGAATTCCAAATTAATTGGTAAACTATTAATGTTTTCTTTTGTGCTATTCAGCCTTTATGGGAATACATGAAGATGGGATCATAGTACAACCAACACCCATTATTGTTCTTTGACTAATAAGTAGTTCAAGCTTTCTTAAATTCTCATAACAAAGCCATCAATCATCTATTATAGGTGTGAGTTATTGGCATGTTTATTGATCCCAATAATTGTGCTCCAAATGCAAGTTATAGAACAACAAATTGGTATGTCTTCCATGTATATTGTCCATTTTGGAGTCTTTTTTATTATATTTGATGATTTTGCTAGCACAAAGATGTATACTAATTATCCTACAAAGGATGCTTTAGGCAAATTATTGGAGATGTTTTCCAAAGTTGTTTCCGTAGGATTCCAAGTGTTCTTTTGAAGTTGAACACTAATGAAAAATTTGTGCAATCATTGGTAGAAACAAGTTAATGGCCATGACAACATGCAGAACTGATTCTTAGTACTACTTGTTTTTTGGTACAGTCTCACTTTGTTAGATGTATGCTAGTTGGTAATACCTTTTGGCCCTTAAATGCTTAATTGTTTTCTAGTAGTACGACCATTACCTTCTTCTGTGATCATTTCAAGGTCTTATGCATTGAAGGCATAAATATGGCTAGTTTTGGATATGTCTAATGTTTGTTCTATCTATCTCTCTCTCTCTCTCTTTGTACTGGTCTTGTGAGGAGAAGTATGTGGATTGTTGCTAGTTTCATTGTGAAGGCAAGAGACCATTATCTCATGGAAGGCAAGAAACAAATTGAGGATATGGAGAAGAAGATAATGTAATTGCACTTTATTCTCTCTAGTTTGAAAGTTTTATAGATAACATATGAATTTCTTTATTTTTAATGGATTGAATCAAATATGGAAAATTAACTTGATTTTTTGCTACTATCTCCTCCTAGTTGTTACTTATTATGCTTAATCAAGCCTAATGTTTGCATTTCAAATACTTATTAAGCTTGAGTGAGAGGACTCATTTCTTCCATGTTGATCATTGCATGATGCCTTTATTTACACAACATATGGTTTAGATTATGGGATACTTTCTAAATTCATTGTCAACAAAATGTGTTCTTCAAGGACAACGTAGTGAGCAATCAATCTTTTTGGTTCTATTCAAATAATTATCATAGATGTCATAGTTTTGTAACTTGGAAATAGTTAAAGAACTGCTACTTATTTTCTTGAAAAATAGCTACTTATTCTCTTAAAAAACTATTACCTATTCACTTAAAAAATGATTGCTTATTTCCTAAAAAAAATTGTTACTTATTCCCCTAAAAAACTGCTGCCTATTCTCTTCAAAAACCGTTGTCTATTCTCTTAAAAAATTGCTACCTATTCCCTTGCAAAACTACTACTTATTCACTTAAAAAATTGCTGCCTATTCCCTAAAAAACCTGTTGTCTATTCACTTAAAAAACCACTACCTATTTGCTTAAAAAATTGCTGCCTATTCCCTTAAAAAACCATTGTCTATTCCCTTGAAAAATTCCTTCTTATTCCTCTACAAAACTACTACTTATTTGTTTAAAAAATTGCTACCTATTTACCTAATAAAATATTACCTATTCCATTAAAAAACTGCTAACTATTCACTTAAAAAATTATTGCCTATTCCCTTAAAACTATTGTCTATTTTTTAAAAAAATCACAACCTATTCCCTTATAAAACTGCTACTTTTT
This sequence comes from Rhizophora mangle, assembly GCA_037832345.1. Lineage (NCBI taxonomy): Eukaryota > Viridiplantae > Streptophyta > Magnoliopsida > Malpighiales > Rhizophoraceae > Rhizophora > Rhizophora mangle. The sequence goes on along the minus strand of JBAPLJ010001292.1, from coordinate 194,533 downwards.
TTTGCTTAAAAAAGCTATTGTCTATTTATTTAAAAAACTACTATCTATTTTCCTAAAAAAATTGTTACCTATTCTCTAAAAAATAACTACTTATTATTTTAAAAAATTGTTACCTATCTTAAGATGCCTTTAGGCAACAATTTCATGTGTGTAACTATAGGAAGAGAAAACTACCACCTTAGATTTATTGCAGCACTCATAAATGTAATGGCATGAAAACTGTTACATTAGACTTTAGGCAATTTACTTTTGTGTTCATTAGTGATCCAATTTACTTTTGAGTAGGCAATGGCTGGCATGCTTTCTTGAACTAAAAAGAAAATGGGAACGTATGGGCAAACCACTTTTTGCAACTATAGTCACAAGTTTACCATGTGCTTCTCTTGAAACTAGAAATTTATAAAGTATAACGGATTACAAACACATAAATCAAAAACAGCATTCGTTGGATGTGTTAAAACAAATGTGATAAGAAATAGTAAAAAACAATATATATGAATGACAAACACACCAATGAACAATCAATTGGCCCATTTCAAAATATTTCGTGACAAAACCATTTCATTTCATAGATCCACACATAAACACAAAAGAGATGTTGTTTAACATGAAAATTATGTGAAATATTTTGTCATCCTTAGTTTACATTTCTAATTTACTTTTGTCATTTGCTTCTTTCCTTCAACTTCCTTCTCTTTTGCAACTACAGCAATGACAAAATTCTTAAGAGCCTCATTGTCAAGAAAAGATAATTAGGAGCAAATTTAATTTGCACCTTGAGGGTGCAAATGGTCTTGTTGATGGAATTATGACACAATCTTCTATTTATAATATAATTGATGAATAATAGGGTCATCAATTACGTCAAACTGCTTGTCATGAACAACAGTGTACTAAAGATACTAACATTGCAAAAGGGCATGAACAACATTTTTATAATGCTACTATTCTTAAACAACACATTAAGAGTACATATTGTCACGGGATGAGTTTGCAGACACTCTAAACCCGCGCGGTACTAGACAACTTCAAGGGGAAAGTTGCTAGTAAGCCTAAAGAGAGAGAGAACAAAGTGTAAAGAGGAATTTCAGAGAGGCTTGGAGAAGGAGAGATTGGATTGATGCTTGATTGCTTGATGATACAAATGAATGAGGCTTGGGGTTTTTATAGCCCTTGGCCTTGGATCTAAAACCTTCCTATCCTAGATATTTATAAGGAATATGCTAGGGAATATTATATTCTAGAATTATGTACAGGGAATATGCTGGGGAATCTTCTTGGGTCCTTCGGGCCTTTGGTAGCAGGTTTGGACTACTTTGATGGATTGGGTCTACATTTGTCGGCCTGTGACATTCTCCCCCACTTAATTCGATGACGTCCTCGTCGCTGTTTTGTCTTTGTAGTGCTAGATTTTGTTGGGAAATTGCCATAGTGTGTCCTATCGTTTCCAGCTGGCCTCCTCGTGAGGATGTCCCTTCCATTTCACAAGGTACTCTGTATAATTGGGTACACCCCTTCTCCGTATCCTTCGATCTGCAAGGATGCTTTCTACTTCCTTGTTGAAGGTGGTGGTAACAGCCATTGGTGCTTGTTTGGACTTGTTCCTCTCAGGGTCTTCCAGGTCTTCATGGTATGGCTTGAGGAAACTCACATGGAAGACAGGATGGATTTTGAGGTTGGGCAGAAGTTGTACTTGGTAGGAGACTTTTCCATTGCATTTTATGATTGGAAAGGGGCCTTCGTACCTTCAAATAAGCCCTTTATGGACTTTGCAGTAAGACTTGAATTGTTGTGGGAGTAGCTTGACAAGCACTTTGTCTCCCTCTCGGTACTTAATGTGCCTCCATTTGTGATCCGCCCATTTCTTCATCTTCTGAGCAGCTTTATCTAAGTGAACTCGGGCAATATCAGCTTACTCGTGCAATTCCTTGGCAATTTGATGTGCCATGGGACTCTTGCTGCTGTATATGGAGGCCATGGCATATGGTGTCATGGGCTATTGGCCAGTAACAATCTCGAAGGGGCTTTTACCCATGGCTTCGCTCCTTTGGAGATTGTAGGAAAATTGAGCCACATCAATCAACTTGGCCCAATCCTGTTGATGGGCACTTACATAGTGCCTCAAATACAGCTCCAATAGTCCATTGATGCGCTTGGTTTGGCCATCACTTTGGGGATGGAAACTAGTGGAGAAGTTGAGATCAGTCCCTAAGAGTTTGAAGAGTTCTGTCCAAAACCTTCTAGTGAAACGTGGGTCTCGATCTGTCACAATGTTGCATGGTACTCCCCAAGGTTTGATGATGTGTTTGAGGAAAGCGCGGGTAGCTTCCTCACCAGTGCAGTCCCGAGAAACTGGAATGAATGTAGCATACTTGCTAAATCGATCTACAATCACCATAATGCTCCCATAACCTTCGGACTTGGGCAGGGCCATGATGAAGTCCATGGATAAGCTTTGCCATGGTCTTTCGGTAATTGGAAAGGGTTCCAAAAGACCTGTAGGGTGGTGTAGATCGACCTTGTCTTGTTGGCAAACAAGACATGTCCGAACGTATGCTTCCACGTCATCCCACATTTGTGGCTAGTAGTAGGAGGATTGAAGAAGGGTAAGGGTGCGTGCAACACCAGGATATCCTGCCCATTGGGTATCATGACACTCTTTCATGATCTCCCTCCTCAAATTCCCATACTGAGGAACCATGATTCGGTTGCCAACGGTCAAAAGTAGCCCATTATCTTCCCAAAACCGTCGAGTCTTGCCTTCATGGGCTAGTTTGACAAGGTTTTGCATCTTAGGATCCTTGTCTATGCCTTCCTTGATGCAAGAGATAAGAAGGCCCTTGGGTTGACTGAGAGTCAACGAACTAAGCTCCGCTTTCCTACTAAGTGCATCAGCTATCACTTTAGCTTTACCTGGCTTATACTTCAGTTGGTACTCGAACTCGGCAAGGAAATCTTGCCATCGAGCTTGCTTCAGGCTTAACTTCTTTTGAGTTTGGAAGTAAGTTGTAGCCACGTTGTCGATTAAGATGGAGAAGTGCGAGCCGAGCAAGTAATGTCACCATGTCCGTAGGTAGTGGACAATGGCTGTCATCTCCTTCTCTTGTACAGTGTAGCGGTGCTCCGTATTGTTTAACTTCCAGCTTTCAAAGGCAATGGGGTGGTCATCCTGCATAAGAACACCTCCAATGGCAAAGTTAGAAGCATCAGTGTGTACCTCAAAGGCTTTACTCGGATGCAGAAGGCTAAGGACCAGCTCCTCAGAGACGGTTTTCTTTAAACCATCAAAGGCATGCTGACATTGTTCTGTCCATCTCCATGCACGATCCTTCTTCAATAGGTCGATCAAGGGTGTTGTCCTTGCTGAGTACCCTTGGATGAACCGACGGTAGTAGTTGGCTAGACCGAGGAAGGATCTTAGCTCTAGAATTCTAGTTGGTGGCTCCCAATCCATGACGGCTTTTACCTTCACTAGATCCATCATAAGCTGTCCATCCCGAATGCGGTGGCCAAGGAACTCTACTTCTTGTGTGGCGAATGAGCACTTTTCTCTCTTAACATAGAGTTCATTGTCATGTAGCACCTGGAAGACTTGTCATAGGTGCTACAAGTGTTCACCAAGTGTCTTGCTATACACCACAATGTCGTCTAGGTACATGACCATGAATCGATCGAGGAAGGGATGAAATAGCTTATTCATAAGCATGCAAAAGGTTGTTGATGCATTGGTGAGACCAAATGGCATTACCAAGAATTCAAAAGAGCCATACCTTGTCACACATGCTATCTTGGACTCGTCTCTAGCTGCAATGCGTACTTGGTAGTATCCTAAGCACAAGTCTAGCTTTGAGAACCATCATGGATCACCAAGCTGGTCGAAAAGATCTGAGATCAATGGTATTGGATACTTGTTCTTTATGGTGACCTTGTTCAATGCTCAGTAGTCGATGCACATGCAGAGACTTCCATCTTTCTTCTTTTGGAAGAGCACCGGAGCACTGTAAGGAGATTTTAAGGGCTGGATATAGCCTGAATCCAACAAGTCATGGAGCTGTTTACGTAGCTCCTACAATTCGGGTGGTGCCATACAGTAGGGTGCTAAGGTAGGGGGCTTGGCATTCGGCTCCAACTTGATTTCATGATCCACCTCTCGCCTAGGTGGGAGTTTCTTTGGCAACTCTTGTGGCATGACGTCCTTAAACTCTTCAAGGACTTATGTCACCTTGGTAGGCAAGGCAACGTTGGGGTTAACATCCCCATCGTTGAGTTCACGAATGGTAGCAAGGTAGCTGGTGTCAGATTTCATACCTCACTTGAATTGTAATGTGGATAAGGCCTGATCCTCCAATCGTTGAGCACGTTCCGCAAGTATGGGTCAAGCCTTTCCTCCCTCTAGTATCCCGAGTGAGTTGGAAGCTGGGAAAAGGAAGGCTTGTACCTTATCAAAGAACTCCACGCCGAATACCACTTGGAAGTCGTCCATAGGGACTACGGAGTAGTCAATGCTTCCTTTCCATGCACCAAGGGTTGTGGAAACACCTTTAGCAATGTCAGCAATTGGTTTTGCTGGTGAGTTCACTACTTTAAGGGTTCTACCCTTACTTGTCAGCTTGAGGCCAAGCCAATTGGCCTCCTCTATGGAAATGAAGTTGTGGGAAGCTTCGATGTCTAGCATGGCTCTAGATTGCTTCCTGTTGATGGTGATTTGGACGTACAACAAACCCTTATGGTCAACATGGGGTTGTGCACTTTTCCCCTTCATGGTTGCCAAGATTCGAAGTGATCCCATCTCGGTCTGACCTTGCTCGTCTTGTGAAGAGTCATCTTCAAACTGGCTCATGATGGCGTTGAGGGTCTTGCACTTGGGGTAATCCTTCATCCAATGGGAACCATTGCAAATGAAACATGGAGTTTTTGGTTTGGAAGAATCAGACTTACCTCGATCATGCCATTCACCATGTGATGAGGCTTTAGCCTTCCCTTTATCCTTGGACCCTTGCTCCTAGCGTTTAGATTTCTCTCTCCCACTTTTACCCTGGTTGGATCACTTTTCTTTGGATTGGGTGTTGTATTCCATGAGAGACTCGGCAGCAGCAATAGCTTCATCCAAGCTTTGCACATTACATCTCTCCAATTCAACTCTAGCCCAATCTTTTAGTCCATCCATGAAGTAGAAGAGAGAGTCTTTGTCAGACATGTCCTCAATCTTAAGGATGAGGGTGGTGAACTCCTTGATGTAGTCATGGATGGTCCCTCCTTGCTTCAATCGTCTCAGATGACCTCGAGCTTCTTTCTTGGTGTTGCTTGGGCAGAAGTGCTTCTTTAACTCCTATTTGAAGTCTTCCCAAGTGTCGATTAAGCAAATGCCTTTGCCAATCTTGCCATGCTTGTGACGCCACCATAGTTGAGCGGCATCTCGAAGGAATGTGAGGGCAGTGCAGATCCTAGCTGCATCATCTCGAACAAACTTGGCTTCAAAGTATTGTTCTAAGCCAAAGAGGAAGTTCTCTACTTCCGTAGCATTGCGAGTGCCATTGTAGGTAACTGGCTTAGGCACTTGGATTGTGCCAAAGTTGGTGGTGCTGGTGAAGCATGAGCCATTAGCAATGGCTTGTTTATAATCAGCACAGACATCATCTACCTCACATCTAAGGTCTCGTAACTCCACTTCAGTAAAGGAATGATCACTACATACCTCTCGTTGGATGTTGTCGAGATCACACTTGAAGGATTGACTAATCTCCTCCCAAAGGGTGGATTTCACCACGCGAGTGACTTCCCCGAATTCTGTCTCCACGTTGTCAATTCGGGCAGCTTGTTCCTCAAGGGCTGGTTCTATCCTTGAGAAGTTCTTCTCCAACTCTGCAACACGGAACTCCAAGGCCTCCATTAGAGCGGTCTTCAATTTACCGTGCTTTGTGATGTAGGTGTGTTGTTCCTCACGTCCATGGCTTTGCTCCTCCACACAAACTTCATCGACGGAAGCCATCTTTGGTGCTTAACAATAGCAACCTGGCTCTGATACCAACTATCACAGGATGAGTTTGCGGACACTCTAAACTCGCGCGACACTAGACAACTTCAAGGGGAAAGTTGCTAGTAAGCCTAAAGAGAGAGAGAGCAAAGTGTAAAGAGGAATTTCAAAGAGGCTTGGAGAAGGAGAGATTGGATTGATGCTTGATTTCTTGATGATACAAATGAATGAGGCTTGGGGTTTTTATAGCCCTTGGCCTTGGATCTAGAATCTTCCTATCCTAGATATTTACAAGGAATATGCTAAGGAATATTACATTCTAGAATTATGTACAGGGAATATGTTAGGGAATCTTCTCAGGTCCTTCGGGCCTTTGGTAGTGGGTTTGGACTCCTTTGATGGATTGGGTCTACATTTGTCGGCCTGTGACAATATGCTAATAATAGGTCTCTTTCAACTTGACTAAAAACTAATTGCTCACACTAAACCCTTTATTAACAACTTTGTATTACAATTTTAGTTGTCTTTATATCATCCCAAAACATTAGTGTTTAGTACCAATTAAGTTCTAGCAATTGCTATTGACAAATTCGATTGTCATGTTGGTCAAATTAATTCTTAGGGTGGCCTGAAGGCTTCTAGTTAGTGGCAAGACCTTAGTCATCTCCCAATGAACCAATGTATTTTTTGACTATATAATATGACTAACTCCAGTAAATCTTGAACCTTAATGACCTATCCTTGATTCCTAAGGATATAGGAATGTATGTCTAGTTGGTTAGCCTTAGTCCTAGCCAAGATCTCACATTAAATGACTCTACACTCCCTAAAATCTCTAGATGATAGCCTAGTTTCAACTAACTATAACTCATGAAAAACCTGCTATTACGCAATTATCATGCAATCTAACTAGCCTAATCATTGGAGTTTACTAACCTAAGTAGCAAATCTACCCCTTAATCTCATCCTAAGTATGACTCAAGTCTTCGATTAGTAGCTCTCAAGACACTCCTCAACTCACCCAAAACCAATTAGTATTATCACCTAAGGAATCCCGTTAAGTGACCGAATGAGAATAAGGCTAGAATAAAAAAACTAGAATGCATTCATTCAATGATAGAACATGATCTCTAGGTACATGAGTTTAAGAACCCTAGAGTTGAAATGATTTTCACAATCATGGAACAAAGGCAAAAGAAAAGCAAAAATAAGAAGAATCAGCTGTTTCCATCTATCCTTCCCCCCTCTTTATCTAAGTTCATTCACCCTTCTTTATCTTCCTTGTATTTAATGCTTTCTTGGCCGTTCATGCTTGCCTCTTCATCTTCCTTGCACTTTAATGCTCCTTTGGCCGTTCATGCTTGCCTTTTCATCTTCCTTGCACTTCAATGCTCCTTTGGCCGTTCACACTTACCTCTTCATCTTCCTACCTAGAATGGATTATTCCTCAACTTGGACATTAATCCCAAGTGATTTGGACATGATTCCAGACCTTAAATTTGGATGATGGAGTATCATGGACCAAAACATACAAATTAGCCTAGTTTCTAGCTCCATGGAGGCTTACTAAACTTCACCCATGCATAACTCCATTCAGATGGCCTTATCTTCTTCTATTTCCTTCATGAGATTTGTAGCTCTTCAAGTTAGCTTTCTATGGACTCAAATTTGGCAGCTAAACTCCTTTCCGTTTATGAGATATGGCCAAAACTCTAAGCAGTGCGTGGCTGATTTGCTCTGTCTAGCGCCCCTCTCATGATCAGAGTTCAATATTTTGCCTTGTCCAATTGGTTCAGAATTTGTACATGGTTTCTTGGTGGAAGACATAGCTTAGTCTTTTACCTATCCACAGAAATTGGTTTCATTAAAAGAAACTGAATTTTGCTAGATTTTTTTGATAATTAGGCATATGAACAACTAAGTGAGAAGTTAATCAAATTTCATTATTTAGACTACCAAACATGCATAAAATATTAAGTATGAGGCAAAATATTATGCAAAACTTGGTTGTTATCAGCTGTACAAACTCATGGATAAAAAATAGCTCCTTTAAGTAGATCAAATACTGTGTAGCACACTAATATGCATAAAAAAAGCATTGACTAATAGTTATCTAGAACCCTTAACAAAAATGTGTTGTTAAGTTAACAATTAGTTGATACTTTGTAACAATTAAGGATTGTATTGTTGAAACAATTAAGGATAGTATTTTTGAAATAATTAGGAATTATGATGTATTGGCCATAGGATATGCTTGCTTTATTTTGTGACAGTGTAGCCATTAAACACCCATTGATATGTGATTTTAGAAGTTGTTTATGAATTCAACATTTATATGGTTAGACTATACCAATAAAAAATCTATTACCTATTATAACACTTATGTTGTGGCTTGTTATCTAATAAATATTTTTTTTTTATTTTACCTTAATAGTTCAATTATTTAAAGACCTTCACCTTGCCAATACCCATAAAAGGAGAGCCACAATGATACTTTTTCATTTTCACTATCCAACTAAAAAACAAGAAAAAAAAGGCTATAAATCATGAGTTTTTATACTATAACCTCTTTTCTTATATGATAAAGAGTGATATTTTTCCTTTTAATAATGTAAAAGTTGGAACTTAATCTAAAATACCTACTATCGTGGCTTTTCCTCAACATTGACCACTATGGACTTTTGTGCCAATGGTCAAAACCCCCTTGAAATTCTAAGGATTAGAGTTATCAATAGTTTAATTCATTTATGATCGACAAACAACAACCATTATCCACATTTGAACCAATTGTGTTAACATTTACAATTATAAATGTATATAACAAATGTGTCATACAATTAATAACCTTATAGTAGTAGAAAAACTACAACAAAAACATGATGTTGCCCTTTTTGCCAAAATTAAAACACAACACAATGTTAATCAAAGGAACATAAGTGAATGGTATACAACTACATAACACTAGTTTATATTATATTCACCCTTTAGAATTGCATTTTCTTTCAATAATCTTTGTTTTTCCTTTTCAACTCAATACATTTAGACAACACTTTACTCATTTCCTCACCCTAATTGTTGATTTTGTTTTTCTTGGACTCAATATACTTTTTGGTTAGCTTAGACTTTGAGAAGCAAAAGTAGGAAAGTTAGTTCACCTTACTAGTTGGTGCCTTCTTTCATCAATGCTTGGCAAAGATTGGCATGAGTCAAGCACATCAAGGAGGCAAGGTGAACATAGAGACAATGTTTATAGTAACAAGATAAGGAAGGCTAGGTAAAAGTTAAGTTATGGGTTATGGCATTGATGTTTAATGGCTAAAGAGTTGGGGGCTAGAGCACATGTGTGATAGGTCAAATAAGGCAATGTCTCTTGCTAGTAAAGGGTCAAATTCCTTAATGCTCTTTAATGGGGAAGTATGTTTTGATATAAGGTGTGATGGCTCAAGTAAGGCAATGTCTTTTACCACTAAAGGGTTAAATTCTCTAATACTTTTTAAGGGGGTAATGCATCTTTGATACAAAAGTTAGCTAATGCATTGACACTATGTGAGCACTTAGGCTAGGTTTAAACAAACAATATATGGGTTAATTGTGAGTTGACTTATAAGTGAGTTGAGAACTAGCTTAAGCATCAATGAAATATTAGTGCATAGTTGGAGTTTATGTTAACTATATGCAATTTAATTGTAGGATGGATAACAAGGTGAAGGCTTGGAGTGCAGACCAAGTTAGAATGAGATTCAAGGACCACAAAAATAAGGATAATATGGAGTGTGCTCTCCAAAATCATGGGAATATGTTGCTACTAGGCTGATTATGTAGCCAAGGTGAAGTGCTAGCCAACATGAGTGCATAGCTTGTCTAGCATGAAAGAATGAGAACATGGCTGATTTCTCTAATGTCTTGACTAAGCCACAATAAGGTGGTAAACACTCCTGAAGCACAAGAAGACATGGAGACATTATTGGCCAAAGATCATAGGGAAGTGCATTTAAAAGTAAGGGAATACCACTATGCATGATTGACTTAGTAGTTATATCAGGCATGTCCTTAAGTAGTTAAGTGTATCAACTACCATAACTTATAGCTTATAAATATGTAATGTAAACAACCAAAGCTTAACATTTGAAAAGAGGAAAGCATAGAGAAAAACATTTATGAGAGATTTTTCTAATCCTTTGTACTTTGTGAGTAAGGAAGTAATAATGGTTAAGAAACATTCTCATAAATGGTGGCATTTAATTGTGCAATTAAGTGTTGTTGTGCACAAACACTTTTTTATGTGTGTTTATGTGCAAGGTTTGGTTAAAATGAAAAGGTGTCTTGGCACCATTAAGGGCAAAAAATTTTGACTCAAAGAAAGGCCCCTACTTATAATTGTGGAAGTGATGCACTCTTGTTTTTTCTTTAGATTCCATTATCAAATTAAAATCGTCAACTATTAACCAAAGAAATTCCCAATAACGTGTATTATTCTTAGGCCTTCCCTTAGTTGTTTTCATTAATCCTAGTGCAAATTCCCATACTCTACACTAAAAAACCATGATTGGTTATCACATTTCTACACTAACAAATTGATACTCACTTCTACTTACCATCCTAAGTTTCAAACTTGGATTATCCAAAAGAACCCAATTGCTTCCCTTAAACCCTCGAGCCTCCTCCCTTAAAATTTTGAAGAAACCAATTTTCTTGCAAACCTCACTCACCTTCCACCAGCTCACTTGAGGTTTAACCAAACCACATTGGGCACATTAGTCTGTAATAATAACTGTAGAGTCATTTTAAAGCTATCCTTCACAACTTTGAAATAGTTGCAAACAAGTATATTCATAAGATTCTTAGAGTAAAAGAAACAAAATTGTATCAACCAAGATCTAGGCCAAAGCTTACAGCTCATCATTGTTAGATGTAAAGCCTAAAACATTCTTAACTTACATTGGAGTTTCTTGAACATAAGAGACCATATCCCTATCCAAATGTTGTGATACCCCATATTCCATGACAAAGAAGTTGTTGGGTGGATCCTCTTTAGGGTTATCTAGCTCATAAAACTATGACTAGATTGAGAAGCTTACCCACTTTAAGGCCTAACAATTGCCTCACTCACTTAGTATTTTGAACTTGTTGATGGCACATTAACAACCCAATATCTTGCCATTATTACCACATGGAGGATCATTTTAAGCAACCAATTTTGAAGATTTTGTGCTATTTACATTCATTAGTTGTCAACAACCCATGTCCCCTTTAACATCAAATTGAGCATCAACATTCTCATCTTTCATTACATTATTTGTCTCATACCTATAAGAATTCATCCCTTTAATAGATAGAAAACAATCATGATAACAAAAGTTTATGACACCATTCACTAGTCAAACCATACCCATCATCCTATTCATAAGTAACCATAGGAACCAAAGCTCCAATCTACACCTTAACTTTCTTTTTGCCAAATTCTAGTTGATCAGTCTTTTTGAATGACTTAAGAGGACTCAAAGAATTCATTCCAAGGCTTTATTTTATTACTTAACTTAAAGTGGGGCTTCTTTTGGTGCAAGGGAGGTTGATATTGGAATAAAAAATAAGCTTAGGTTGCACTTCTAAAACCAACCTTTTAAATCCATTCCATAATATATTTCAATTTGTGAGACATGGGTTGAGTTTCCCTTGAACCCAATTTATTACCCCCTTTTTAGATGACTAATGTGGGTTGTAAGGTTGGTCTCTTAGACTCGCATGCCCGCCATTGGATGAAACTTCTTTTTTTTTTTTTTTCTCCTTTCTTTCTTTTCCTTAATTTTTGGGTATTTTCATTATAACAAAATTTGTGTAGTAATTTCCAACAAATAAAATTTTCTCCTTTTTCAATATTCCCAAAACTCAAAAACTTCTTTTTTCAAAATTTGAAATTTCTATATTTTGCCAAAATTAAAAATCTCTTAAGTGCTAAAAATCCCTAAGAGGGTGCAAATATTTTCAAACAATAATAATAAATTATCCTTTCCTTCTCCAATCCAAAAATCTTCAAAATCTTAAACTTGTACATATTTTCTAAATGAGATTTTCATATCATTTCCTAAGTCTAGAATTTCCCACTTTTCATTTGTCTAAAAAATTTCTGTTATCATTTTCCAAGAAAATCCTCATAGTCTAAAATTTTCCAAATACCTTCAAAAGTTATGTCAGAAAAAAAAAAACAAATTCTCAAATTTGCTTTTCAAATTTCTTCAAATTTTTTCAATGCAAGGGATCAATATAAAAGGTATCTCAATTCTTTCCAAAAATTTTTTAAGCAAGAAATCTTTGTTAAAAGCATCTCATCTCTGCAAACAACTCCAATTAAAGCATGAGATCTTCATAAAAAGCATCCATTGGTTTTTCTCAAACCCTAATCTCACATCCTAGCATGTCAACATTTTCAAACCCTTAATGTGTGCCTATGGAAAAATTTTGTTAAGCTAAATATCAGTAAGAATGATAAAAAAATAAAATATTAAAATAATAAGAAGCATAAAAATAAAATAAACATTATAATTATAGTTTTGTTGTTCACAATGAACATCTAGGTTAGTCTTGACTTTTACTAGGTGTAACTATGCCCCTAACCCCAAAGAATCTTAGTAATGCAAGTTAAGTCCCACTAATTTAAAGAGCATGGTAGTTCTCTAAATCAATAATCAAGTTATTCCAACCATACATTAAATGTTTGATGATGACTTTACTATCTTAAGATTGATTTGAGATGGTGAAGATTCAAATTAATCCAAGCATTGCATAGGCCAAACAAGTGGTAAGGGTGAATCAGGTAGAGTACCCTACCATCATGGTTCACCTCAATCATTGTTAATCCATCATCACAACATTGTAACAATTACTGGTGGCTTAACACACACTATTCAATAACAAGTTCCCACATCAAGCATTCACTTCAACATTAGGTCATGCTCTCATCTCACCTTAGAGGTGGGTTGCAACAATATCAATTGCCTTTAGAGAAATATCAATTAACTTCTACTTGTTTGTTTCTTTACTTCATTTATTGATTCTTTGAATTTTCAAATTATTCAAATTTGTATTTCATTAAAGACACATAACCATATCTTGATTGATTATTTGTGAATGTAATGAACTAAGACAAACCACCTCTTGCATACATTGCTTAAGACCACATACATCTATATGTATATTCATTAACATGTTCTCTTTTCCTTTTTAAAGAAGTCTCAATTATCTTATCCAATAAACAAGATTCATATATTTTACATGACTCATTATTAAATAAATCTAATTAACAATTTTTATATAACTTAATCTTCCTTAATAAAGTTTATATAAAAATTTGTATAAATATTAGATCTATAATAAACATAACTTTTCTTAAAAGAATAACTTTTATTTGTAAATGTAAAAGTAAATTCATTTAAAGTTGGACTAGAAATGGAAATGATGTTTTCAAAAAGTATAGGTCTACCTCACATTTCTTCAACTGTTTACTTCTAATGATTTCCTACATATTCTTACAAATATGAGAACCATATCCAATATCTAATATCCAAGTAATAAAATAAAAAGTAGAAAGATTTATCTCAATCATAAACATACCTAAACCAAAGGCTTCATTAAGCTTCTTCACCTTTGGTCTAGCAAGATAAATCTTGCAATTCCTTTTTTAGTGGCTTTCTTTTCCATAATGATGGCAAGTGCTCTTGCTCTTGCCCTTTTCACATCACCACTTGATTCAAATGCCTTGGTTTCTTGAACCTTTCCTTTTTTTTTTTTTGTTCTTCCTCCTAGGCCTTGCTCTTCACATTGGAAGAATCCACGAAAAGAAAAGGAGTCTTCTCTTTCTTTAAAGTTTGCTTTATAGTTTTAAGCATATTCAATAATTCAACTAATGTAACTTCCACTTGTTTATATAAAAGTTCACAATAAACTGCAAACAAACCTAAGGTAGAGACTACAAGATTAGGTCAACACTTAACTCTGAATTTATGGTAAAACCCAATTAGCTCAATTTCTTAATAAAGCCAATCTTCATAATATTAGCATTCACTGAAGATTCTTCCACCATCTTACATTAGAACAATTCCTTTAAGATCTCATATCTCTTTGTCCTAGTTTCTATATCAATCAACTTCTTGAGATGAAAACTTTATTATGTATGCATTCATGATATTTTCATGTTACCTTTGAAGTTTAACAGACATACTAGCTAACATCACACAAGTAGTATGATCATCATCATCCTCATGCCAAATATATGCCTCCACTTCTTCCTCATTGCCAAGAGTAGGAAGATCCTCATCAGGGACGTACAACTTCTTTGCTTACTTAAGAACAATTCTCAAAATTTTATACTAGCCTAAAACATTTGGTCCAATGAGTTTGTTCATGTTAACTATGCTTTGTATATATGGATATATTATTACTCATTTTGAGTAATAAAAAGAGAGTGAGTATTAATTTCATGCATACATACCAAAATTAGATCAGGTCTTTAATTTTTATTTTAGTTATTCCCAATTTTTTATTTCAATCAATAAATTTCTATGTTGACTTGAAAGATCTTACTCAAAAATTTTCTAATGGGTCAAGATCCCATTCAATTTATTTCCCCTTGAGATAATCTAACAATCAAAGAAAAAATAATTAGGTAGATAACATAACTTATCATTACATCACTTGTGACTCTTATATCAATTAAATGACAACTCTTTGTCTAATCAAATCACATATGATGCACCTAACCATTGTCTCTAAATTTATGTGATCATGAGATAACTCATCCGAATCACACAAATACAGTTAATTAAGACCCATTAATTATAATATCAAGCATATTCAAGTTAAAGAGGCTTTTAGCTAACCTAACAAATTTCTTCAAATAAAACTTTAGTTTTATTCTATAATTATAAAAGCCAACTCACCATGTTCTTATCATGTACTTAATATTAGAGCTGTGGGATTTAGCTAATTGTAATTATCTCATGCATTAGCATCATTATTGTAATATAAATCACATATATAGCATATAATCCTAGTATGATATTCTAACATGCATGATTATAAGCTCTATTATGTTATCTTCCTCAAGCTATACAGGAAATTAAATGGCCAAATCCTAGAGGATTGCAAATTAGACTTCCAAAGCTCATTTTGAAATTAAATTAAATGTAAAGAAAACTGAGAAAAATAGCATCAGGTAGAAAAGAATAAGGTCTTACAACATTTATATCTTCTTTTTTTCTTCCCCTTCCTTTTTGGAAAGAAGGAACAATGAGTGGAAAGTCTAAGTTAGCTCTTAGCTCTATCTTAGCTAGCATCATACTCTTGAGTGAGTGGAGCAAACTACTTGTTGCTGTGTTGCCCTAACCCAAGGAAGGGCATTTGGTAAAGAGCATTATTTTGAAGGAGGGAAAGTAAGGTTGACAAGCCACGTCAAGGAGGTAATTGGACTAGATTGCTTGATGGACATTTTACATGACATAAGAAATTTTACTCAAGGTCCTCTACTAATAGAGGTTGCTTACTCTCCCTAGTAACAAAGGAAAAGGGTGGGGGTTATTTTGTAGTGATGGTAGGTCTCATGAGATCTATGTCAATCATTAGAAACATGGCTGGCGACATCTAAGTATAGACAAATTAAGATGAGATGGGATGGACAAGCAAAGGTTGTAGTGTAACTACCATAGAAAATTAGAGAAAACCCACTCCTTGTAGCTAACACAGAAAGATACATACAAAGAGAGGATTGATTCAAAGTGTCTAGGTACCAAAAGTCTATGCAATTTCATTGCTTCATCAAACGTCTTAAGATTATCTTTAGTAAGCAATATGGAATTTGATTACATGCTAATTCCTTTGTCCCTTCAACTTGGAACACAAGGAAATCATAACCAAAAGTCTTTACTTCCCTTACTCTTTTGCTCCTCATTTTTATTTGCTAAAGCATCATTTTCATTATCAAGAACTTGTTTCTATTGTGGAATGTTAGAAACTAAGATGAATTTATTTTCATTAAAAATTGCATTTATCAAGTTAATGATTATTTTAATAGACATTAAGATGTTAAGCTTTATGGCTATTAATTGATAGGTCTTATTGTTGTGAACATATCCTAAAAAGATGGACTCAACTCTCTTTTAAGCCAACTTTTTCAGTTTTCATTAAGGAAACCTAACAATTGCTTTACAAAACCAAATTCTCAAATAACAAGGTTAGGCTTTCTTTTATTTAAGAATTTATATGAGGTTGTTTTGTTACTTTTGGTTGGATTTATATTTAAAATATGGAATGATGTAAGTTATGCCTCACCCCAAAATCCCTTACTTAAGCCAAAATTTGTTTACATGACATTGATCATTTTTATTGACATGCGATTTTTGTATTTACAACACCATTTTGTTATATAGTGTAAGAAATAGTAGTTTCATGAAAAATTCTCATATACTTAAAAAAATCAGTGTTATAATATTTTGCTCCCTTCTTAGATAGCAAGTATTTGATGAAAAATTCATTTTCCAATTTAATTTTAGTTTTATACAAACTAAATCTTTCATTGGATTTATTTTTGTATACATCAATTAAACATAGTAGTAGTTTGAGTAGTTATCAATGAATATCACAAATATTTCCTTCCTCTTAGTCTTAGTGTGTTGTGCAAATCACACACGTCACTATAAATTAATTTTAACATGTTTAAAGATCTTCAACCACTTGGAAATAGAATTCTAATTTTTTTTGTTAGCTTACATGTTATGCATTTGTTTTTAGATTTATCAAAGTATGGCAACATGTTCAATTTAACCATATCATACAATCTTTTAAAGTTTATGTGTCTTAACCTATTATGCCATACAAAAGAATGCTTAGCAATATAAGCATAAACATTAACATTATTGTTAGCAACAACAAGTTTGAACATGCCATTACAAAAATAACCATTTCCCATAAACACACTTCATTTGGAAGGATAAAGTTGTCAATCTTAAATACAAGTTTGGATCTAAGTTTGTTTAATAGACTACGTAATATCATAATCTTCTTAACTTATAGAACATAAAATACATTGGTAAAGTTGATAACTCTTTTAGAAGTGAATTGCATTTTTACCTCCCTAATTCCTATGGCAAAAACTATAATGGAATTTCACATGTACATAACAATACCACCATATACTAGTTTCATAGCTTTAAAGTAACGTTTGTTCTCACAAACATGTTGGGCAACATTAGAATCAATCTATTAAGTAATGTCATCCTCAAATGAATTGATCTTTCTGATCATAGGAATCATTTTGTCATTTGTTACTCTAAAGGGGAACTATTTCTATTCCTTTTTTTTTCTTCAAAAGATGACACTTATATTTGATGTGCCCTATTTTGTGGCAAAAATGATATTTGCCATTTTTTTTGCCTTTTGTTTTTCTTTTGTTATCACTAGATTGATTTTTTCTCTTGTTAGTGGACTCACTCAATTATGTTTTCTCAATCACATGCAACTTCCAAAACATAAGAGTCATGCTTATTGTTTCCATTTTATATGCAAATCTCTTTAACTACATGAAGATGGTTAGTAAGAATTTCAAGGGATATATTCTTTTTCTTATATTTTAGGCTCCTCTTGAAAATATTTCAAAAAAGTGGCAATTTATCAATATTGGAATCTTAGAAGTGATGCACTCTTATTTTTTCATTAGATTCCATTAACCAAGGAAATTCACAATAACATGTATTATTCTTAGGCCTTCCCTTAGCTATTTTCATCAATCTTGGTGTGAACTCCTATGCACTACAATAAAAAACCATGATTGATTATCACATTTCTACATTATCAAATTTATAAACTGCTCACTTATATTTACTAGCCTAAGTTTCAAACTTGAATTATCCTAAAAAACCCAATTGCCTCCCTTAAACCCTCGAGCCTCCTCCTTAAAATTTCAAAGAAACCAATTTTCTTGCAAACCTCAGTCACCTTTCACCCACTCACCCGAGATTTAACCAAACAACAAAGGGCACATTAGTCTGCAATAATAACCATAGAGTCATCTTAAAGTTATCCTTCACAACTCTGAAATAGTTCCAAACAAGTATATTCATAAGATTCTTAGTAAAAGAAACAAAATTGTATCAACCAATATCTAGGCCAAACCTTGTGGCTCATCATTATTAGATGTAAAGCCTAAAACATCCTCAACTTACATTGGAGTTTCTTGAACATAAGAGACCATATCCTTATCCAAATATTGTGATTCCCCACATTCCATAACAAAGAAGTTTAGGGTTATCATGGCCCAAAACATTATGATTAGATTAAGAAGCCCACCCACTTCAAGGCCTAATAGTTGGCTCACTCATTTAGTATTTTGAATTTCTTGATGCTACATTAACAACCCAATATCTTGCTATTATTACCACATGCAGGATAATTTTATGCAACCAATTTCAAAAATTTTGTTATAGTTACATTCATCAATTGTCAACAACTCTTAGATTTTATTGACCCTTTTTGCAAGATATCATGACTTGTATGAGGAATAATTTCTTGAACTTTAGGTGAGATAACAAGCTAATCTCTTATACTATGTTGTTTGCCATTTAGAGAAGTTCATTACTTACCCTTTCCCATAGCCAATTGAGATCCACCATGTGTTACTAATTTCTTAGAATCACAACCATCAATTATTCCATCAATGCCAACTCCCTTGTCCACCATGCCACTATTTCTAGCCACATCTTGGCCATGGGCTCTAACCAAGGTTGCAAAGTGGGAAACTCAACCAAGCCTTTATCAACAACACCATTTTAGACACTTGTAAATTAAATATTTAGCCTTCCATTAACCCCATCTTTGTTATAAAATCCATGGGCCATAAGGTGATTCTTACTCAGCTTTCTTCACCTTATCATATACAAGTTCTTGGTGAAATCCATGTTGTTACTCATTAATCATAACATAAGTCCTAGTTTTGTGTCTATATGAATCGCACTCAAAGTAGACTAGATGAATTCCTTCATACTTGACTCATCGGACCTTGCCACCCCTAACATATTGAGTGACCAGAGGCTTATTTAAATCAATTTCCATGCACACCCTAGCAATATCCTTTTGAGATTTTATTAATCTTTAATGTGTGCCCCATTTTATCTCAAATCTTCCATAAAGCATTATAACTATAATATTCCATTGGTAAATGAGAGAGGCATATCCATATAGTCATTTGATCAATGTCAGACTCATCTAGATCAAAATTAGGTTACCACCACTACACGATGAAATAATGGCCAACTACCATTAAGGGGCCACCATTAAAAACAAAGGAATGATCCTCAAATTTTTAAATGTGACCAAAAAGAAATCATTCCCTAAATCATTTAATTGGAAATGGCCCTTAGGTGACCATAGTTGATATAACGAGTAATGTAGATAAGTATGCTTAATTTTGTTACCCAATAGCTTTACAATCAAATTGCTTCCCCATGGCTCATTGAAGGCTATCTTCTTTGAGGTTATGTTTGTGCAATCTAGAGAACCCATGCCCCTTTTAAGATCAAATTGAGCATCAACATTCTCAACTTCCATTACATTATTTGTCTTATACCTCTAAGATTTCATTCCTTTAACAAATTGAAAAGAATCACGTCAACAAAAGTTTATGACACAATTCACTAGTCAAACTCTACCCATCATCCTACTCATAAGTAGCCCTAGGAACCAAAGCTCCATTCTACACCTTAACTTTCTTATTACCAAATGCTAGTTGATCAGTCTTCTTGAATGACTTGAGAGGACTTAAAGAATTCATCCCAAGGCTTTATTTTATTACATAACTTAAAGTGAGACTTCTTTTGGTGCAAGGGAGGTTGACAATGGAATAAAAAATAAGCTTAGTTTGCACTTCTAAAACTAACTTTTTAATTCCATTCCATAATATATCTCAATTTGTGAGACATGGGTTGCATTTCCCTTAAACCCAATTTATTACCCCCTTTTTAGATGATTGATGTGGTTTGTAAGGTAGGTTTCTAAGACTTGCATGCCCACCATTGGATGAAATTCTCTTTTTCTTTTTTTCTCTCCCTTTTTTATTTTCCTTGAATTTTGGGTATTTTTATTTTCAAAAATCACATAGTAATTTCTAATAAATAAAATTTTCTCTTTTTTCAATATTCCCAAATCTCAAAAACTTACTTTTTCAAAATTTGAAATTTTTATATTTTGTCAAAAATAAAAATCTCGTAAGTGCTAAAAATCCCTAAGAGGGTGTTCTCAAACAACAATAATAAATTATCCTTTCCTTCTCCAATCCAAAGATCTTCAAAATCTTAAACAAATACATATTTTCTAAATGAGATTTTCATATCACTTCCTAAGTCTAGAATTTCAAGAATTTCCCACTTTTCATTCATCCAAAGTTTGTCATATCATTTTCCAAGAAAATCCTCATAGTCCAAAATTTTCCAAATTCCTTCAAAAATATGTAAAAACAAAAAATTAAATTCTCAAATTTCTTCAAATTTTTTTCAATGTAAGGGATCACTATAAAAAGTATCTCAATTCTTTCCAAAATTTTTTAAAGCAAGAGATCTTTGTTAAAAGCATCTCATTTCAAAACACAATTCCAATTGGAGCATGAGATCTTCATAAAAAGTATCCATTGATTTTTCTTAAACCTTAAACTCACATCCTATCATGTCAATGTTTTCAAAACCCTAATGTGTGCCCATGACAAAATTTTGTTAAGCTACATGTCATTAAGAAAGACAAACAAATAAAATATTAAAACAAGGATAAGCATAAAATTAAAATAAATGTTAATATTGTAGTTTTATTGTTCACAATGGGCATCTTGGTTAGTCTTGACTTTCACTAGGTGTAACTATGCCCCTAATTCCAAAGAATCTTAGTAATGCAAGTCAAGCCCCACTAATTTAGAGCATGGTAGTTCTCTAAATCAATAATCAAGTTGTTCCAACCATACATTAAATGTTTGGTGATGACTTTACTATCCTAAGATTGATTTAAGATGGTGAAGATTCAAATTAATCCAAGCATTGCAAAGGCTAAGCAAATGGTAAGGGCTAATCAAGTAGAGTACCTTACCATCAGGGTTACCTCAAGCATTATTAATCCATCATTACAACATTGCAACAATTACCAGTGGCTCAACACACACTATTCAATAACAAGGTCCCACATCAAGCATTCACTTCAACATTGGGTCACATTCTCATCTTGCCTTGAAGGTGGGTTACAATAATATCAATTGCCTTTAGAGTAATGTTAGTGAGGAAATGAAATTAATGACCAAGTAGATGAGATGATATCTAAACCATTAGATTCAAATGTAAAAACCAATTAATTATGATGATCAACTATAGCTAATGGTCTAAATTGTGCCTTATTAACCCCATCCCCCTATCCTTTTTGCTTCCTTTCCTTTCCATTCATAAGGGAAACAAGAAAATTTTTTAAAGCAATATTGCAAGACCCTTGATGGGTAGACCTTTTCTCTCTACATCACTTTAGGTGATCTTTGATATGATGACTTCTTATGATTTCATTGATTTCTTTAAAAGGAAGGAGGCTCAACCATGGGTTGCTGAAGATGTTGGAGATAATCGTACTATCAATTCATAATGTGCTTAACAATGATGAAAAGAAGTAGATTAATAATTTCAAAGTCAAGAAATGGCTTGATGAGCACAAAGATGTTGTTTATCATGCTAAGGATCTTCTTGATTAGATCTCTATTATAGCTTTTGAAGTGTGAGATGAAAGTTAGTTCTTAAGCTAGTAGCATTATTGTTTGTTGATGGGAGAAGGTAATTGCCTTGTTACAAAAGATAGTAAAAGATGAAAAGGAAAAAGATGAAGATTGGCACATTACAACAAAACACACTAAAATTTTAAGATTGTAATTTTTTTGCAACTTTCATTCTAAATCAAAGTCCCTTATAAATGGTTAATGTACAAAATTTACAATAATGATGCCCAAAGAATGTGCTTGCCATACTTACTAAGCTTCCACATTAGGTTAACTCCACTTAGTGCTCTAAGTTGTCATTTAGCCCCATTAGCAATGATTTTCACTAGATTCATAGCCACTAACATCAATTGAACTAATTAGCCCTAAGTTATCAAGGCTTGAAATAAGAGAGACAAGGTGACTTGCAATGCTCTTCATGTCTTCATAAAAGCTACTCTAGTCATTGACTATGTAGCCTTTCAATACCAGTTTCCCATTTTTTTTTTTGAATTTTAACCTAAAATCAATTATGCCTTTTACATACCTAAGCATTCTTTGAGCAACTTGAAAATGCAATTCATTGGGAAATTTGCATAAATCTAAAAAGTAATTGGTTACAAACATGGTATTAAGCATGTTTGCTATTAAGTATAATAGATAACCAATTTTACTTCTATAGAGGCTCCCATTTGGTCTCCTAGCTCCATCTTCTTTATTGAATTTCTTAATTAACATGATTGGTGTGAAGATTGGTTTACAATTTTGCATTTTGAACTTTTTTAAAACCTTATTTGAATACTTACTTTGATTAATGAAAATTACTTTATGAGTTTAAGTAAATTGCATTCCAAGAATGTAACACATTAATCCTAAATCTATCATTTCAAAGACCCTCTTAATATTGGCTTTAAACTTATTAATCAAGTTACTGCAACTTTGAATGATCAATAGGTTATCGACATAGACTATAACGATTAATAGATTAGTAAGAGAAATCTTTGTATGTAAAGTAGTTTCTTTGTTGCTTCTTACAAACCCTTGTTGCACTAAGTGCTTATCAAGCCTATTATACTAGGCCCTAAAAGCTTATTTTAGACCCTATAGAACTCTTTGGAGCATATACACTTTCTCCTCATGTCTTTCATTCACAAAGTCCTTTAGTTGCTTAATGTAAATTTCCTTTCTCAATAGGCCATTCAAGAAATCTAATTTCACATCAAGTTAAAACACTAGCCATCCCTTTTAAGCTACAAGTGCTAGGAATAGTTCGATTTTGACAAGCCTATAACCTAGTACAATGGTTTTAAAGTAATCCACTCCAAGCTCCTATAAATAGCCTTTAATAACCAATCTAGCTCTGTGTGTGTTAAGTGTGCCATCAACATTTATTTTAGATTTAAATACCCATTAACACCAATTACTTATCTATCATTAGTGTTTTAAACCAATTTTTGGAGTTTTTTTTCAAGCATTTCAATTTTAGCCTTCATAGGATTTATCTATATAGTAGATTTAAAATAACTGATAGGCTCTAGTAAAGCTACGTTGCTCCTTCCATATACCTTGGCAAGTGATTTGCTTCCTCTTGCTAGCTCATCATCAAACTTAGCCACCTCATCATCTGTATGAATATCAAGTTACAAAGGAGATTGGTTAATTTTGAAATCCTAGACTTCACCATTTCTTTTTAGCTTTGTCCTAATCCTAGTTGGCATGTTCATCAAATTTTACACTTTAACTTAGAAATACCTTTATATCTTCAAAATGTAGATCTTATTGACATTGGAATTTAAACCATAACAAGTAATATTCTTATTTCAACCTTTAAATCCAACTTTTCTCTTTTGATCCTAGATACAAAATTGTAACATATGCAACTAAAGACCCTCAAGTGCTAGAGTGAAGGGTTATTTCCATGCCAGGCCTCATAGGGATTTCTACTTCCTCCTAAAGCTCTGGTAGGTAATTTGTTAAGTCAGTAAATAATAGTGTTGAGTACCTTTACCCAAAATTTCTTTGGCATGTTCTTTTCAAAAAGTAAACACTTGGTAATTTCAATTATAGCTTTATTTTTCCTCTCACTTACCCCATACTTTTGAGGAGTGTATGTGACAATGAATTGGTGATGGATCCCAGCATCTTGACATAATTTATAAACTTGTTAGATGTGTACTCAGTACCATTATCATTTTCAACTTGTAACTAGTTTGATTTTCAATCCAAAATTTGAACTTTAAGAAAATATCAAGCACCTTTGACTTAAGTTTCATAAAATAAACCCATCACATTTTAATGTAGTCATCTATGAATAAGATATAAAACCTATTATTATTCAATGAAGGAATGCTCATGGTGTCACACTCATTAGTGTGTATGAGCTCCAACCTCTAAGTAGCTCTCTTAGCCTACTTGGCAAGAAATGGTAACCTACTTTGCTTTCCAAACTAACAAGATTTACAAACCTAAGGAGACTTAATTATAGAATGAATATCCAATGCTAACTAATTTTCATACATATGGCTTAATGATGAATAATTAAAATGACCCAAACCTTTATGCCCTAAGGTTGAGTCATGAATAATATGTATAAAAGCTTAACTATGCATGAGATTCCTATAAATCATAAAGCTCATGTTCTTCATTTCCAAAGTTAACTCATGGTTTTAAGAATCAACAATTTAATAGGATTTGTCTTTAAAGTGTAGTTTATAACCTTTTTCTAACAATTGTTTAATAGCGGCCAAATTTTGGTTAATACCAAGAACATAAAGAACTTTAGGTATAAGTTTAATACCTATTGTTGTCATAATAACTATAGAGCCTTTTCCTTTTACATTAATGAAATTTACATTGCCTACATTTACTTTGGACTTGTATGACTAATCTAGTGTCTCAAAATTTTCCACATCATTTGACATGTACTAACTACAACCATCACCTATCAACCAATTCTTAGCATTGCTCCTCTCATTACTACAAGCTACCATGAAAAGTTGCTCCTCTTATTGTTGGTTCTTAAGTACCTGAGTTTGTTGTTGCTTTTATTGTTGGGTTTCCTTTATTTTTCCATACTCTAGCCATATGACTCAAATTCTTGTAGATTTTACATTGTACATCAAGTCTAACTAACAATACTTTTTAACATGAGTTGTTCTTTTATAGTGCTTGCAAAAGGATACACTTTCTTTTTCTTTTCTCCATCTTTATTGTTTTCAATTTCATCTTTCCATTTTTGTCTTATCATCACTATGTGTTTTCAAGTGTGATGTTGGCTTATCTATGCTTCTTGCCACTAGAGTAGCTTCCAAGGAGTCACTCTATCTGATAGCCCTTCTCAATTCCAAAGTTTGTAAGGCATTAACTAGCCTAGCAAGTGTAAATTTGCTTAGGTCATTAAAGTTCTCTAAAGATGAGATTTCAAACTTATACTTATTTGGCAATCACAATAAAACCTTTTCCTTTATCCTTTGTTTAGTCAAATCCTTCGCTAACAACCTAATCTCATTAATAACCTTCATAAGTTCATTTGCAAACTCTTTAGCAATCTCAATGTCTTTCACTCTTAGAGACTCAAACTCTCACCTCAAGTTTAGGACTAGAATGCTTTTGGTCTTTCATTAACTTACTAGTTGCTTTATAGTCTTTTTTCATATTTTAATGGAATTAAAATTTCAAAATTTCAACATATATCTTATGTACTTAATTATAATTTAAAATATATTCTAATTTATTTAATTAATATTAAACATTTTTCACATATTCCAAAAATATGCATAGCACAAATACTTATAATTAGGGAAAATAAAAAAAAAGTAATTTGAAATTCCTCTTCTTTATTTTTTTAGAGTAGAAAAAATTTTCAAATTTACCGTTATTTCTCAAAAAGATAATATAGCTCATAATTTAAGTTGGTTTTTTTTTTTTTCTTTTTTTCCATTTTAATAAAATACAAGTAAAATATATTTTTAAATAAATATGATAAATTTGCATATCTTATGAGTCTAATACAAATGTTTAAATATAAACTAACAAAACTAAGAGAAAACTGATGAAATGATTTTATAGTAATATTTGCTTAATTTTAAGAATATTTAAGTAATTAATTTAATTTTAAATTTTATTAGAAAATTCTCTCATGTATTGCTTTATTTGATACCAACTTAATAGTTTGTTTATAATTTTTTTTTTTAGTATTTCAATGAAATTAGAATTTCAACATACATTTTTTCTTAGTATTTTAATAAAATTAAGTGCATTACAATTTATCTAATTTCTAATAACAATTTTCATATATTTTTAAAATTCATGTCATTAAAATACTTATAATTAAAATTATAATTTTTAAGGAAAAGAAAAAAAATAATCCTACATTTCTCCTTTTATTTTTTAAAAGGAAAAGAAATTTTAAATTTACCTTTTTTTTCTTTAAAAAATAATCATATTTTCCTAAATTTCTCCTTTTATCTTTTTAAAAGGAAAAAATATTTTAAAATTTACCTTTTCTTTTTATTAAAAAATACTCATATTTTTTCCCTTTTATTTTTTTTAAATGCTACTTTTAGTTAAATAGAAAAAGGATCACATACATTAATAAATATCTAAGGAAAATCAATTCTCATTGTAAGTAGGAAACTTAAAGAAGTTCATGCAGAACTAAGAACCTTACAGGGAGCAGATTTATGATCAAATTTCATTGAGATTAATAAGATCTCCTAGTCACTACTTTTGAGTGTGCACAAAATAAAAGGAGTTACTTAAGTAATAATACAACATTACATAACATAGTATTGAGGTAGCACATGTTCATTAATGTAAGAACATTGCGTAGGAGACCAAAGCTTTAGCCTAATGGTCAAAGTAAAGGCTCTAGACCTAAAAGGCCCTAGGTGTAAAAACCATTGTAGGCCAAGAACTTCTTAAAAATCTAAATGAAAAGAAAGGGGTGAGAAGGAAAGGAAAAAAAAGAATGCCTTAGCAATGGGATGTCTTACAAATGTAAACACAAAAGTAAGGGAGCATTAGTTTGATGTGGCTGAAACTTTCTTCCCAGTATATTACCATTTCCTTGACAAATGTAGAACCAAAATTCAAATTATAGATCCCTTTATTTTAAACAAATTTGAGTTCTTAACAAGGGTGGAAGCAAATAAGAAAATAAATGAAAAGGTCGGCTATAACTAATAGTTAACTATTAAAACTTATTCATCTAAAGAATTAACAAAGAAAGTACTAAAACACAAAATGACATATCAATATGAAATAAAACAATGGAAAACACAAAAAGGAAAATAGCAAGAAAAAAAACATATTTCTTATAAAAATAAGTATTCATTTATAAGACTAAATAAAAAATAATTAATCTATATCTTTTATAATTCTTACAATGTATGTGTTACAACCTGATTTTCTTTTATTAAAAATATTTGGAGGCATGTTTCTTTGAGATGTCCTTTTGGTAGATTTTTTATCAAGTTTAGCAAATAGTGATGTCATAATGACCATTTGTTAGTGGTCAACATCACTTTTCTTGTTAAGTTTTTCAATTCATGAAAGAATTATAACTCAAATTATTTTCTTTATTTATATAAATAGAAATAATAATTTTATGACAAAGAATATGGACAAGGGAATGAGATCATTTTTGCTAAAAAAAAAAAAAAAAGCAAAATCACACAAGATGAAAAAATCTTACACATGCGAGTCGTGAATGCAATGGAAAGGAACATATGTAAGCATTTCTATTGCTTATTTTCTAAATAATGGATGATATTATAATTTGCTTGATATGGTAAATAAAATTTGGGGATTTGAAGCAATTTTTTTTATCGAAACAATATTTGTTTGTTTCATTTTCTAGCACTAGAAATCATGACATTGTCTCATATTTCTAGTATAATTAATATGGACCTCAAGTTTAACCTCGATGTGCTATCAATTCACCCTCAAATTTTGGGAGGAAGTCAACTAGGCCCAACAATTATCCAACAATGAAAGACATGGCCTTTTCGGCTGAAACTAGCTTAGATTGGCACCACACCAATGGAAATTTTGATGATCTAGTTTACTTTCAACTAGGCAATGGCTAACATGCTTTCTTGAATTGAAAAGAAAATGGGAACGTATGGACAAACTGCTTTTTGCAACTATAGATGAAAGTTTACTGTGTACTTCTCTAAAAACTAGAAATCTATAAAGTACACATAAATCAAAAACGATATTGGTCTTGAATGCTTAGACAATTGTTGGATGTGTCCAAACAAATCTGATTAAAAACAATAAAAAAAACATATATATGTGTGTGTGTGTGTGTGTGAGTGTGAGTGAGTGACAAACACATCAATGGATAATCAGTCAGCCCATTTCAAGTTATATCAAGACAAAACCAATTCATTTAATAGATCCACACGTAAACATAATAGAGATGTCATTTAACATGAAGACAATGTAAAATCTTTAGTCATCCTCAATTTACATTTCTAATTTACTTTTGTTGTTTCCTTTATTCCTTCAACTGCCTTCTCTTCTTTATAAGTATCATATCCTAAATCTTTAGACATGAAACATTTGGTCTCCTACCATTTTATATCTTATATGCCATCTTGTCAACAAATTTGGACGAAAGTCTATTAAGAAGGTAAGTAGCAGTCTCAAGGGCATAAGCCCAAAAAGATAAAGGAATATCAAGTTGATTCATCAAGGATCAAACCATATTTAATAGTGTTATATTTCCTCTTTTAGAAACATGATTATGTTGTGGTGTTTGACTAAATGTCCAGTGAGAGAAAAGCTCATTCTCTTTCAAGTAACCACCAAATTCTTAGCTTAAGTATTGACCTCCTTAATCTAATCATAGGATTTTAATACTTCTACTTGATTGTTTCTCTATTTCATTTCTTGATCCTTGAATTCTTCAAAATATTCAAATTTGTATATCATTAAATACACATAACCATATCTTGATTGATTATTTGTGAATGTAATGAAACAAGACAAACCACCTCTTGCATGTGTTGCCTAGGACCACATACGTCTATATGTATAAATCCTAATAACTCATATCCAAATAAATCTAAGTATCAATTTTTATATAACTTAACCTTCCTTAATCAAGCTTATATAAAAAAAATTTATATAATTTTTCTCAAAAGAACAACCTTTATCATTAAATGTGAAAGTAAATTCATTTAAAGTTAGACTAGAAATGGAAATGATGTTTTCAAAAAGTATAGGAATGTATGACAATTCTTTAGTTCTATTACTAGGCTTGAAAGAAAAAGTAAACTATAAGTTCCATTGGCTAATGCAGAAACTCTTGCGTCATTTACTAATCATAGGTCTACCTCACATTTCTTCAACCATGTACATCTGATGATTTCCTACATATTTCTAAAAATATGTGAACCATATCCAATATCTAATATCCAAGTAATAAAATTAAAAGCAGAAAGACTTATCTCAATCATCAACATACCAAAACCAAAGGCTTCACTAAGCTTCTTCACCTTTAGTCTAGCAAGATAAATCTTGTAATCCCTTTTTTAGTGGCCTTCTTAACCACAATGATGGCAAGTGCTCCTGCTTTTGCCCTTTTCACATCACTACATGATTCAAATGCCTTGGTTTCTTGAGCCTTTCCCTTTTTTGTTCATCTTTTTAGGCCTTGCTCTTCACATTGGAAGAATCCACAAGAAGAAAAGGAGTCTTCTCTTTCTTTAGAGTTTTCTTCGTAGTTTTAAACATATTCAATAATTTAACTAATGTAACTTCCAACTTATTCGTATAAAAGTTCACAATAAATTGCAAACAAACCAAAGGTAGACTACAAGATTAGGCCAACACTTAACTCCAAACTTATGGTAAAACCCAATTAGCCCAATTTCTCAATGTAGCTAATCTTCATAATATTAGCATTCACTAAAGATCCTTCAGCCATCTTACATTAGAACAATTCCTTTAAGATCTCATATCTTTTTGTCCAAGTTTCTATATCAAACAACTTGTTAAAATGTAGACTTTATTGTGTAGGCATTCATGATATTCTCATGTTACCTTTGAAGTTTAAGAGACATACTAGGTAATATCACACATGTAGCATAATCATCATCATCCTTATGCTAAATATATGCCTCCACTTCTTCCTCATCACCAAGAGTAGGAAGATCCTCATCAGGGACGTAAAACTTCTTTCCTTACTTGAGAACAATTCTCAAGATTTTATACTAGTCTAAAACATTTGGTTCAATGAGTTTGTTCACATCAACTATGCTTTGTATATATGGATAAATTATTACTCATTTTGATCTAGCAACCTCTATATATAATAGAGAGTGAGTATTAATTTCATGCATACATACCAAAATTAGATCTAGTCTTTAATCTTTATTTTAGTTATTCCCAATTTTTTATTTCAATCAATAAATCTCTATGTTGACTTCAAAGATCTTACTCAAAAATTTTCTAATGGGTCAAGATCCCATTTAATTTATTTCCCCTTGAGATAATCTAACAATGAAAGAAAAAATAATTAGGTAGATAACATAACTTATCTATTACATCACTTGCGACTCATATATCAATTAAATGACAACTCTTTGTCTAATCAAATCACATATGATGCACTAACCATTGTCTCTAAATTTATGTGATCATGAGATAACTCATCCAAATCACACAAATATAGTTAATTAGGACCCATAAATTATAATATCAAACATATTCAAGTTAAGGAGGCTTTTAGCTAACCTAACAAACCTTCTTCAATCAAAACTCTGGTTTTATTCTATAATTTTAAAAGCCAACTCACCATGTTCTTATTATGTACTTAATATTTGAGTTGTGGGATTTATAGGTGCAATTGATGGGTGTTTGAATGGGAAAAAAATATTGATTGTTTTGAGTATTTTTGTGATTAATCAAGGGATCATGAGATCATGGGTTTTCACCAAAAAACCTATAATTACCTGCACCCATGCAAAAGAAATGAAAAAGTTCTAATTATTAATGTGAACCTAATAATCAAAAGAAACTCCCCAAATTTACCACCAATTATGTGGTTAAATAATTTAAAAATTTTGTTTATATTATTAAATTTTAAATTTAGATTTTCGTCAAATCAAATAAATTATCTTAAAATTTAACACATAAATATTATTTATATATAATAATATTAGAACATAATATGCACATTTCCTCTTTACTATAAAGTACCAATCATACAATTGCAATCACAATAACTACCAACTTTTGGCATCTAATACCACTCAAAATTCATTATTGCCTACCCTTCATTACATTATATATTCTTTGCACCTAGAGACACCAAGCATTTTTGAGTCACCACATTTTTGGTATGGGCAATGGGAGACACTTATGCCAAAAAGATGGGGAGAAAATAAAAAGGTTTTTAGTGTAGGATTAACTTGTGTATATATTTATAAAGGGAGAGTCTTCATCTTAATTTTTTCATTGATATTAATCACTATATATATATGGATAAAAAGCATAAGTCATAGTCAGATAAAGATCATAAAGAATTATTTAAAAGGATCATAAATTTTAACAAAGAATCTAGTAATTGTGATGAATAAATATATAAGTTATCCTATAGATAATGATACCAAATTTAATTTCATGTGCATTCAAAAGCATTAATAGACTAGAGATTTAAAAGAATAATTATAGGTATCTCAACAATCAATAATAAATATATTTTTCATGAAAACACAACAAATTGACATTTTAATTGCTTTAGGTTATATTTTTGTTATAATAAGTTTATTCTCATTTGACAAATGCCTTATTGTCTCAACTTATGTACCATTAATATGTTATTCAATGGAATATAATATCACCTTTAGAATTTCTAGTAGCTTAAATTCATTAGTTGTTGCCAAAATATGTTTATGTCACCAAGATTCATAGTAATAATTTATAGGTAGATGACATATATTGAGAATATAATGCTTGTAAGGGAGGTAGCGTACTAAGATTGTAGGGAAAAAATAGTTTTCTTCTGAGAACCTAAAAGTCTTAGAGATGTTGATAGCTTATAAGATCAACAAAGGGTTATGTAGAGTCTAAATTTGTAAAATTTGGAGACTTCTAATTTGAGGAAACTCACATTTTCTCAATAGCTATAACCAACATTACAAAAGATACTAAATATTTTATTCTTAATCATGCAAATAAATCTCACAAATAATATTATCAATTCAATATTAGATAATTAAACTTGAATGTATTAATATAAATAAAAAAGTATCATAAAATTTTAATTTTATAATAAGTAAAGTATATTAATGGATTAAATTAAACAATTTATAAAAATAATAATTAATAAAAAATCAATTCTAAGTTCATTTGTGATTATAATATTTGATATTTTTAATTATCTATAATGTTATATTAATTTTGTTAAAATTATCAATTTTAAATATTAATAATATCTTTTACTTGAACTTTTCAACAAACATTTACTAAATAAACCAAATTCTTCATATAAATCATAATTACTATACCCTTTAAATAAATTCACTAAATTTATATATTGACAATCTTAAGAATTAAGAAAATATATTAATTTAATTAATAGTCACATAGAATTAAATTATTTAATTTTTTTTTGTAAATTATTCATAATAATAATAAATAAATATATTTATAATTTTTTTTACTATTAATTACTACTCACTAGTTAAAAATAGAATAAATACTAATTATAATCTCAAATTCTAATTCTAGCAATTCTAACAATCCTAAAATAGCTTTCTACTATTCACTTTTAACCCATATATTTATCTATTAACATAATGGTAGAAAGGGTACCTTGTGGCTAGACTTCAAACAATTTAGCTTTAGCTTTAACCATGTTAATGGTCATATCTTATTGGTTGATAGAAAATTAAATTTACCAATAAATCATGAAATGCTATGACACTTAAAAGATGATTTTTTTTTAACGTATTCATAAGTAATTCATAGGATCATGCATTTTTTTTTCTTTGCTAGTTTCTAGTTAAAATGACAAAAAAGTACCTCTAGTTCAATCTAGCCTATTCTTGAAATAAACAACTCACACAATCTCCCTTTCCAAAAAAAAAAAAAAATAATACCCCAAGTACTACACTTATATAGGATTTTCTCTCTCGAAACTCCCAGTAGGTGACCAATGACCCAAAGGGACAAGAGAATTAGTTACATTTTTCATCAAATTTCCTCTTCTTTTATAAGTAGACTAATTATTATTTTTATTTGTTACTACTATTATTATAATTATTTTAATATTAATGTTATAAATTATTTATTTTATTCTTCTGCTCTTATTTCTTTTTGTTTTCCTTGTTTTTTTAGTCAATTACCTATTTTTCCATTATTTTTAATACTTATTATTTTTAATGGATTGAACTAAATAGAATAAAAAAATGTATTAGATTTATAGATAGTATAAATAGATCTTTTTAATTAGAAATTTATAATAAAAGAAATATATATTTATTGACATTTAGTACCAAGTCTTGTGTAAATTATGAAATATTTCCTTTGTTTTTATTGCAATACTTCCTTAAAAAAGTTTTGATTGAATAAGAAAAAGAAAGAAAGTAAGTCAGTATACTAAATCTTATAATAAAAAATAATCCAATAAAAATACAATAAATAAATAAATTATGGGAGTGAAATCTTAATATAATTTAAAAAAGCAAGTAGCACATCCAAGGTAATAAAAAAAATGTATGTTTTTGAGGATTAAACAAAAAGATTTGCAAATAAAAGTGCTAATGTTACAACTAGGCCATAAATTGTTCAAGCTTCTATTCCATCAAAATATCAAACATTTTGAATTTCTCTAAAATTGTTGAAAACTTTTGGATACACATGCTAAAAAGAACTCAAATTATTACTAAAATATGATTGTTGCCCCCTTTATGTGTTTGTCTTCTGTTTTCAACAACTAAATGGTCATTTTTATAACTTCGAAAACATATATAGTAGACACAAAAAACCTAGGACACTCCAAAAAAATTATAAACTTGTTTCCTTAATTATGACAAAATTTTTGTAATGAGTTTCACACATAACAAACACAAAAAAAAAAAAAAAACCCTAGGACACTCCAAAAAAATTATAAACTCATTTCCTAAATTGTGACATAATTTTAATAATGAGTTTCAAGCTAATTCCTAAATAGATATAGTTTGAATTATGGTCCTTCTTCATCATCAAAGTTATATCCCTATTCTTTAGCTTTATAACACATCCAGTCCTACCCAAAAAAAAGGTCCAAAACCCAAGTTATGAGCTTAAAATTGAGACTGACTCAATCTAGTCCATAATAGATTTTACACAACTTTTTAGCTATTTTGGGACCATTAAACAACTATTTTGGGCTTAGGTATCTTCATAACAATTGTAGGCCTAAATGTGACCTTTAATTTAGGCTTTTGAATTACCTAATTTGGATGTTTTAAGCACAAGTTATACCCATATAAATATTTAGTCCTTGGATAGGAATCCTACTCCAATTATGATTTGGACTCCAAAATTTTGCCTTGTATTTTAAGCAAGGTCTCAAATCCCAAATGAACTCATATCAAGACTCACAACTCCAATCTAGAAAATTTGAAACGTCTACTATAACTTCATTAAAGACCTCTTTTTCAATTTAAACTTGTAAGTTGATGAAAACCTGAAATAAATGACAAAGTTTAAAATGATGAAATGCTAGAATTTTATCCACTAAAAATTATAAATTCTCAATACCTCTCTAAAACTTAAATCACAAAATATATTCTAATTAGTTTAAATAGATATAAAACTTTGTAAAAAAAAAATCTAAATGTAAAAAGGAATAAATAAGTAAATTCTTACACATCAAATATCAACTAATATACATAGATAACAAAAAGTGTCAACTTTTCTAGAGATTCTAAATAGCCTTAAGATAATTTTCTAATAAATTGCAAAGATTAAAGAGACCTTAGTGTATCTATAGAGATCATTATTCCCAAAGATCAAATATCATAAATTAACTAAAACTTTGTCTATTGCAACATATGATTTAATGATCAAAGACTGTAAATTTCAACATATGCTCATTGAAGCATGAAGATCATGAATGTCAAATTTACATAGAAGATCCAAAGATCGTTAACTTTGACAAATTCTTTGTCCTAAGATAATGATTTGCTTCATTATTCTTATCATAAGTGCCATCAATTTTGATTATGACCTATTTTCCTCAAAAAGCATATTAAAAGATACAAAAAAAAGTGATTAGAGAATAAATATAAGACAAATAATCAAATTAGAATTGAAAATAAAATCAATTAGCATACAATTAATTAATCTTAGAAAATTACCTCTTGAAGACCAATGAGTATAACTTGCGTACACTTGAGAGGAAAAAAGTCAAGTTTCTTTGATGCAAAAGATCAAAGGCACACAAAAGGATTTTAAAAGAATGTGCAATACAAGAATCTTGGAAATGGACAAGGATTGAAGTGTGCATGCACGCACACATGCACACACACACATATAAAAGATAGAGATAAAGAAAGATAAGGGAACTCATGTCCACCCACATAATGCTTGACACAAGGAGAGAAGCTTTTATAGACTTACTAACTTAATGCATTTAATCTGCTTAAATATATGCACTTGCAGTCTTGCATGTCTTCTACGACACATAAATATTCATAACATGCAAGAAATAACCTTTTGGTTGAAATTTTAGTTTATGCCAAAGTCATTTAGATGCCCATTAATCTTAGGGCCCACAAAAAATATTTAGTTAAAGGCTACTTAATTTTGGTTTTCTTATTTCTTGGCAACTAAACATATAGTGAAGTACTTCAAAAGAGGAACCTAAAGGGAAAAAAGGATTTAATGTTGTCATTATTAGTGACTTCAATTCCAATTGCAATCTATTTTCCATAAAGAAAGTGGGAAAAAACATGAATAAAAATGAAAGTCATTAAACACTAGTTAAAAGGAGAGTAATCAAATGAAACTTGGAAAACAATCAATTAGCTTACAATAACTAATTCAATATTGAATCAAGAAGTATAAGCAAGAATCAAATTGAATTTCCATGATTTGTTGCTCAAGCAGTTTCAGCAATGATAGTGTTGGATGAACTTACTCAATTTAAACTACATTTCCCTAGTCAAACCAAATCTTTTGGTGGCTTGCACAACTCCTCTATCACCATTAAGCATTCTTGCAAGAAACAAAGGAACTTGTATCATGAAAGGATTTAGCTTTGGAGTTGAAAAAGAAGAAATAAAATTAAATCAAAAATTCATTGTGAAGTAAATAATTACTTTCTTGGTCAGTTTAAAGTTAGGATTGTCAAAGCATTTAGAGGTGTGCTTTCATTTGGCTTTAAACATCAAGGGTGAACAAGATAGATAATAAAAATTTCAAAATTTATGCTCATTTAAAGATCCAAACAAAAGGAAAGAGGAATAAGAATAAAAAAAAAAAAAGAAAGAAACATTTTAACCCCCATTTCAATTTGGGAACTTGTATATATAGGCATAGCTAGAGCTGAGAAGCAAAAGGAAGTTTTGTTGGCAAATAATATACAAAATAATATATAATGCTACAATAAAACTATATTATCAAAAAGAATATTATGTTTAAAGCATGTGTAGCACTATTTTGTCATAGTGAATCAAGTTATTGTGGTTATTCTTTAAGAATATGACTGACTTTCCCAATAATGTGCACTTGAAAATATGTGGTCATTAAAGCAACTCCTTTTCTAATTAACCTAGCATCATACACCTTTTTACAAATAAATTGTAGAAGAGAATTCATAAAAATCTTTCCTAGTAAATTTTAGGTGATGAAAGAAGACCTTTATGTAATATGCTTGGTTTAATTACTCATAAGTAAGAATGATAGCTCAGAAGTTAGAATTATGATTGTAACAATTAAGTATTTTAATATACATAATAGCTAGTTTCATGGTCAAATAACATATAATTTGATGGTCTTAAAATAACTAGTCTAACATTTATAAAATAGTTAGTTTGACCAAGTGTTAAATTGTGGTAATTAGCTTTTAAAAATACACTAATTTACAACAATCCACTATTATTTTCAAAGAGCAATTTTGATGAATTAATCAAAAAGAATATAGCATATTATTTTTGAGGCCTTTTGGGCTAAGAACCAAAAACTAGCAATACAAGTTTTAATAATTAGAATCATAGTGAAATAAAAATTTTTGTGAGTCAAACTTCTACATGAATAATAGTGAACTTGTTACCATATGATATTCTCTAAGATCATATTATTTGATATAGTTTAATGTTGCTAGGCCTTAATTTGCCTAATTTTATGAGAACTCTAGAGATCTTACTTAGGACTTCATAGGAATGGCATCACTACACTCTTAAAAGTGTAAATTTGGCTTACTCTTGTGATAGAAATATAGATTTGGCTATCATAATACATTGATACTTATAATGTAAATTTCACCAATATTAAAATATTCATCAAAAAATTTCTTAGCCAATTTTTCTTCATACTAGCTATATCTAAGGTTATAAATATAGTTTCCACAATGAATCAAATAATAATTATTTTCTTGACAAACTTTCAAGTTTTTGCTCCACCTTAAAGGATGAACATACAACATTATATCATTACATGTTAGTCAAGCCTTTGTTTCACTTCAAGAGATGAATATATAACATTATATCATTTCATATTAATCAATGTATCCTATGACTTTCACAAAAATGATCTAATTAATAACTAGTTTTTTCTTTAGAATTTGCAACCACATGATAATAATAATATTCACAACAATAAGTTTCATATATGAAATCAATCACTTTACCACTTTTCCTTAAGCCAAAATCACATTTTGATTGGCTCTTGTGTAGTATTAGACACAAAATTTAAAATCATTTATTATGATCATTTGTAATAATTATAATAGGTTGCCTTAATCAATCAATTAAAGTGGCTTAAACAACTCAATATATCAAGATTAATGGTGTAAACAATCATAGGAAAACTCATTTGATCTTTATAAAGGTATTAAAAATGATGTTTGTTGATAAAATGCCCAAAACTTGTTACACTATACTAAAATTTTAAAAATGTGAAGATTGCAACCACTTCTAATGCTGACAAAGAGCCTAGAGACATAGATGGAATTATTGATAATATCTCATTGCATTAAGATCATAGCCCATAATATCAAGTTTATATGTGATAAACTCATTCCATATCATTCAATATGGTGATAAACACCTTAAAAAATGTTCCAACATAGTGTTGTAAAGCATTTACCTTAATGGTTTGTAGCTTACTTGGGGTTATATTCACTTATGGTTTCTATATATATATATATATATATTCCACGTGATAATAAAGTGATACTTTCAAGTATTGGCACAACACACATCCATTAACACATAGGGTTGTTATTCATTGGTAGCACTCTATACAACAAACAAATCAATACTTACATACTTACATTGTAGTTGGTTTGGAGAAGTCAATATTTCAGTAGGTTCTCTTATGAACCAATCAAAATAGTTAGTAACAATGAAAATGACCCAACAAGTTATATGCCTTAGAGACCACCCAAATATATAATTGGCCTCCTAATCCAAGTGAAACAAACTAAAGAACATAAGTTAGGATAAATAAATTTCATTACCGTAATAAGTCATTGTCACTATCAAATGTAATTGTAAGATTGATAACAAATGCTAAATTTAAAGATTAGAATGTCAATTTTTGATATGCATAACTACAACTAGGAAAACATACGTAATAAAAGACTTAAAATTATCTGATCAACAAGAACTAACTACTTATCATTTCATTTGAGCATAATGTTATAATATTTGTACTACATCTTAAAGCTTGTGAGAGAATGTGTACCAAATTGTCGCATGTTCCAACATAATTGAAGGCACTAATTAGCTGGTACTAGTCAAATAAAAGCTTGCTAAACTAGTATGACTTCACAAGGCATTATACTTTCTTTCAAGGCATTTTTCATGCATTGAACTCTTAACTAGATTCTTTAGTTAGTCCATTCGTTCTTTATAGATTTACTCAATATTAACTACAATAAGTAATGATGACTTCAAGTAAAATAAGAGAAATGATCATACTACCACAAGCATAGCTCCAAAACATAAGTAATGATCATAATAGCAAAAATAGCTAGGAGTCCATTAGTTTATTATTTGAAAACACAAAAGAAACCATTACCAACCCATGACTAAATTCAAAATTCTACCTCTTCTTGTTTTTTTTTTTTAAGTTTTAGATGCAATATTTTGCAAGCCCAAAGTGATAGCAAAAAACAAAAACAACTAAATAATAGATATGAAATTTCAGTAATACAATAAAAAATTATAGCCAAGGATGGCAACAACTTTTCAATTAATAGCCTTGGAAATACCCTAGTTTTTATCAATTTAGAATCATAATAATTTCCCACAAAGTTAGGACAATCTAATTTAATGATAATTAAAAACAGATTATCATAACACATAATTTAGAAATGATCAATCCTTTTTGCTAATTTACTTTTATGGTAACATTATATTTTATTTTGTTGATTATTTTCCAATAATCCAAAGGATAGTTTCAATCTCTATAGATAAATTGTCACAATAGATCAGGTTATAACAATTATCGTCTTAAGATACAACAAATGTTTCCATTAATGTGCACTTCAAATAGTGAGGCCATAGAAATAACTCTTTAGATTAAACTAGCACCATAGACCTTTTTAAAATAAAATATTGAAGATAAGTCACAAAGATATTTCTTAGTACATTATATGTGATGAATGAAGACCTTTATATAATTTGTTTGGTTTTATTAGCCATAAGTTAGAATGATAACTTATAGGTAAGAATTACAATAGTAATGAGTACCTATTTTAATACACAGAATAACTAGTTTAATGGTCAAATATATGGATAGTCCAAGGATTATAACACATATAGTCCAATGATCATAAAATGGTTAGTTTGACTAAGTGTTAAATTGTGATAATTGACCTTTGAAAATACACTAATTTGCAACAAGCTCTTCTATCTATCAATTATCTTAGAAATACAAAACAAAGAATGAAAGCCTTACATTTTGTCCCCTTGAAAAGTGTGGTTGTTCTCACTTTGCAATGTTGCTCATAGATATCTATCATGAAAAGTAACTAAATATTAAATATATTATAGTTTTCTTGAATGATCATTACTTTTGAAAGACAAGTAATATTATAATTATGCAACATTTTGAGGATTAATCCTAACCATTGGCAATGCTAAGTGAAAGCAAGAAAAAATCAAAGGATATACTTTTTTTTTTCTCCAATTTAATTGCTATAAATTGGTTTGATGTTATTGTTAAAATATTTGGTATTTCTCTTATTTTTCCTTTTATTTTGTGTTTTAAATTCTACCTATAATTTTGTTTTTTGGTTTAGGTGGAATAAAGAAGATTCAACCAAAAATTTGATTAAAAGCTGACCCAAGTAGCCTATCTTAACCTACCAAAAGTTTGTTTAAATCCAATGACTTGTTTCCAAAATAACCAAAACCTCAAATCCAAAATCACCAAAAAGCTAAATAATTCAAAACTGAGATAACCTAAACCTTGAACCCAAGTAACCTAAAACCAACAACAACCCAAAATAATTTAAATAAAAACATAACTCAAAATTTTAATTCATTTTATCAATGCCTAAATTTTTTTGGATATTTTTAATTTAAAATTATCATTTTTAATTTATTTTTATTTATGAATAATGATATTTTTAAAATTATTTTCTTCACATTTAAATTAGCATACACACTACTTTAAATATACCAAATATCATTCACTTTAATTTTTTTTAAATGATAACTGTGAGACAAAATTTAAAATTAACAATATTATTATTAATTTAATTATTATAATCAAAATAAATTTATAAAATTACTTTTAAATTACACATCCATTTAATTTTGACATTTTAGAAGCACAATACATCTTTTGAATTCACTTTTTTTTCCTCTATTTTATAGACTATTACAAATTATTTAGCCAAAAAATTTTGCCTTTGCATAATAATAATAATAATAATTCATTCTTAGCAAAAATTACTCCTTAGTCTTTGCTAGTAAGAGGAGAGAAATTTATTATATTAGCCTATTAATTAAAAAGAAATGGTCATAGATAAAAGTGGCAAAAATTAACTCAACTTGTATAATCCAACTTAACTCACTTAAAACTCAACTTGGTCTAACCTACATTGAACAAATAATTGATGAATTGTAACTTAAATTAGACTTGAAAACAAAATAACCTAAAACCAAAATAACCTATGATTGAAATGACTAAATCCTAAAACTTGATGAACTTGAAATACAAATGATTTAAGACTTGAGACACCCAAAACTTGAATGATTTAGAAATATCCAAATAACTCAAAAGCCCAAATAACTTGACTTAAAACTAACTCAACCCACTCATTTTCCAATTTAGATTTAGGGTTCAAATTGGACATCTCATCTTAAATTTTATACTTGGTGACTACTAAACTATATCTAGTGGTTCATTTTTGAATAATTTTAAGTTTGAAGAAAATGACTAGAAGTAACAAGTCATAAACAACTCATATAACTAAATAAAACTTGAATTGTTGTAAAATAATGGTTTGAATTAACTAATAATTGAGAACCATAACCTAGCAAGGGAAATGCAAATTTAATTTGGTTTCACTATGCCAACTAATGAAACCAACCAATGTTACATATAATTCTATTCATTCATGTCCTACAAATTTTCAACCCCTTTCATTACTTTAATTTGATTTGGTTTCATTACATTGACTAATGTTTTAATTTAATGTTACAAACCAAATTTATGTTTATTAATTAATATAAACTATCATATCCTTTATCCATTAACTTGTATTAGTTTCTTTTTTTGTTAAAGAAGTAGAAAAGTAAAATAATATCCCACAGTCATGCTAGGAAGGACTATGCATGATCAGAGGAGCAAACTATATGAGCATGCATTTACTTTCACTAAACATCTTAGTGAAGATTCGAGCTTAGGACTTTTGGGTTGACAAAGAATGACCTCTTTATCACTAGACCACAACATTTGATGGAACTTGTATTAGTTATAAGACCATATGAGCTATGCTTAACATCTATGTTAAACAAGCACATGGAGTGTATATGCAGCTAAAATTGCAAATGGATGTCACCTTTGACAAACTAAATGCACACACACACACACGCAATGGTTGGATCTGTGCAATGGGCTAATTGGTGATATTTTGTTAGAAAGTATTAATATGAATTTAGTTGGATTTTGAGATCAAATTTAATTATTTTGCTATTACAAATAATATAACAATAATATAATTATATATTGAAATTGATAACTCATCTCTAATGTGAGAAACTTGTAAGGAAATTGAAATTTTTCATAATTTTATAATTTTAATTAGATTTAATAATATCCTTGACCTTATTCCATTTATTTTATTGGTCACATGTTTTAAACTATTTATTTGATTAAAAGCTATTTTGTGTATCGTTTTATACATTGTTGTTATTTTTTTCAAATATTGCAAGGTGTAATAATTCTTCATAAATAAAGATGTCCCATAATGTAAATGTCATAGTAATTAAGCTATAAAAATTTAAGATAATCATCAAGTGGTTATATGATATTTGTTCATATTTGTATGTGACAAAGCTCTTCTTTGAAAGAAAAAAAAAATTATCGAAAAAGTGTATATTAAGGAGGAATGATTTAAAGTGTGATTTTACAAAACAAAAGGTACCAAACGTTATGGCATCATAAAAAGTGCTGATTGTAAAAGTGACTAACCATCGCATGATAACGATATTGACTAAAGTGAAATTACACCAACAAAATAATCAAAAGCTTTTCTTTTCCTCCTTTGGTCATATTAAAAGTATTGCAAAAAGAAGTCATAGTAAGATTAAGGCCAACAATCTCAAAAAGTTAATTTCACTAAAAAAGAGGTGAAAGATGAACATTTGTAGCTTTAATAGTGATTAGGGCAGAGAATTAGAGATCTTGGTTTCTACATAGTGGTTGTACTTACTACATGGCCAGCCATGCCAATCTTTTTAAGTCACCTAACACTAGTCATACTTCTGTTAAGGATTGAAAATGGAGGGAAAATGATGCAAAGGGATTTAACTTGTTATTCAAAGATAAAAATTGTTTGCTTTATGATCTTATTGGCATATAATTCATTAATGTTCTTATGGAGAACAAGATTTTCATTGAGAACTTGAATTCAATTAAAATATCAAAATGCAAAGCAATAGCATAATTGATGATTTTAAACTGTGGTAGAAGAACCTTCATACAAAAACAAGAATTTGTGAATGATTTGCCTACTATCAAAGCCTTTTTTGATGTGTGTGAAACTTATGAATTAGGCATGCAGCACAAATCTATAACAAAGTCTTAAGGTCCTTTGCTTCAAGCAAACAATAACAGTAATAATTATGTGTGACAAGAAATCTATAATTGCAATTGCAAAAATTCCTATACAGCATGGGAGGACAAAGCATACAAATATCAAGTATCATGCAATTAGTGAAGCTAAAAGAAATGAGGGAATAAAATTAAAATTAAAGTATTGCAAATCAGAAGAACAACTAATAGATATTTTAACAAAGTCTCTACCAAAGTCCAAATTTCAAAAGTCAAAAGTCATGCTTGGAGTCTCCAATAAAAATCTCAACGATGAGTGTTT
The DNA here is from genome assembly GCA_037832345.1 of Rhizophora mangle. NCBI lineage: Eukaryota > Viridiplantae > Streptophyta > Magnoliopsida > Malpighiales > Rhizophoraceae > Rhizophora > Rhizophora mangle. The sequence continues at coordinate 151,030 of JBAPLJ010001292.1, read as the reverse complement.
ATGCACATGATAATTTTGTTAGAGACTCAAGAAGTTGGAAAAGAAACTTTTGAAGTAGAAGGAGTTAAGAAGTAGGAGTAGAAGCAATAGTGAAGAAGTTGAGAGCCAACAAAATTCTAGAAGTCATAACTAATTTTTGTACTTGGTAGTTATTAACCAAGTTTAGTTGTACTCCTTAAGTTTAGGAAAAGTTAGATTGTACTATAGATAGTTGTTAAAGCAAGTACAAGACTTGTTTTGCAAATAGTGAAAATAGTGAACTAATACCAAAATAGTGTAAAATATTCCTATATAAGGAACTAAGCTACCAAAAGAAGTTTTAAGCTTTTCTCTAGGAATTTTTTCTCTTCTTATTCTCCTTCTTTGACACTAATACTACATTAACCACCATTGAAAATTGGCACCTTGGTCATTCGACACAAATTTCTACTATTTTCCCATGTGGTTAAATGATCTTTACATGTATTTCTTTATTGGAAGGATTTTAATGGATTCAAACTTCCCAAGATAGAATCACATGCAATTTGAAATGGAATTAGTGATGGGTGTAAACATTTAAGTTAATTTCATGATTCCTTAATGTGAATGACTCCATAAAATGAAAGGAGAAGCCTTATTGCATATAAATGAAGTGACAGTCTCATCCTTCAGGCGATGAATCATTCTATGCAAGTTAGAAAAGCTATTCAAGATGAACGCTTTGTTTGATGGAAATCAATAGATTTAAGCTATCAAAGGTGTATTAATGTGCAAATCACAATGAAATTAATGTTTGTTGTAGATATAAATGTTAATTCCATGCTCATTTTCTATGAAGGATTCCTTGCAATGAAAGAAGATGCCTTATAGCTAAGGAATTAGCTAACAATATCAAGTTTTTAGTAATGAACAAATATATCCAAGTAAAGAAAGCTAATAAAAAAATAGCTTCTTTACTTAATGGACTTCAATGGATTTAAACTACCTTGAATAGAAATCCTTTTTATAGTAATGAAGGGATGTCTCATTTTTCAACTAGTGAATAGTTCTCTTATAGTAATAAAGACCATTTAAGACTAATGGCTTCTTTATTGGATGAACTTTAATGAATTCAACTTATCTATGACATAATAACACATACCTTGCAATTAAATTAGTGATTAGTGTAAACATTTAAGTTAATTTCACAATTCCATTGTGTGAATGACTTCTTGAAACAAAAGGAGAAGCCTCATTTGTTAGAAATAAAGTGTTAGTATTATGTTTTAAGGAATGAACCATTCTATCCATGTAAGGAAAAGTATTCAAGATTAAGCTCATGTTTCCTACAATGAACAAATCTATTATAGCAAAGAAGGCTAATCAAGAGTAAAGGCTTTGTTATTGGATGGACTTCAATATATGCAAACTACTAAGGAAAGAATAATATGCATCTCATAAGGGAATAATTGATTGTTATAGACTTTTTAGTCAATTTAATGATTTATTTGGGTCAAGTGTGAATGACTCTTTTGAAGGCAAAGAGAAACCTTATTAGCTAGAAATAAAATCTTAGTCTCATGTTTGATCTAATGAATATCCATGTATGAAAGGCAATCATGATGAATGGCTTCTTTTTTAATGAATAGTTGATGTGCATGTTGTAATGGAATTAATGTTTGGTGTAGACGTGAATGTTAATTGCATGCTTATTTTGTGTGCGTAATTCATTGTAATGAAAAGAGAAGCCTTATACCTAGGAATTTAGTGATAGTCTCTAGTTTCCATAAATGAGCAATTTTGTCTTGATAAAGAAAGCTAATAATAGTAATAGCTCCATTATTTGATAGATTTCAATGGATTTGAAATGCCTATAGTAAATGTCCTATTTCAAGTGATTAATAAGGCATTTAAGGTTTTAAGCAATGAATTATTCTCTCATTGTACTGAAAGCTAATCAAGCATAATAGCTTCTTTATTAGATGAAATTTGATAAATTTGGACTACACAAGATAGAATAAAGTGACTCTTGGAATGGAATTAGTGATAAGTGTAGACATTTAAGTTAATTTCATGGTTCATTTGTGCTAGTGACTCCTTAGAATGAAAGAAGTCAAATTAGCAGTAAATAGAGTGATAATGTTGTGTTTCAAGAAATGAACCATTCTATCTATGTAAGAAAAACTAATCAAGATGTATGACTCTATTATTTGATGGAATTGAATGGATTTAGACAACCCAAGGTGAATCAATGTGCATGTTGCAACAAAATCAATATTTAGTGTAGACATGAATGTTAATTAAATGCTTGTTTTGTTTCAATGATTCCATGCAACTTATTTAGATGCCTTATGGCCAATGAATCATATGATGGTCTCAAGTTTCAAGCAATGAATAATCATCTTTTGGTAAAGAAAGGCAATCAAAAGCAATAACTCCTTTATTCAATGGACTTCAATGTATTTGGCTACCTAGAGGAGAAGTCCTATTGTCATGTAATCATGAAGTGGTCTCTTGTTTCAAGTAATGGATGATTGTTTGATAGTGAAACAATCTAATTAAGAGTAATAACTTCTTTATTGTATTGGTTTTAATTGATTTAGACTACCCAATATAGAATGACATGCCTTTCATAATGAAATTATTGAATGGTGTAAACATTTAAATTATTTTAACAATAATGTATGTGAATTACTCCATGGAATGAACAAAGAAACCTTATTAGCTAGATGTGAAGTGATGGTCTCCTTTATTAAGCAACAAACCATTTTATCCATTTAAGAAAAATAATGAAAATGAATGACTACTTTGTTTTATGGAATTTAATGAATTTAGACTACCCAAGTTTTATAGACTTAAATTTCTTGATTAATTTAACTTTCTATGCAGACATAGATGTAAATATCATCAATTTTTTTTTATGTGAATGTATCCTTGTAAGAAAATAAGAAGCCTTATCACCAAGTAATTAGGTGATGGCCTTAAGTTTCAAGGGATGAATGATCCTCTCTTGGTAAAGAAAGCAAACCAAGAGCAATAACAACTTTATTTGATGGACTTTAATGTATTCAAATTACCTAGAGGAGAAGACCCATTGTCAAGTAATTAAAAAATGATCTCATTTTTTAAGTATTAAATGGTTCTCTCTCATAAGAAAGAAAGTTGAATCTAGAGTAATAGCTTATTGGATGAACTTTTATGGATACAAGTTACCTAGGACATAATAATGTGCATCTCACAATGAAATCAGCCATCAGTGTAGACATTTAAGTTAATTTCAATATTATTTTTGTGTGAATGACAACTTGAAATGAAAGAAGAAGCCTTATTAGTGAGGAATGAAGTGTTTTCTCATCTTGGGCAACCATTCAATCTATATATGAAAAGCTAATTAAGATGAATGATTTCTTGAAATAAAAAGAGAGCCTTATTACATAAAAATGAAGTCTTAATCTAGTCTTTCTAGCAATGAACCATTTTATTTGGGTAGGAACAATGAATGAAGATGAATAACCACTTTGTTTTATGAAATTTAATGGATTCCCACTAATTTAGTTGTATTTACCTGCATGTTGTAGTGAAACTAATGTTTTTGTGTAGACATAGATGTAAATTGCATGATTTTTTTTGTGTGAATCATTCGTAGCAATGAAAGATGAAGTAGTATTGTAAAGGAATCAAGCAAAGGTCTCAAGTTTCAAATAATGAAAGATTTACTCATGATTTACAAAACTAATCAAGTGTATTAGCTCCATTATTCAATTGAATTCATAAGATTTAGATTATGCAAATGAGAAGTCCTATGAAGTAATCAAGAGACAAGTTTCAAGCAATGAACAAATCTTTCATGGCAGAGAAGGCTAATCAAGAGTAAAAGCTTCTTTACTAGATGAACTTTAATGCATTCACATTACTTAAAATTGAATTGCATGCATATAGTAAATCAATGATTAGGAAGACATTTAAGTTATTTTCTCAAGTTCTTTATGTGAATGACTCCATCTAAAAAGAGGAAAACCCTTATTAGCTTGAAATGAAGTGTTGGTGTCATGTTTTAGGCAGTGAATCATTATATCCATGCAAGAAAAGTTAACTAGAATGAATAACCCCTTTATTTGACAAAATATAACAAGTTTTGACTATCTTAGGTTTATTGATATGCATGTCACAATGAATTTAATGTTGATGTAGACATGGATGTTAATTGCATAATCATTTTATATGAATGACTACTTATAAGAAAATGAGAAGCCTTATTGAAAAGGAATCAAGTGATGGCCTTAGATTTCAAGCTATGAATGATTCTCTCTTGGTAAAGAAATCTAATTAAGAGTAATAGCTCTTTTATTTGATGAACTTTAATGGATTCAAACAACCTACAACATAAGTCATATTGTCAAGTAATCAAGAGATAGTTTCATGTTTCAAGCAATAAATGATTCTCTCACAAGAATGAAAGTTGATTAAGACTAATAGCTTCTTTATTGAAGTGACTTAATTGGATATAGATTACCTAAGACATAACATTGTGCATTTGGCAATAAAATTGGAGATTAATGTAGACATTTAAGTTAATTTTATTATTTATTTGAGTGAATAATATCTTGAAACATAGGCAGCACCTTTATCAGCTTAAAATAATTTGTGTTGTCATTTTTAGTAATTAAATATTTATTCAATGTAATAAAAGCTAATCAAGACCAATGACTCCTTGATATAAAATTAGAAGCGTTATTACCTAGAAATGATGTGTCAATCTAATTGTTCTAAAATGACCCTTTTTTTATTTTATGTGAATGTTGCAACAAAATTAATGTTTTTTGTAGACATTGATGTTAATTGTTTGATATTGTGTGAATCTTTCCTTTTAATGAAAGGTGAAGTTGTTTTGCATGCTACAATGAGTTTAATGTTTTTTGAAGATATAGGTGTTAATTGCATGATTATTTTATTTGAATCATTCCTTGTAACATAAGGTGAAGCCATATTACTAAGAAATCATAAGAGAGACTCAAGTTTTGAACAATAAATGATTTTCTCCCAACAAGTAAAGTTAATCAAAAGCACTAGCTTCATTATTGAATTGCATTCAACAGATTCAAATTGGCCAAATGAGAAGTCCTATTATAAGGTGATTAAGAGACAAGTTTTGAGTAATGAACAAATACCTCATAGTAAAGAAGGCTAATCAAGAGTAAAGTTTCTCTATTGGATGGACTTTAATGCATTCACACTATGTAAAACTAAATAACATGCATATCATAATGGAATCAATAATGAAAGGAACATTTATGTTAATTTCATAATTTCATTGTGTAAAATGACCCCATGCAATGGAAGTAAAAGCCTTATTAGTTAGAAAAGAAGTATTGGTTTCTTATTGTAGACAATAAATCATACTATTCATATAAGAAAAGTTATTAGAATGAATAACTCCTTTATTTGATGAAATAAAATGGATTCAAACTACCTAAGGTGTATTGATGTTCATGTCATAATGAATTTAATGTTTCATGTAGACATGGATGTTAATTGCATGATCATTTTGTGTGAATTATAGCATATAGGAAAACAAGAAGCCAATCATTAAGGAATCAAGTGACATCCATAAGTTTGATGAAATTAATGATTCTCTTTCAACAATGAAATCTAATTAAGAGTAATAGCTTCTTTTTTTGATGGACTTGAATGGATTCAAACCACCTAAATGAGAAGTCCTATTGTTAGGTGATAAAGAGACAATCTATGATTCAAGTAATAAATGATTATCTCATAAGAAAGAAAGTTGATCAAAAGTAATAGCATTTTTATTGGATGGACTTCATCAGATAAAGATTACCCAAAGCATAATAATGTGCATCTCTCAATGAAATTAGTGATTGATGTAGACATTTAAGTTAATTTAATTATTTCTTTGAGTGAATGACAACTTCGAGTGGAAGGCAAAACCTTATTAATTAGAATTGAAGTGTTTTGTCATCTTTCAACAATTAGCCATTAAATCCATGTATGAAAAGCTAATCAAGATGAATCACTCCTTGGAACAAAAGTAGAAGCCTTATCACCTAGAAATGAAGTGTCAATCACATCTTTCTAAAGTGAACCATTCTATACTATTAAAAAAAAGCTAATAAGGATGAATGACTACTTTGTTTCATGGAAGTTAATGGATTCAGAGAGTAAGAGATTAAAGTAAGTTCATCAAAGCTTAGTTAAACTAAAACTTTTGTCTATTTAGGCTACTTAAATTTGAAGTTGATGTACCTATCAAATTAATCCTAAAATTTAGTCAAGCTTACTCATGAAATTAGAGAAACAACATAAATAAACTAAACTTATCAATTTAATAAACAAAACAAAATCCTAAATTAGTTGAAAACTTAATCCAACATTCATCAACACTTAAAGGAAGCTTACCAAGTACCTAAGAGTTGGTCTAACTACTCATGCTTAACTAAACTAAACATAAGAATGGTGGATGACATAAATAAATTGAATTTGCAAACCCCCTTTTGAAAGCACTACTTCCACTTCTACAATGTAGTTGATTCCCTCCAACAAGCAGAATCTTTTCATCTCCTTCCTCCAATTTGATTGTCACCATCTGTTTTGCCAATGGTCTCATTTTCTCTTCCAAAGCTTTTAGGAACGGCAGCACATAACTCTTAAAATTTTCATGGCATGGTGGCTAACAACCTCTTTGAAACTTCAAAAGTACCACCTTCACCTATGCAAATGAGATGTATATATATATCTAAGAGAGGAAGCCCTAATGAAAATAAAATCATCCTAAATTGATGTGAACCTTGCTAGATGTAGCTAAGAAACCCACAATGCAACCATGTATAAAACCCAAGGAAAGTGATACAGCCCACATTCAAGACCAAGAACCAACATAAGCCTCTCATCTTTGACTTTATCATTTCCCATGTACCACACCTTTCCCATGCATAATCTTGGAATAGTAACAGCCACAAGCATTGAAAATATTGTGCTTTTATTAGCTTTTAATTTCTAGATTTGACTTAACTCTTTTGGTCTCCTTTTGCTTTGTCTATAAGGCCATCAAGATTTTATAAAAAAGGAGATGAATGAATGAATCAATAAAATTTGTCTAAGTGCAATACCCTAGAAAACTTGGAAGAGTTTTCACTCCTTCCCTAAAGAGTTGGAACATTTCTAAAGTCATTGCAACCATCAATCTAGAAGAATTGATGCCTTTTCATTTTCCTTAAAGGCCTAAAAGAGCAACCATTAAAGTTCTATTCATTTACAATTTCTTACTTTCACTCCAATTTCCAAGTGTGCAAGTCACTCTCTTGGTCCTACCATTTGAGTAGTTAAACTTGGACTACATTAGAAAGCCAAACTAGATTTATAAGATGTAAATGACCTTAACCTTAAGCTTTAAGATGCCAAACTAATGGTATGGGAGAAGGATATGGATGCGACACTCTACAAAATAACAAACATGGGAGTGATAAGTCAGTTTGAATGTCATAAGAAGAGTTATTTTGTAATAAGATTTTTAGTTCTTGAAAGAATGAAAAGGGAAAATTCTCACCTTTTATTTTACCTAATGTTTTGCTTCCTTTAACAATGAAATCAAGCTTATTTATGGGCTGATAACTCTTATTGATTAAGAATTTTCTTTACAATCACTTAACACAAACTCATTCAGTACACTTATGCAATTAATAAAGTCTTGGCACACATTATGGTTTGTTTGCCTTGCTTCAAATTCTTTGGTCTAAACTTCTTTAATCAACCTACTAAATGCCTCTTTCATTTGTTTTGCTCCTAAACATGTCATTAGTCCTTCTTGAATGCTCATTAGATCAATAGAAGCCATCCATGCACCAACCCCTCTGAGGATATCATCTTTCAACCTTTCTTCAAAAGAATTCATCCTTGAATCATCATTTAGATCAAAAGAAGAAAGTTTTAAAACATTTAATGTTACACTCACATTATACTCACTAGGAAGGTCCAACTTATAAGCATTGTCATTAATTTCTATCACCACTTGAAATAGATCATTTCCTCTAGATTGTAGCTTTGAATGGCATTAAGGTAAGAACTTTTCCTTGCAAATATGCACCTAAACTCAATCACCAAGTTCCATAACCACTTTTTTTGGCCCTTTGTAGGCATGTGATACATATTACTCCTTCCATTTTTCAATTTGTTGTTGCACCTTCTCAAGTAACTTCTTCACCATTTTGACCTTGCACTCACCATCTAGGCTAACGTACTCATCAGGAGGTAAAAGCATCAAATTCAAAGGAGTTAAAGGACTAAAATGGTACACAATTTTAAATGGAGAGTAACTAGTAGCAAAATGAATACTTTTATTATATGCAAACTCTACATATGGCAAACAATCTTTCTATGTTTTTAAATTCATTTGAATAATAGCATGCAATAAAGTAGAAAGAGTTTAATTAATTACATCTGTTTTCCCATCCATTTGTGTATGGGAAGTAGTTGAGAACAATAGTTTAGTACTTAACTTACCCCAAAAAGCCTTCTACAAGTAGTTCAAGAACATTGTATCCCAATTTGAAGTAATGTTCTAAGGCATGCCATGTAAGCATATTACCTCTCTAAAGAACAATCCAACCACCTTGTTTGCATCATCAGCTTTATGGCATGGGATGAAGTGTACCATCTTTGAAAACTTGTCAATGACAACAAATACAAAGTCTCTACCCATTTTTAGCTATGGCAATCCTACCACAAAGTCCATAAAAAGATCATCCCAAGTTTGGCTAGGTATGGGTAAAGGGGTGTACAAGCCATGGGGTAATACTCTAGATTTAATCTTTTCTTAAATTCATAATGAACTACATATAAATCATATTGTCTTAATTTTTTGAATAAAATATGCTCAACATGCATGGGTACAATATCACACAAGACCTCATTAATTTATCTCCTAATTGTAAACAATACTAACACTTGCTTATTTACCTTAACCTCCCCACATTCATTCAACCATTGAAGCTTATATATTCTACGGTGCTTCATGGTTGGTAAATTAAGCTTTTCAACTAGAGAAGTGCTAGCTACATTTGTATAGCTACCCTTATCAATGATCATGCTACATACCTTATAATTGATGCAGCATCATGGGTGGAAGATATTATCTCTTTGCATTTCATCATCTTCCTTAGCTTATGCACTCAATGTTCATCTTAACCACCAACATGTCTGCCTTAACTGGGTGCTCCTCTTCATCATCTACATCCTCCATTAGTGGCATAAAGTCATCATCAACTTCACATTTTGTCATAATATCACCATTACCCTATAACACCTTAGTATGCTTTTTTTTGGCACTAAGATGCAATATGTCCCCTTCCCAAACACTCCATTATTTAATGCACTTCAATGAATTCAAACTACATAAAAGCAAAGTCCTATCATTAAATAATTTAGGGACAATCTCATATTTTAGGTGATGAACAAATCTCTCATAATATAAAGGGCTAATCAAGGGAAATACATGTTTACCCAAAAACAAAATAATATACATGTCCCCATGGAATCTTGGGTCATAGTAGGTGTTTAAGTTTGAATCCCTTGTGTGAATGACTTGTTGGAAGAAAAAGGATATGCTTTATTAGCCATAATTGAAGTCAACATCTCATGTTTTAGGTAATAAACTAGTCTATTTCCCTAAGAAAGCTAATAAAGGTGAATGACCTTTTTTTCTTTTTAAGGAATACAATGGATTTAAACAACCCAAGGTGTATTGACATGCAGGTCACAACAATATTACTATTCATAGTAGACATAGATGTCCATTACATGCTCATTTTCTATAAATGTTTTCTAACAACAAATTAAGAAGCCTTATTGTCCAAGAATCAAGAGATGACCTCATGATTCAAGAAATGAATGATTCTTCCTAATAAAGAAATTTTTTTTCTTGAAATTAAGTAGTGCTCATCTTCCAGGCAATTAACCATTCTATCTTGTTAAGAACTAATCTAAATGAATGACTTTTTCATTTGATAGAATTCAATGATTAAAACCAACTAGGATGTATTGATGTGAATGTTGCAAAGGAATTAATGTTCAATGTACACATAGATGTTAATTACATGACCATTTTGTGTGACTAATTTCTTCCAATGAAATAGGAAGTCGTATTACCAAGGAATCAAGTGACAGTAGGAAGTTTCAAATAATGAATCATTCTTTGATGGAAAAGAAAACTACTCAAGATTAATGGCTTTTCTATTTAAAGGAGTTTAATCAATTCAAACTACTAAAAGAGCAATCCTATTGTCAAATAAATAATAAACGTCTTATGTTTCAAGTAACAAAAATTTTTTTATAACAAAGATAGCTAATTGAGTGTAATAACTTCTTTATTGGATGGAATTTTTTATGGATTCAAGCTGCCCAATACATAATAACATAATCTCACCAATAAATTAATGATTGGTTATTTAAATTTAGTCATTCCTTTCTTTGAATGATCCCTTAGAATGAAAAGAGAAGCCTTATTAGCTAGAAATGAAGTGTTGGTCTCATCTTTTAGTCAATGAACTTTTCCATCTATGAAAGAAAAGTTAATCATGATGAATGACACTTTTGTTTACCCAAGAATTATTGAAGTATATGTTGTAGAGAAATTAATGTTTGTTATAAACATGGATGTTAATTGCATGATCATTTTTTGTGAATGATTCCATGCAATGAATGAAGAAACATTATTATCAAGCAATGAGGTGATGGTCTTAAGTACTAAGTAATAAGCAATTCTTATAAAGTAGAAACCATAGCTCCTTTATTCAATGAACTTCAATGGCTTTGGAATTCCTAAAGGAGAAGTCCTCTTGTCAAGTCATAAGGAAATGATCTCAAGTTTCAAGCAAGCAATGATTGTCTTGGAGAACTTAGAGTAAAGAAGGCTAAAAAAGAGTAACAAGTCTGTTGACACTTATGACAAACAATGACTTAAGCATGAGTATGTAAGGCATATTAATGCACATTTCCTAATTTTAATGTAAGTCTAAATGAAGAATATTTGTTCTCTATTTCACTTTTCTACTTTAATAAGGGACACCATAGTTGGCTGCCTAGCTTGTAGTAGTATAGAAGACTAGTTGATAGATGAAATAAACATGACTTGGTTATGTTAGACATGAGACTTGCATTAACTAATTGAGAGCAATTATGGATAGAAAAGAAGAGATATGAGTATGCTTACTATTATTTTATTTGATATTGCTACATTTTAAAGTTAGATATGTAAGTTGGTTAAAAGTTAAACATAATGAGCTTGAACTTTATGATAGTGTTCTTAAGCATAACTAGTGTATGGTTTTATTATTTTTTTGAGTTGACTCTATTTTGCTCAAGGTCATGCAAAGGCTAAGTGTGGAGTAATTTGATGAGTGAGAATTAATTATGTTTATTCCCTTTTACATTTAGTTGTTATGGTGGGTTTTATACCTATTAGAGATGATTAAAATATGTTTTGTGACTTACATAGGTTTTAAGAAAATTTTGAGAATTATATGCTTTTAGTAGAAAAATTCTAGTAGTTTACCATTTGAACCTTTGTTGCTTGTTTCAGGTTTTCCTCTAACTTAGAGGTCTACATTAGAAAAGTGGTCTTTAATGAAGTTATAGTAGACATTTCAAATTTTCTAGATTAAGGTTGAGAGTCCAAATCCAATTTTGTTTGAGCCTTGAGACATTGCTTCAAAGATAAAGTAAAAAACTAAAGACCAGTCCTAATTAGTGTAAAATTTTTGACTAAGTCCTACATACTTAATTGGGCATAAATTGAGTTTTAAACATCCAAATTAGGTGATTTAAAACCATAATAAATTGTATTAAAAATTCAGGCCTATAATTGTAATAAGAGACCCAAACCTATATTAGTCTTTTCATGGTTCAAAAATAGTGGAGAATTTGCTATAGAATTTGTCATGGGTTGGACTAAGTCAGTCTCAATCTTTGGCTCATAACTTGGGCTTTAGACAATTGTTTTGGGAAAGAATTGAAGTGATAAAAACCTAGAGTGGAAGACTAAAACATTCATGAATATCATAGACCCTACCTAACTATATATAGTTTGAAATTAACGTGAAATCTAATAGAGAAATTTTTGAAGATTAAGTAAACCTTAATTCTTTAGGATTTGCTAGTGGCTTCTATATACATGTCTTTTTTTCCTTTTTAAGGATATAAATAACCATCTTTTGGGAGTAATAAGGGAGGGATGGAGAGAATCAAAAAATCACACTAAAGGGAATTCATTTTTTAAGCATTTGTAATTAGACTCTTTAATAGTTTTAGGGGATTTCAAAATTTTTGGCACTTCAATGGTATAGATTATTTTGATATGTTGTACTCTTTTCTTATAGGATTGTTTGAGTTACTCTAATTTAATGATTAAATGATTATTTATTCAATTAGTTAGTTAGGCCTACTAAAATTATTAAATAAATATCAATTGATAAAATTAGGAATTGTGATCCATTTTTATCCTCTTCCTAATCATCAAGTAGTGAATAATAATAGGGTGTTATGGGCAAGATTTTATCTTATTGTTATTAATAACTCAACACATGTTAAATTATTCATGCTTGTGTGATTCTTGCTTGTATTAACCTATTTTCCTAGTTCTTAAGGCTATTAGTATATTACCCTAAGGAGCTTGTTTTAAGGGTATAATGGTTAGAATCTAAGTGAAGAGCTTGTTTGCTTAGTAAATATCTAAGGGAAATTTTGGGTAAGAGAGTTTGTTGTTATCTAAGGTTGATAGTTCCATTAGAATTGAGACAATGTTATGGGTAATCAAAATCATTAAATATTATAGTTGCAAATCAACTTAGAATTGAACTTTTAGTATTTGATCTTTCTGTAAATTATTTTGTTTGATTGGTTTCCTTATTTCTTTTGTTAATAAATTAAAATTCAAATTTTTCCCTGTCAATTACATTAATGACTTTAATTTTTGGTTAATCAATATTGAATTCATAGCACTCCCTGTGAGATCAATCCTTGCTTACACTATCTACTGTTGAATAATCAAGAGTAAGGTATTAAATTTGTGGTGCCCTAACAACAACTACCAATGGACTTTAATAGATTCAGACTACACAAAACATAATATCATGCATCTCACAATGAAATTATCAATTAATGCAAACATTTAAGTTTATTCCATGATTCATTTGTGTGAATAACTCCTTAGAACCAACAAATCATCATGAAATGAAGTGATAATCTCATCATTTTGGCAATAAACCAAGATATCCATATAAGCAAAACTAATCAAGATTAATGACTATGATTTATGAAATTCAATCAATCCAAACTACCCAGGTGTATTGAAATGCATGTCACAATAAAATAAATGCTTAGTGTAGACATGGATGTTTATTGTATGATCATTTTTTTGTGAGTGATTGCTTGTAACAAATGGAGATGTCTTATTGCCAGTAAATTAGGTAATGACCTAAGCTTCCAAGCAATGAAAAATTCTCTTGGTCAAGAAAGAAAATGAAGATTAATTTCTCATTCATTAGTTGGATTTCAATGGATTTAGATAACCCAAAGGAGAAGTCCTATAGTCAAGTTATCAAGAGACAATCATATGTTTCAAGTAATGAAAATCTTTCATTGTAAAGAAAGCTCATCAAAAGTAAAAGATTCTGTATTAGATGGACTTTAATGGATTTAAACTACCTAAGATAGAATGCCAAGCATTTCAAAATGGAACAAGTGATTGTTATAGACATTTAAGTTAATTTGACCATTCCTTTGTGTGAATGACTCATTAGAATGAATGGAGAAGCAATATTTTCTACAATTGAAGTGTCATCTCATTTTTTAAATAATAAACCATTCTATCCATGTAATAAAAGTTAACCAAAATGAATAACTCCTTTGAATGATGGAATTCAATGGATTCAAACTACCTAAGGAGCATTGACATGCATGTCAAAATGATTTAATGATCTATGTAGACATGAATGTTAATTGCATGATCATCCTATGTGAATGATTCCTTACAAAAAAAACAAAAAAACAAAAGCCTTATCACAAAGAATTTAAGTGATTGTAACAAGTTTTAACCAATGAATGATTCTCTCTTGGGAAAGAAAGCTAATTAGGAGTAATCACTATTTTATTTGATGGACTTCAATAAATTTGAACTTCTTGTAGAAGAAGTCATATTGTTAAGTAATCAAAAAATGGTCTCACATTTTTAAGTAATAAATAATTCCCTCTTTAGAAAAAAAATCCAATCAAGAGTGATAACTTCTTTAATGGAATCAAATTACCCAAAACATAATAATGTGTATCTCAAAATGAAATCTTTGATTAGTGTAGACAATTAAGTTAAGTTCAAGATTTTTTTTTTTATGGATAACTCCTTGGATCAAAAAAAGGAGGCCTGATTACCTAGAAAGGAAGTGTTAATCTAATATTTCTAGCAATGAAGCATTCCATTAAGGTGAGAAAAGCTAATCAAGATGAATGACTCCTTTTTTTTTTCATGGAATTCAATTGATTAAAACTACCCAAGGTGTATTAATGTGCACATTATTATGAAATTAATGTTTGTTATGTAGATATGGATGTTAATTGCATGATTATCTCATGTGAATCATTCCTAAAAATGAAACATGAACCCTTATTGTTGAGGAATCAGGTGACAATCTTAAGTTTCAAATAATGAAGGATTTTTTCCGAGTTAAGAAAGCTAATCAAGTGTAATAGCTCCTTTATTCAATGGACTTCAAAGGGTTCATACCACCCAAGGGAGAAGTATTATTGTGAAGTAATTAAGAGACATGTTTCGAGCAATTAGTGAAACTCTAATAGTAGAGAAAGCTAATCAAAAGTAAAAGCTTTTTATTGTATGGAATTTTTCTTTCTCAAACTACATAAAATATAACATTGTGCTTATCATAATGGAATTAGAGATCAATGAAACATTTAAGTTAATTTCATGATTCCTTTATGTGATTGACTCCATGGAATGAAATGAATAGTGTTAGCTATAAATGATGTGCTAGTCTCATGTTTTAGGCAATTAACCATTAGACCCATGTTAAAAATTTTAATTAGGAGGAATGATACCATTATTTGATGTAATTCAAGAAATTTAGACTCCTTTAGGTGTATTGACATGCATGTCACAATGATGCTAATGTTTGTTCTAGACATGGATATTAATTGCATGCTCATTTTGTGTGAATGATTCCTTACTATGAAAGGAGAAGCTTTATTTGCAAGAAATCAAGTGATGGTCCCAACTTTAAAGTAATGAATGATGCCTCTTCTAGAAAAGAAAGCTATCTAATAGTAATGACTCCTTTATTTGATCGAATTCAATGGATTTGGACTACTCATATGAGAAGTCCTATCGTCAAGTAATCAAGATGTCATTTCATGTTTCGAGCAATTAATAATTCTCTCATTGTCAAAAAGGCAAACAAAAAGTAATAGTTTCTTTATTGGATGGACTTCAATGGATTTGGACTACCCAAGATAAATCACATATAGTGATCAATATAGACATTTGAGTTAATTTCACAATTCTTTTGTATGAATGACTCCTAAGTGCAAAATGAGAAGCTTATGGTGGTTGTCATTAAGGCATAGGGAGTGCATTCAATTCATTATTAATTAACTAAAAATTAAAGACATTAATGTAATTGTGGGGAAAGGTTGAATTCAGATTTTGCAACAAATAAAATAAACAAATCAATGAAATTAAATAAATTATAGAAAGATTAAATACTAAAAGTCTAATTTCAAGTTCATTCATGACTATGATATTTAATGATTTCAAGCACCCATAAAGTTGTCTTAATTGTAATGGAACTATCAACCCTATATAAAGCAAGCTCTATTACTTAAATTTTCCCCTAATTATTCACTAAACAAAAGAAACTCTTCTCTTAGATTCTAGCCATTATACACCTACAATCAACTTTTTAAAGTAATAAATTAGTAGCCTTAAGAACTAGGAAAATAGGCTAATATAAGCAACAATCACAAAAAACTTAGATTGTTTAACCTACGTTGAGTTACTCATCGTAACAAGATGAAAACGTGTCCATAATCCTCAATTATTATTCGTTATAAGGTGACTAGGAAGAGGATAAAAACAAATTATAATTTCTACTTCAAGCAATTGATATATATTTAACCAATTTAGTAGGCCTAACCAAATTAATTGAACAAACAATCATTCAACTATTAAATTAAAATAATCCAAAAAATTCCACAGTAAAAGAGAACATCATACTAGAACAATTTATACTATTGAGATATCAAAAATTTTGAAATCCCTTATAAATGTTGAGGAGCCAAACTACTCATGATAAAAATAGATTCCTTCTAGATTGATTTTTTGACTCTATGTCCATTCCCTATTTTGATTTCAAAAGATGGTTATTTATATTCTAAAGAATGTATATAGTAGCCACCAACATACCCCAAAGACTCTCAAAAAAATCTCTTAAAATCTCAAAGACATCCTAATCTTGTTTCTTTCAAGTTGATTTTAGACAAGATATACTTAGAACTAGGGTATGACTTCTTCATAAAAGTTATAGTCCTCCTCTCTAGTTTTCCAACACATCACATCTTTCCCAAAACAAGGGTTTAGAGCCCAAGTTAAGAGCTAAAAATTGAGACTAACTCAGTCAAATCTATGATAAATTTGATGGCAACTCCCCAATACTTTTGAACCATCAAACAACTAATCTAGACTTGGGATTCTTCATAATGATTGTAGGCCTAAATATATATGTATTTGAATAACCTAATTTAGACATCTAAAAGTCACATTATACCCATTTACGTACTTAGTGCTCTAACAAAAAACATATTCCAACTCAGATGACTAGACTTCAGTTTTCTACCTTATATTTAGTCCCACATCTTAAGGCCCAAACAAACTTGAATTTGGACTCATCACCCCTATTTGGAAAATTTGAGATGTCTACTACAACTTCATTAAACATAACCTTTCTAATTTAGACCTTTGAGTTAGTGAAAAATCTAAAACATGCAACAAAGGACAAAACAATAAAATATTGGAATTTTTCCTACTAAAAGCATATATTCTCAATACTTCTCCAAAACATACTTAAGTTGCAAAACATATTCTAATTAACTCAAATAGATATAAAACACATTAAAAACACCTAAATGTGAAAAGGAATAAATATAATAAATTCTCACTTATCACCTTATTACATGGAAATGAAGTGTCAATCTCATCCTTCTGGCAATGAACAATTCTATATAGGTTAAAAAAAAAGCTAATCAAGGTGAACAATACTTTTGTTTGATGGAACTTAATAAAATCAAGCTACCTAAGGTGTATTAATGTCCATATTGTAATGAAATTAATTTTTGGATTAGAAATTGGTGTTAATTGTAGGTTCAATTTGTGTGAATGAATCCTTACAATGAAATGAGAAGCTTTCTTGCCAAGGAATCATATGATGGTCTCAATTTTCAACAAATGAACAATTCTCTCCTAGCAAATAAGGCTAATAAAATGTGCAAACTCATTCATTTAATGAACTTTAATCTATTTGGATTACCTAGAGGAAAAGTCATATTGTTTAGTAACTAAAATACATTCTCATGTTTTAGCCAATTAACAAATCACTGATAGTAAAGAAGGCTAATAATGATAAAAGCTTGTTTATTCACTAGATCAAACTATCCTAAACGAACTAAGGTGCATCTTTCCATGGAATTATTGATCATTGTAGAGATTTAAGTTAACTTCATGAATCCTTTGTGTAAATGATTCCTTGGAATGAAAGGAGAAGCCTTATTAGCTAAAATTAAAGTGATGGTCATATATGTCAAGAAATAAACCATTCTATCCATGTAAGAAGCCTAATCAAGATGAATGACTTTATTGATGGAATTAAACAAGTTTCAACCACCTGAGGTTTATTAATATGCATGTCATAGCAAAATTATTGTTTGGTGTAAACATAAATGTTAATTACATGCTCATTTTCTATGAAAGATTCCTTGTAAGGAAAGGAGAAAGCTAATCACATGTGATAGGTCATTTATTCAATGGACTACAATCATTTTGAACTAGTTAAGACATAATAACATGCATCACACAATGGAATCAGTCATTAGTGTAGACATTTAAGTTACTTACAAGATTCATTTGTATGATTAACTCCCCTTAATGAAATGAGAGGTGATGTGAACCTCAAAGGGCACAATGAGAAGCATGAGCTAACAAGGAGTTCAAAGCCCAAGAAAGCTAAATCAAGTTTAATAAGTGTAAAACCTTAACCTAATGTTTATTAAGAAAACAAGAACCAAAGGTCTAAATCAAAATTGGAATGCCACAAGAGTAACTTCAATAAGTTTTAAATCAAAAGAACCAATCAAAAAGGTCTCTAAAATTTATTAAAAATCAATCAGTCATCCCGTAAAAGAGGTGTATAAGTCTATATATAAGGTTTAAAACATAATAGTAAATCCAAAAAAAAATAAAAAAACAACAAAATTACCTAACAAACTACTAAATAAAGGATTGGGCTTAAATTAAGACTTTATTCAATCCATTACAATCATAAAATAACTAAATAACATGCATTCCCCCCCTCAACCAAAGAAACAAGGTATGGGGCCAAGTCTAGAATTCTACCCAAACTCCTCAATAAGTTGTCATCGAATTTGTATGAAGCTTATTAAGTCTTGGTGTTCCTCCAAGCCTTGATCCTTTTGTTGTGCATTGTTTTCAATTCAAATAACTTTAATAAGCCCATTTAGCATCTTGCATCCTTTCAGCTTTAGCTCATGTTATTGGACCTCTATATATGTGCAATGAATCAATACATGTGCTAACTTAATTCCCATTAAAAGGCCTTATTTTCTATAAATGAAGCATCAATTTAGTGTTTCAAATAATTAAGCATTCTATTTTGATAAAAAAAAGTTAATCAAGTTGAATGACTCCTTTGTTTGATGGAATTCAATGGATTTAGGATATCCAAAATGTATTGACATACATGCCATATAAAATAAAAAAAGACACTGATATTCTTTGTAGATAATGATATTAATTTCAGATAATTTGGTGTGAATGAACCATGGCAACAAAAGGAGAAGCCTTTTTTACCAAGAAATTAGGTAATTGTCTTAAGTTTCAAGCAATGAATGATTCTTTGTGGTAAAAAAAGAATTCCAACAATAATAGCTCCCTTTTTCGATAGACCTAAATGGATTTAGACTATTGCCAATGAATTAAGAGACAATTTCATGTTTCAAGTAAGAAATGATTCTTCCACGCTAAAGAAAACTAATCAAGAGTAAAATATTTTTATTGGATGGACTTTATGGGATTCTAGCTACCAATACATAATAATATAAATTTCACAATGAAATGAGTAATTGGTGTAAATATTTAAGCTATTTTCACAATTTGTTTTCTTGAATTACATATTGGAATGAAAGGATAAGACTTATTATGCACATGAAGTACTAGTGTCTTCTTTCAAGTATTAAACCATCCTATATAGGTAAGAAAGTAAATCAAGATAAACTCCTTTGTTCTATGGAATAAGTGGATTTTAGCTAGCCATGGTATACTTTTCATAATTTACCTCAAAGGCCTAATTCATGTCTTTTCATAAAACAAATTGTATATGAGTATTAAAAGCTAACTTCATCAATAATATTGTATATGTTTCAAAAAAATTTTATATCTAAACACATAGGAGGCAAAGTACATTATCAATCTAATTAAACGTTGGCCTAGCTAGTTGGACCAATGAATTGGCAAACCAAACACTAAGTATAAAAACCACTTGATACTTTGAATCGGAAAAAACCAATTGATCTAGCCAATTTTTTGAAACTCAGATGATTGAGAAATTAGATAAACTAGACTAAGTCTTTTTTGGCCAAATGACATCATTTTTAATTGGTGGTGGCTAGAATTCTCTTGTCTCCCAAACACAATCCAAAGTAAAGGACTCAACATTCTTGCAACCTCTTAATCCAACCTTCCATCGTCATCGATATGGTTTCACTTTTTATTGCCCACCCTTTTAGAGTCCACCTCTAACTATGATCAACTTTGACTCCAACTTTGGTTGTCCTCAATAATGTTTAAGGTAAACACTAATTTTCCTAGGTTATGTTTGAACTTCTTGATCACACTCTTATTCATGGCCATGATTAAGATATATTGGCTTGGATTTCTGTTGTTTGATCTATGTACCATCCATTTCATCCTTGAAATGCTTATTATCAAAACTAATAAAACTATGATCTCATGTTTAATGTAGGTTCTTATTTACTAATAAACATGATTAGAAAAATGGGTATCACCAACACTTTGATGATGATGCAACAATTCTCATTCCATATAAAAAGGACAATATTTGTTAATCATGGGAAGCTCTAATTCTTGAGTAAAAAAAAGCAAGAGTTCTTATAAAATGAAAAAATGAAAAGCAAAAGCATAGTTGATGGGAGGTTTTTACTATTACTTGTCTCAAATGAGATGAATTAATATAAAGGAACTTTAAAACATTGCTTATTAGATATCTAATGCTATATCATCCCTTTACCTCCTATCATAGGAATACCAAACTTTTGAACTTGTTAGCCATATTAGACCTTATTTATTTTTCCAGTGCTTGCTTTCCTTTTGTTTGGTAATATTCCAAAAAAGTGAGCCTTTAGTGCTATGGCAAAATTAGTCAATAAAAACTTGTTTTTTCTTTTTCCTTGATCCATCTAAAATGTTAATAAGTTATGAGTCATACAATAAGAGGTAGTCTTGTGTAATCTTCCCATTTTTTTAACATCTATGAGCCCAAGCAAAGCTTAGTTATTTTTTTCAAGTTTAATGCATATTTTCTCTACTTCATTTCTTTGTCTGATGTTCTTTTATGTTTTTTCATTTTTTGTGTCATTTTATTATCTTTCTAAATATGTTTGTCTTTCTATTCTTTACTCAAATAATATTTTACAAAAACGAAAGTGTTTATTGTGCAACCCATTTGTTTTGCCAATGCGTCCCAATAAACTTTTCAAAGCTTATATGAGAATCCAAGTTGGAAAAAATAATGTATTGCTAAAATGTCAAATAAGTCCATGAAAAAACACTGCATATGTGGAGAATTGAATGTGTTTTTACTTGTGATACAAATATTTCTAAGGAGTTAATGTGAGTATCTACATAGTATTATATGGGTCATTTTTTTTTTTCATAAGACTAAAAGGTTGGATATCCATTTTTTATTTTCCTTTATCTCTATTGTTTTTCTTTCAAGTTGTTCAAAAAAAAAAATTCATTAAAGTAAGTTGTCACTTGGTTTTGTCTTTATTTACATCTTGGAATTTTTTAGTTTCCTTCCTTAATATTTGTGTTCTCCCAAAATTCTGAGTATGATACTATCAATTCCCTACCTCTATTAGTTTGGACATAGCATAATTTTTCTCCTTTGATCACTTTGCAAACTTTGGATCCAATAGATCAAACAATTTCATCTAAGCCAATTAAAAAACTAAAAATCTTATTGACTCAGGTTATTTAATCATAATGATTAATATCTTTCCATTATTCTAAAATACCTACAAGTTGGCTTCTTTTGTTTCACAACTTTCCTTTTGTCCATTAATTAAGGGCATATGGATTACATACATGAGTTTATGTTGCTATAGGTGCCTATGGATATTATATCAAGATCTAATGATCTAGCTAACACTTTTTGGCCCTTAAAAGCCATTTATAGAAGTTTTATAAAAGCATAAAGCATAAGAGTAAATTTAAATGGAAAGGAAAAACTTAATTAGCTTTTTCTAGGATCTTAATAAGGAAATGTGTGATAATTTATTAACATGATAATTATCAACCTTATTTTTCTTTTTTTTTGAACAATTCAATACGTTTTCATTGCCCAGAATGGCACCAACATAATTAATTAGAAATACTTGATAATTCTTTTTGGCTCTTCCACTACTCTCAGTGGTTGGCTAAGGCCTCTTGCTAGTCTAATGAAATTTATTATTGTTTATGTTTGTATTCTTGTTGTTTGATGTCTTTAACAGGAGATGATAACACCTTGCCTATTGCTAAAGCTTTCACTCCATTGAATGTTGGTTCTTTTAAAAGTGCATGTCCTACAAGAACTATAGGAAAGACTCAATCAGCTTTTTCTAAAATCTTAATAAGGAAATGTAGGATACTTGATTAACATGATAATTATCAACCTTGTTTTTCTTGATTTTTGGAACAATTCACTACATTTTTATTAGCCAACTTGGCATTAATGCAATTAATCAAAATTACTTGATGATTCTTTTTTTCTCTTCCACTATTCTTAGGCCTTTTCCTAGTCTTATGAAATTTATTATAGTTTATATTTGTATTGTTGGCCAATGTCTTCATAGGAAATGATAACATCTCGCCTATGATTGAAGCTTTAACTCCATCAAATGCTAGTTCTTTTGAAAGTGCATCTCCGACAAGAACTATAAGAAGAATTTTAAACAGAAAATTGATTTATCATAGGGCCATTGTAAGAAAGATTACGAAACTACAAGTGGTGAAAGGAAAAATTTGATGTGTTTGTACTACACAAAGATCTTTTCAAGACAAGATATTAATCAAGTTAAGCATTATTCTTAGTGCTTAGTTGGGGCCTTTTGCTAGTCTTATGAAGTTTATTATTATTTATGTTTTTATTCTTGATGCCAAATTTATTCAACAAGAGATGATAACACCTTACTCTTTACTGAACCTTTCACTCCATTATTTGGAATGATTTATGTAATTACTAAAATCTTAAATTTTGCATTAAAATATAGATATATATTTCTTTTTGTTTTACATTTTCATGAATGTTGAGTAATCGAATATTTAAATTATGTAAAGTATATAAAATAATGTTAAATTTTTTAATTATTAAAATAGAAAATGAATTACTCAAATTTGTCTTTCTTTTTTATTCAAATAAGGACTATTTTACTTTTTTAGTGAATTCAGAGTAACCTTTTAATGAAATTGTAGAAATTATAATAAAACATATTAAATTCGAATAATATTTGGTGTGATTTAAATAGCTATTAAAATTTAGGATTTTGTATTCAAAAGTGTTGGTTTTTACTTTTCATTAAGGTTGGCTAACTTTTTACATACATTGCATAAATAATATAAAAAAATTAAATTTGACTAATAGTTAGAATAAAAAATACAATTACTTAGATTGAATTTTTTTATTTAAATATAATCTATTTTACTTTTGGTAAATTTGGAATAACTTTGTTACTAAAATTGCAAATATTATAGTAAGAGACTTTAAATTTAAATAACATTATGTACTTTTTCATAAATGTCATTATGTAGGTTTGATTTTAAAATCTTGAGTTTTGTAGTAAAAAATGTCATTATGTACTTTTTCATAAATGTTAAGTCATATAATACTTTAATTGTATAAATTAATAAAAAGATTTTAAATTTAAATAATGGTTAAAATAAAAATATGTTACTCAAATTGGTCATCTTTTCATTCAAATAGGTTTGATTTTACTTTTAAGTGAATTTAGAGTTACCTATTACTGAAAATGTCAAAATTACAATAAATGATTGTAAATTTGAATAATATTTGATTTGATTTAAGTAATTACTAAAATTAAAAGTTTTGTATTAAAAAATATTATTTTTTACCTTTCATAGATGTTGACTTATTTGCTACTTATATTGCGTAAATAATATAAAAAAATTTAAATTTCATTAAAGTTAGAATAAAAAAATTTAATTATTTAAATTAATTATTTTTTATTTAAATATGATATATTTTACATTTAGTGAATTTGGAGTAACTATTTATTAAAATTAAAAAAATTGCAGTAAAAGATTTTAAATTTAAATAACATTTAATGTGATTTTGTATTTAAAAAATGTTATTTTTTATATTTCATAAATGTTGGCTAAACTATAACTTAAAATGTATAAATAATATAAAACAAATTTAAATTTAAATAATGATTAGAATAACAAATGTAATTAAATAAATCAAACATTTTTTATTCAAATATGATTTATTTTACTTTTTCATAAATTAGGGTAACCTTTTACTAAAATTGTACAAATTATAATGAATGACCTTAAATTTAAATAACAATTTGATTGATTTTGTAATTTCCAAAATGTTGAGTTTTGTATTAAAAAATTTTGTTTTTTAGATTTTCATGGATGTTGAATAACCTAATACTTAGATTGCATAAATTATATAAAAAGATTTTAAATTTGAATAACATTTAAAATATAAAATAAATTAGTCAAATTGGTCTTCTTTTTAATTCAAATATGTTATATCATATTCTTTTTTATAAATTTAGAGTAATTTTTTTTGTTAAAATTGCAAATATTACAATAAAAAAATTATAAATTTGAATAATATTTGGTGTCATTTAAGTAGCTACTAAAATTTGTGATTTGATATTCAAAAATGACCTTCTTTACTTTTCATGAGTGTCGACTAACTTATTGTTTAAATTGTATAAATATCATAAAAAAATTTAAATTTAAATAATGATTAAAATAAAAAAATATAATTATATAAATTAGACATCTTTTATCCAATTGTGATCAATTTTACATTTTGGTAAATTTTAAATAACCTTTTACTAAAATAGCAAAAATTACAAGAAAAACTTTAAATTCAAAGAACATTTGGATTAACTTATATAGTTTTTAAAATCTTGAATTTTATATTAAAAAACATTATTTTTAACTTTTTCATGAATGTTAAGTAACCTAATACTTAAATTACATAAATAATATAAAAAAAATTAAATTTGAATAACAATTAAAATAGAAAATAAATTACTCAAATTAGTATTTTTATTTTATTCAAATAGGGTATATTTTACTTTTTAGTGAATTTAAAGTGCCTTTTTACTAAAATTGTAATAATTAGAATAAAATATTAAAATTTGGATAATATTTGGTGTAATTTAAGTAGTTATTAAAATCTGAAGTCTTATATTCAAAAATGTAAATTTTTTTTTACTTTTCATAAATGTTGTCTAACCTATTACTTAAATGTATAAATAATATAAAAAAATAATTTAAATTTCAATAACATTAAGAATAGAAGTATAATTACTTAAATCAAACTTTTTTTATTCAAATATAATCAATTTTTACTTTTTGGTGATTTTGAAGTAACTTTTTATTGTAATTGTAGAAATTGTTGTAAAAAAACCTTAAATTTGAATAAAATTTAAGTTGATTTATGTAGTTACTAAATTCTTAATTTTTGTATTTAAAAATGTTGTTTTTTACTTTTTCATGAATATTGAGTAGTATAATACTTAAATTGTGTTAATTATATAAGAATAAATTATATTTGAATCATGGTTAAAATAGGAAATATATTGCTTAAATCGATTTTTTTAATTAAATAAAGTCAATTTTAAATTTTGGTAAATTTAAAGTAACTTTTTATTAAAATTATATATATTACAATAAAAGATTGTAAAATTGAATAACATTTTTATTGCCTAGCTTGGCATCAATGTAATTAATTAAAAATACTTGATGATTCTTTGTTTTTCTCTTCCATAATTCTTAGTCCTTTTGCTAGTCTTATGAAATTTATTATAGTTTATATTTGTATTATTGTTGTTTGATGTCTTTAATAAGAGATGATAACACCTTGCCTACTAATGAAGATTTAACTATATTGAATGTTGGTTCTTCTAAAAGTGCATCTCCTACAAGAACTATGAGAAGAATATTAAACAAAAAATTGATTTAGCATGGGGCCATTATAAGAAAGACTATGAAAGTGGAAGTAGTGGAAGGAAAAAATTGATACATTTGTACTGTACAAAGATCTTTTCGAGGCAAGGTATTAATCAAGTCAAACATTATTCTTAGTGCTTGGCTAAGACCTTTTGCTAGTCTTATTAAGTTTATTATTATTTATGTTTTTATTCTTTTTGCTAGATGTCTTCAACAAAAGATGAAAACACCTCACCCTCTACTAATGCTATCACACCATCAAATATTGGTCCTTTTAAAACTATCTTTTGCAAGAACTATAAGAAGCAATATTAAACCAAAAAAAAAAAAAGGAAAAATTATTTAGCATAAGGCCACTGTAAGGAGGTTGATAAAAGAGTAAGTAGTAAAAGGAAAAAATTGATGTGTTTGTATTGCACAATTATCTTTTTTGGGGGGATGTATTAATCTAGTTAAGTAAGGTATTAATCAAGTTAAGTAACATTTAACAAGAATGAAAGGGGAAGTAGATTATTGTCAAAAGGTATAGCCTAATGTTTGACATCAAATGAAGCAAAATCGTAAGGATTATTCTTCAAAGAAAAGGAAAGCATAAGAAACATTGCATGAGTTAAATCTTTTTAACCCAAGATACAAGGCCTATGAAAAGTAACAATATCATAATCTTGATGTTGATATTCAAGAAGTTCAACAACCTTTAATTCCATCTTCTCATCTTAACTATAAAGGAAAGGGAATGCTAGTATAAGCTCAGGAAAAAAAAGAGTTAATAAGTTAGGAGAAATTGAATTTTTTTTTTTTTTTATGTCAAGGATAGGCCTTAGTGCTTAACCAACTTTGAAAAGTGTATTGTAAAACAAAGATGCAACAGAAAGGTGTGCTATTGGTGTATCTAGATGGATGATAGATGCTTCCATACCTTTTAATGTTGTAAATTTAATTTACTATCAACCAGTTATTAATGTCATAGCTAGTGTGGGACTAGGTTATAAGGCACTATCTTTTCATGATTATTATGGTTGTTTGTTGACCAAGAATGTTGAAGAGATAAAAAAATTTTGTGAAAAGCTATCGTGTCATAAGGAGTGAGACCACCTATACATTAATGGTTGATGGGTGGATAGATTAAAACAACAAAACTTTGATAAATTTCTTGGTTTATTATCCCAAAGGAACTATATTTTCAAAGTCAATTAATGCTTCAAAATCAACAAAAATATTCAAACATTATACAAATTGTTAAGAGAAGTTATGTTGTTTGTTTATGGTGAAAATATTGTCCATAAGGTGATTAACAATGTGTCCAATTATGTAGTTGCTAGTAGATTGGTGGAGTGCCAATTTAAGACATTATTTTGGTCTCCTTATGCAACCCATTGTATTAATTTGATTCTCCATGATATAAGCAACATGCTTGACGTTAAATGCCTTGTTTACCATGCTTTATAATCATTGTTATCTTTGGCACTTGATGAGAAAGTTTACTAATGGGAGAGAAATATTTCATCCTACCTTAATTCGATTTGTTGCCTTACAAAATGTCTTAGCTCGAAAGGATGCACTAAGGGCTATGGTGACATCAAAAGATTAGACCACCTATGCATATGCTAAAGAAGTCAAAGGATTAGGTTTGTTGACTCTAGATTTTGAAGAGAATGTGCACTCATTATGCATATTACTAAGTCTTTGATTCGTGATTTATGAGTGGTTAATACTGATGAGAGGCCTGTGATGGGATATCTATATGTGGTTATTCATATAGATAGAGTAGAAATTGTGAGAAGATTTTGAAAGAAGAAGACAAGACTTTAAGCTTTCTGAACAAAATTGATACTCAATGAGACCATTAACCACATAAGAATCTTCATGCTACTAGTTTTAGTTAAGTTCTAGATGTCAATATGATACTGCATTGATTAAGAAACATATACTAGTTGTTTCTTCATTTTTGGATGTTTTAGAGAGGTAATCTTACAAAAATGAATCATTGACATATAAGCTAATGAGTGAAATGAAGATTTTCACCAATGCAAAAGAAGACTTTGAACATAATTTCATTCAAATTGATCATAACATCATGTCTTCTTGTAATTTTATTAATTCATTACTATATTTAACAATTTTTTCTATTAAGTTACTTATATTGATAATTACAATATAAATGAATGGTGGTCTACTTATAAATAGTGCACCTAATTTAAAAAAAGTTGGTCATTCAAGTTATAAGTCAAACATATCATGTCTCAAATTGTGAGTGCAATTGAAGTATTTTTGAGCATATACACACAAAGAAATGTAATAAATTGTAGCACCAAATACTTCATGATCTTATTTATGCTCATTATAATTTATGGTTGCAACAAAACTAATTGTCTTAAAATTTTAGGAAATTAGTAACTTTGTCTATTTTGATTGTTGTTTTTCTTAATAAAGTTTATTAATTATAATGTAAAAATCTTTTCAAAGGTTAAAATTATAACACTATTAACTTTGAAGAATTTGGAGCAAATGAAAATTGGATATTAAGATGAAACCACTAACTTTGAACTTAGATGGGTTAGAGACATTTTGTTAAGAGATGACAACATGTAGTGTTCAAAACAATTCTAATAATAGTACTAATTAAAATATTATTTATTCTTTGCTTAGGCATTATAATTTGTTAGCTTTCTTTATAATTTCTTACATTACTATTAATTTTTATTATATTTTTATGTAAACTTGATTTTAATATATAAGGCATAAAGATTGATATTGATAATATGAACTTGCCAATCAAGCTATAGGAAATAGATTTGGAGTAATGATATCAATACTCTTAATTAGGAGAGTGAAATTCAAGAAATTTTTTCAAAAATTTAAAATTTGAAATTTGAAATTCATAATATTAGATAAATTGATATTTTATATTTTATTCAATTATTTGTAAATTTAAGATTGTTTAAACTTAAAATTTGAACTTCAATATTTTTGATTACATTTTGTTTATAATTTAGTTTTCATATTCCTTATAGTGATATAACAAAAATTATAGAATCTATAAGACTTAAGAAGTATGTAATGATCTTTCTTTTTTGTTTCTTTTCAGTGTTCATAAATTTTTCTTTTTATGCTGTTATGTTAATAAGAAAAAATGACTATGCACATTGATTCGATTGGACCAACTGACTCATTAATTAAACCAATAATCCAATAACCTAGTCAATTGCTTGAGTTAATATTGAACTAGATTTAATAACTGTGGTTGTAAGAACAGAGCAAATTAAACCCAATAGACCAAGACATTTTGTACCAAAACAAGGGTACTTTTCTCCTTTGTCTAACAGAAGATTAACAGAAGTAAACACTGCTAATTTTGTCTGTCAGAACTTGGAGATGCGCCTACCTTAAAAGCACATAAATATTTACTTACAAAAAAAAAATTGGTGCGTGCCGATTCAATCCCATGATAAAATATAAAGAATAGTTCAGAATCTAAATTAATTTTAAGAAAAGATACAAAATGCTTGAATGTAATATTTGAAAAATACAAATTCAATAATTGAGTTACCCTACATAATACAGCTCATAAACTATTAAAAAGAAAGTGATCTTGAAGACCAAGAAAACAAAAAAAGGGAAAATACAATGATCTACAATTGTATTCATCAATCTACTGCAGCACAAAAAGAATTGAAGAGATTACAATATATATAGACCCTCCACATCTTCAACCAACCATGTTTGGCATGGTGAAAACAGAAGCACCACGGCAGCTTCGGCGTTAGACTGGGAAACTGCGCAGCTTTTCGCACCCAAAAGCCTGGGTAAAACAAGTCGCTTCCAGTGACTGTCATAGGAAGCCCTAATCTTGGAGTCATCCAAAACCTCCACGGCTCTGCTGATGAGAACGTAGACACCCTTGGCAGCGGCAGAGCAGTGATAAACAGGATCGATGAGTTTCCCCCATCTTGACAAAACGGCGATTGACGGCCTTCTCGGGGGAGTCATGAGGAATGCCCAAAACCTCGTACCAATCAGTGAGTCCGGTTTCCTTCCTACTCTCGGTGGCCGCATGGTGGACACGGTAGGCAGCAACATACCTGTCAAGAAAACCCTCGCCGCCGTAGAAGGGGTCGAGTTGCATGGCCAGCTTGGCGAGTCTGTACGCTTTCTCGAAGTCGTTCTTCAAGAACTCTTCCTCTGCAAATTGCAACAGGGCATCTGTCATCCTCTCCGGCAGTGGCAAAGAAACAAAGAATGCTTTTCTCGAATTTCTTGAAGATTAACGGAGAAAGAAAATACAACCACAATCTAGAGATGTTTTCTTTCTTGGAGAAAAAGAATGCAAATCATGACCAGTCTATTTAGGCAGAATGTGAATCCCTATGCATTTCTAATTTTATATAGAGTAGAAATACTTGTCTATTTAGTAGAACAGAGCTTGAATCCTTAGTACATGAGAAAAACAGACATAAATAAACAACCGAGTTAAAGTAACAAAGGACATCCGCGTACTTTTTACGGTCCAAAAGAAAGAAATAAGAAATTTCCTATTTCATTCGAATTGATATTTTTTATACCAAAAATATTTTTTTTCTTTAAAATTAAATTTTTTTATTATATAAGTATTTAATGAAGAAATTATTTACTATCCTTTAAAAAAAAAAGCTTTTATTTGTTAGGGTAGGGAGCAATGCAGATCAACTACAGTTTTCTTTTTTTTTTTTTTATTTTGAAGAAAATAGTCTTGTATTTCAACTGCATTATTTAACACAATTTTAAGATTAGGTTGAACCGGCATTAGGCTTGACCTTTGGTCCAAGTGTTAAAGTATTTGATGGGCCATGCCCAATTAGAAACGTGAAACAACACTTTCTGTCAAGTTTATAGAGCTTCCAGGCTTAGATTCCTAATGGGTTTATTGGGTACCAAAATGCTCCAACTCCGATGCATGTTCACCCAGTGGAGCCCAATTAACAAAATTGATTATTAGATTAACAGGTCCTTTTCTATCTTCTTATCAACAAAGTGACATTAACAACCTCTTAAGTTTTAGGTTACCAAAAGATAAAGAATTTTAACATATCTATTCACCTGTAACGGGTTGATGTTTTTTATTTTAAAGTTAATTTATTAAAATATATAAATAATATTTTAATTTATAATAAATTTATAAAAATTAAAAATTAAAAATAAATTTTTATCTTATATTAATATTTTAATTTAAATATAAATATTATTTAATTTTTATTTTTAAATTTAATTTATAATATATTAATATTTGAATTAAAAAATAAAATTATTTTATTATTAAATTTATTATATATATTAAAATACATTATTTAATTAAATTATATATATAATTCAATTGATTAATTTATCGTTATAAGTACTCTCTAGTTGCAACCATTTTTAACATAATTCCTTCCTTCTATAGCATGATGAGACACTTGCCTTTTATGGACCTGGACAAATAAAGCAAAGTTGTTTCTGGATTTGCGTTATTTTTTACCTCTTTGTCACATGATAAAGTTATTGATACACTATTTAGACTAGGCAATTTTGATAGTCTTTAAAAATTTTAAAAAAATATTTAAATTATTATATAAAATATATAAAATATTTTATATATTAAATATTTAATTTAAATAATTTTTAAAATAAATTTAATTATTTTTAAAATTTTAATTTTTTTATATAATTTAAATAATAAATTATTTAAACTAAAACAATAAAAATATATATATATATATAAATAAATATTTAAAATAAAAGAATTAATTTAACTTTATTTTAAAAAAATTAAATTAAAAATTTTTTGAATTTTTTTTTTCTTTAATTTTCACAAAATCATATACCTCTAAATACAATTCATTACAAGTTTTCTTACATTTTGACTTTATAAAAAACCATAGACCCAATCAAAATTAATTATTAATTTATTATTTAAATTTATTAAAAATTATAACTATTATATAAATAAAATTAATTTAATATAAATTTATATTAAAAAATTATTATATATATTAATTATAAATTTTTAATTTTTTGATATATAATTATAATTAATAATATCATCATAAGTATATATTTATTATATAAATTTTTAATTTTACCATATTTATTACATGAAAGTGGATGAGAGAAAAAAAAAAAAACTAAAAATAGGGTGAATGCAGACATAACTAACTCCGCAATGTCTCATTAAACCAAACTTACTTTTGAACCATAATATCATGCCTCCATTCTCTTTCCTCCATTTTCTTTATATGGTTACCTTCTTTAAATTTCTTTAATGTTTTGCATTTTTGTCAATTTTCTGCCCAGTCCAAAACTTAAAATTGGACTTCTTGAAGCGATTTTAAATTGTTATACCAATGTGAAACAAGCAAATGAATAGTCGCCATTTTTGTTCACTTTGTGTAGGTTTCTCTAATTAAATGTCTTTTGCTGAAATCGATGGTTTCTACTCAACAAAACATGAATTTTAGGTACCAACTAACAGAAAGCGATGTTTAAGAATAAACAGAAAAATGTTTGAGACCTTACATCATGAATTGGTCTCTTTTTTCATCTTATCAATCTATATATTTGTCATCACAACTGCATCAGATTGTATAAAATGCTGTTGTCACAGCACCTCTAATTGATCAAGTAAGCATAAATTCCTTTTTGCAACAACAGAAAAAGAGATTCAATTTCAAGTTTCAAGTATCTTGTTTGCAAAGATGATGTTGTGCTTCGAGCTTCACCTTCGACGGCTTAAACTTGTTAGAATTCAATATTATATTTGCATGTTTTATTAGTTAAAGCATCAAGTACATGCAAAAAAACAGAGGATTTACAATAAACCTGTCCTCACCAGACATGTAAATCTAATGCAGAGAAAAAGTTTAAGATCCTGAATCAAAATGAACGGAGCACACTTTAAGAACTTGAAAAGAAAAACAATCAATAATTAAAAAAAGGAAAAATGATTGTGAATTATATTCAAGAGTAACTTAGAATACGAAACATACAAGATTCGGTAACCAAATGGAATCCCTGGAGGAGATTTACATCCAAGGCAAGCAGGATTTTTGAGAGAACAATTCAAAGATAAACACAACACCTGCATTTTCCTTACACATGTACTTTGTCATCATCAAGAATCGAGATAAAAGCATTAAAACCCTCACGTTTTCTACAAGAGGAATATCCAACAAAGAAAATCAAATTCACAAATATTGGGACCATAAGCACTGAGCGCTGATAATTCGACTTCTTGCTGGCAGCAGCATTTATAGCTCAAAAGTGACTTCTCACACATGGTCCACATTTCATAACATGTACCAGACCGAAAGAAGAGTTCCCAATTTGGGATAGGAAACAACTCATTTCCACTGGATTCAATAACCATCCCTAACCTATTTGCAAATTACAAGATGTTTATGAGGTCAATTTGTTAGGTTTGTGATACAAAGATTAAACTCTATCTATAAAAATATTTACAGTTCAAAAATATAATTATTGAACTAATAATAAATTTTATATTAAATTTTTTTATGATAAATATTTATTTTAAATATTTTATAATATGAGAATTTGTTAGAAATAGAAATACGATTCTTTTTTAAAACTTGTAACATATATACTTAAATATGGCCCATGTCCAATTTTATGAATTTATGAATACACAGTACTCAAACACACTTGTTTAGTGAAAATCATAAATTGTCTCCTAATAGCATGGCCAATGTCCATTTTTATGTTTTTTATATATCAAAATGAAGAACAATCTAGTTCTCGAGCCTTTAGATTAATCTAGTTTCTTAAAACTCTCTCAATCATACATTCTATCCAAAACACTAGTATACATTCATAGTTTTATTAACTAATTTGCAAATCAAATTTCTTTAATTATGTTAATTAAAATTTCATTGATAAATTATTTGAAAATTAGTATACTTAGTTTTGTTTTTTTTCTTAATTATTTTAAAAATTTGCATGAGATCAAACCTCCATAATTTTAAAATTTTCTTTGTCTTTTTAGGAGAATTTATGAAAATTTTTACAAATTATATTTCATAGTTAGGTATCACTTTCATATTTTCCACAATTTTAAGCTTGTTCAAAGAAAAAAAAAAGACAAAATTCTTGAATAAAGAGGACCTAAAATGTTCTAAGAATTTCAATTGTAATATTATAAACACAATAATTTCAACTACAATATATATCACCAAATTGATTTGTGAAACTAATAAAAATTACAAACAATGAAATAACAATTGTGTTATGTCGCCAATGAGATATTTTAATGTTTAAGAATATAAATTTCAAACGTGTATAGGTGTGACTAATGGGCTTTTCGAATGGGAAAAACATATCGATGATTCTAAGTATTTTTGTGATTCTTCAGGGGATCAATCATACGTTTCATCTCCAACACATGCATTTTCACCATAAAACCTATAATTAATTACACTTGTGCAAAAAATGGTAGAATTTTAATTATTATTGTGGACATAATAATCAAAAGAAATTCCCAAAATAGACCACCAATTGTGTGGTCTAATGATTTTAAATTTTTTTTTGTATTATCAAATTATAAATTTAAATTTTTATCAAAACAAATTAATAATCTTAATATTTAACACATATATTATTTATATATAATAATAATATAATATAATATAATACTCACATTTCCCTCTTCATTACAAAGTACTAGTCACAGTCACATTAACTACCAGCTTTTGGTATCTAATGCCACTTAAAATTCATTATTGCCTCCCTTTTTCTACATTATATATTCTTTGCAACAAGAGACACCAAGCATTTTTAAGTCATCCCATTTTTGGTAAAGGCAACAATTTACCCTTATGCCAAAAAGATAGAGAGAAAAGAAAAAAAAATAGGCTTTTAATGTAGGATTAATTAACATATACACAACTTTTGTGATATATATATATATATAAAATAAATCTTAGTCAAAAAAAAGTATCATAAAAGAGTATTTACAAGAATAATAGATTTTAATTAAGAATTTAGTGATTGCACCAGATAAATATATAAGTTATTCAATAGATAATGATACCAAAATAAATTTTATATTAATTCAAAAGGATTAATAGATGCAACCAAAGATTTAAAAGAATAATTATAAATATCTCAATAATTAATAATAAATATATTTTTAATAAACACACAACATATTGACATTGAAATTGCTTTGGATTATATTTTTATTGTAAGAAGTTTATTCTCATTTGATGAATGTCTTATTGTCACAACTTGTGTACCATTAATATATTATTCAATTAAATAAAATATCACCTTTAAATTTTACAGTAGCTTGAATTCATTATTTGTTGCAAAAATATGTTTATATCACTAAAATTCATAATAATAATTTATAGGTAGATAACATATTTAGGGGAATGTAATATTTGTAAGGGAGGTAATGCACTA
The DNA here is from genome assembly GCA_037832345.1 of Rhizophora mangle. Taxonomy (NCBI): domain Eukaryota; kingdom Viridiplantae; phylum Streptophyta; class Magnoliopsida; order Malpighiales; family Rhizophoraceae; genus Rhizophora; species Rhizophora mangle. Next base: position 115,839 of record JBAPLJ010001292.1, on the reverse strand, counting down.
AGATTGTAGGCAAAAATAGTTTGCTTCTAAGAACCATAAAGTCTTAAAGATGTTGATTGCCTATAAGATCAACAAAGGGTTATGCAAAGTTTAAATTTGTAGGATTTGAAGACTTCTAATTTTAGGAAACTCATATTTTCATTAACATTGGTAGCCGTTGTGAAGGCTACAAAAGATACTAAATATTTCATTCCTAATAATTAGATAGTGTGAATAAGAGTCCATTTCACAAATAATATTATTAAATCAATACTAGATAATTAAATTTGAATATATTAATATAAATAAAAAATAACATCAAATTCTAACTTTATAATAATTAAAGTATACTACTTCAATAAACAAAACAACATATAAAAATATTAATTAATAAAATATCAATTCTAAGTTTATTTGAAATTATAATATTTAATATTTTTTATCATTTATAATGTTAATTTTGTTAAAATTATTAATTTTAAGTAATAATAAACTTTATTATTTGAATTCTCTGTTAAATATTTACTAAATAAAATAAACTTTTCACTTAAATCTTAATTATTATATCTTTAGAATAACCTCACTAGGGTTATATATTGACAATTTTAAGAATTAAGAAAATATATTAATTCAAGTAACAATCATACAAATTAAAATTATTTAACTTGTTTTGAATTATTGATAATGGTAAGAAGTAAACATATCCATAATTCTTTACTATTAATTACTGTTTGATAATTAAATAACTCATACACTCTCCCTTTCCAAAAATAATCAATACACCAAGTACTACAAACTTATACTTATTAGATTGGATGCTAAAATATTAGTATTAAGCCCAAAACTCCTAGCAAACAACCAATGACCTATAGAAATGAAAGAATCGGTTATATTTTTCGTAAGATTTCCTTTTCTCTTATAGATAGACTAATCATTATTTTGTATTTTTTTAATTATTATTACTTTCTTATTAATTTTATATATTATTCTTTATTTTATTCTTCTCCTCTTGTTTCCTTTTTTTTTTCCTTGTTTTTTTTTTCAGTCATTTACTTATCATTTCTAATATTATTTTTTCTAATAGATCAAACTAAATAGAATAAAGAAATGCATTCAATTTATAAATAATATAAATCAATTTTTTATTATTAGAAATTTATAATAAAAGAAATATTTTTTATTAAAATTTAGTATCAGGTATTGTATATAAATTATGAAATATATTCTTTGTTTTTATTGAAATTTAGTTGAAGGAAAGTAATTAAGAATTTTGAATTAAAATTAAAGTAATAATATTAATGAATCATCAAAATTACTTTAATATATATTTTTTACTTATTATTTGTAAAGTTTTTGTTAATTCATACCATTTTTTGTTTTTAATTTCTTTCTTTCAAAGCATTCTTTGAATTTGAACTCTTTTTTTTTTATTGAATTTTTTGATTTAATTTACAATTACAAATGAGAAGAAAAGACCTTTTTTTTTTGTTGGAATCCCTATCTAAATTCTCATTACCATTAGTAGTAGGGTAGATGAAATTATATCTTTTAGGTCATATATAACTAGTTAATACCTAATATTACATATATGTGTCTTTCTATCATAATATAAATAATTATTGGTATCTTAGATTCAATCAGATTTAAAAATTCTTTACTGCCTTTTATTTATCATTTTCCACACTGATACAATTAATCTAAATGGACAAATTCATTAGTTTGAATCATTGCATAGAAATGTCAGTCTTTGGTTAATCTAAGTTCATGTAATTTATTATCTATTAATATTTTTTTATTTTATTTATTTTGGTTAATCATTGGATTAAATAAAAACATGATTGAAATTTAACATACATGACTCTATTAAACTTTTTTTTAATCACACATTATAAAAAATAAATAATAATAAATTCCTAAGTAAATTATGATTGGTACATTGTGGTTCCTATTATTGGAATTGAATGAACAAAATAGTCAATAATGGCAATATAAAGAAAATATTCATTGAAAGTAGGCATAAAAGGACCAAACAAATGAATTTTAGAAAAATGATCTTTTAGATCTCTTTCCCCTATTTTTTATAATTCACCAATATTGTAAGTTGTTTGACTATTTCTCTAAATTGTATATTTATGTTTACTAACTAGATTCTCTTGAGTAAGGTAGGGATTGCCTTGCATTAAGTTGAAAACACTATTTTGTAAATGAGTCAACGATGCCTTTTCATGGGTTTGCCTATAGAAGTTATAGCTAAAGTTGCAAAAATAAAAACTTGAATCTCATTTGCAAAAAATCCAAGGAACATAATAGTTATAAAAGCTAATTTGTCTATTAATATATTTCCAAAGAGTCAAAAGTTATGTGATAAAAATTTTGTGAAATTTTCTAAAATATTAATGGGTAAAAGAATTAAAGTTGTTGGATGTATTTACCAAAATAATTAATCTTTTTTTCTAAGGTTTACATAAAAATATGCCACTAATGTAAGTAAAGCCAAAGCAACAATAGTATTTATATCATTTGTAGGTGTAACTCCCCTGACACAATTATATAATTTTCCAAAGTACCCCCCTTCACCTATGCAAAGGAGATGTATATATATATATATATATATATCTAAGAGAGGAAGCCCCAATGAGAATAAAACCATCCTAAATTGATGTGAACCTTGTTAGATGTAGCTAAGAAACCCATAATGCAATCATGTATAAAACCAAGTAAAGTGATGTAGCCCACATTCAAGACTAAGAACCAACCTATGCCCCTCATCTTTGACTTTATCATTTCCCATGTACCATACATTTCCCATGCATAATCTTGGAATAGTAACAACCACAAGCATTGAAAATATTGTGCTTTTATTAGCTTCTAATTTCTAGATTTAACTTAACTCTTTTGGTCTCTTTTTAATTTCTCTATAAGGCCATCAAGTTCTTATAAAAAATGAGATGAATGAATGAATCAATAAAATTTGTCTAAGTGCAATACCCTTGAAAACTAGGAAGAGTTTTCACTCCTTCCTTAAAGAGTTGGAATATCTCTAAAGTCATTGCAACCATCAATCTAGAAGAATTGATGCCTTTTTATCTTCCTTAAAGGCTTAGAAGAGCAACCATTGAAGTTCTATTCATTTACAATTTCTTACTTTCATCCCAATTTCCAAGTGTGTAAGTCACTCTACTAGTCCTACTATTTGAGTAGTCAAACTTGGACTACATCAAAAAGCCAAACTAGATTTATAACATGTAAATGACCTTAGCCTTAAGCTTTAAGAAGCCAAACCAATGGTATGGAAGAAGGATATGGATGCCACACTCTACAAAAATAACAAACATGGGAGTGATAAGTGATAACAACCAAGTTTTGCATCATACTTAATATTTCATGCATGTTTGATAGTCTAGATGATGTAATTTGATTGACTTCTTACTTAATTGTCCATTATACCTACTTATCAGAAAAATCTGGCAAAATTTAGTTTGTGCGTAGTTTACATACTTTGATTATTTCTTATGTTACATGAGGTTTCTTTTAACGAATCCAATTTATGGATAGCTAAGAGACTGAGCTATGACTTTCATCAAGAAACCACGTGCAAATTCTGAACCAATTGGACAAGGCAAAATATTGAACTCTGATCACGAGAGGGGTGCTGGACAGAGCAGATCAGCCACGCATTACTTAGTTTTTTTTGGCCATATCTCATAAACGGGAAGGAGTTTAGCTGCCAAATTTGAGTCCTTGGAGAGCTAACTTGAAAAGCTACAACTCTCATAAGGAAACTGAAGAAGATAAGGCCTTCTAAATGGAGTTATGCACGGGTGAAGTTCAGCAAGCCTTCATGGAGCTAGAAACTGGGCTGATTTGTATGATTTGGGCCATGATACTCCATCATCAAATTTAAGGCCTAGAATCATGTCCAAACCACTTGGGATTAATGTCCAAGTTGAGGAATAGAAGGTAGGAAGATGAAGAGGCAAGCATGAATGGCCAAAAGAGCATTAAAGTGCAAGTAAGATGAAGAGGCAAGCATGAACGACCAAGAGAGCATTAAGTACAAGGAAGATAAAAAGGAGTGAATGAACATAGAAAATGGGGGGGGGGAAGGACAGATGGAAAAAGCTCATTCTTCTCATTTTTGCATCTCTTTTCCTCTGTTGCATGATTGTGTAAATCATTTCAACTCTAGGGTTTTTGAACTCATGTTCCTAGAGATCATGTTCTATCATTGAATAAATGCATTCTGGTTTCCTCATTCTAGCCTTATTCTCATTTGGTCACTTCATAGGATTCCTTAGGTGATAATACTGATTGGTTTTGGGTGAGTTGAGGAGTGTCTTGAGAGTTACCAATCGGAGACTTGAGTCATGCTTAGGATGAGATTAAGGGGCAGATTTGCTACCTAGGTTAGTAAACTTTGGTTTTTAGGCTAGTTAGATTGCATGATAATTGCATGATAGTGGGTTTTTCATGAGTCATAGTTAGTCCAATCTAGGCGATTGTCTAGAGATTTTAGGGAGTGCTAAGTCATCCAATGCGAGATCTCGACTAGGACTAAGGTTAACCAACTAGACATACATTCTTATATCTTTAGGAATCAAGGATAGGTCATCAAGGTTCAAGAATTACTGGAGTTAGTCTCATATTATATAGTCAAAAAGTACATTGGATCATTAAGAGATGACTAGGGTCTTACCACTAACTACAAGCCTTCAGGCCACCCTAAGAATTAATTTGACTAACGCGATAGTCAAATTTGTCAAATTTTGGTGCTATTGCTAGGGAACCAAGGTATGTTTATGATCTTTTCTAGATTATTTGTAAATAATTAACCACTTTTGTAAGTGTTTTACTGCTGGTCACAACTAAAAAAAGGAGGGGAAGAACATCAATTTTGCTGCTAATTCTTTTTCTTCCTTTTGTTACCTCACATGGACTTCTACCAATGTCTGACCAACATAAGTTTTCTTTTGACTCTCTTTTTTACTTTCTACTTATTGACATTGTTTGACTCATGTTTTATTTAGTTTATTCTCTAATTATTCTATTGATTTAGCTTCAATTTGTCTATTTATTTAAGTTCTAATTAGTATTGGTTACATTTTGCTGGTTCTGTTGTCATTCTTTCTAACTTTGCCTTGTTTCATTTTTTTAGTTGTTGTCTATTCCATTTTAAGAATGGCTTAGCTGCTCTTTACTGTGTAAGGTTGTTTTAGTTAGTTGCAATTCTTGGTTGTTTGCTCCTATTCTGTTCAACTTTGTTTTATCCTTGTTCCAACTTTATTTTTCATAGTTTGCATAGTGTATGACTAGGTCATCTAGCAATTTATTATTTGATTTCAACCCAAAAATAGAACAAACATTGAGTAGATGTCGTAGGACTGCATGATCATCATTAGTTCCACCCACTTTATCTTCATCTAGATTCATTAAGGAAGAATATCAAGAACTAGAGTTAGCTAGGGATAACAAGAAGGTTAGGAATAATGAAAATAACAATTGAACTTTGAAAGAGCTAGTAGCACCTGATATCAATTACCAACTTTTGTGTATTTAGTTTTTGGGTGTTGAAGCTAACTTTGAACTTAAATCTGGTCTCATTTATTTGTTACCTAAATATCATGGCCTTGCAGGTGAAGATCCTCATAAACATCTCAAGGAATTTCATATTGTCTATTTGACAATGAGACCGCAAGGAATCTTTGAGGACCATGTTAAGATTTGAGCATATCCATTTTCTTTGGAGGGAACTACAAAAGATTGGCTTTATTATCTCCATCCTGAGGCCATCTTGAGTTGGAATGACATGAAAGAGGCCTTTATTGATAAGTTCTTTCTTGCCTTGCATATTGCTACCATCTGAAAGGAGATTTGTGGTATCTGACAGCTTAATGGTTAGACCCTTTATGAATACTAGGATCAGTTTAATAAGTTGTGTGTGAACTGTCCATTTCACTAGATATCATAACAACTTTTGATCTAGTACTTTTATGAAGGTCTACTTCCGATGGATCATAGCATGATTGATGTAGTAAGTGGTGGCACACTAATGGATAAGACACCCCGGGCTGCTTTAGCATTAATTGAAAACATGGCAATAAATTCCATGCAATTAAGCATAAGTGCCACAATTCCATCTCAAGGAGTACACGAGTAATAGCCATATGTCAAGATCATCAAAGAGTGGAGCACCATCTTGATGAACTTACCTCGCTTGTAAGAAGATTGACTATAGATCAACAATAACTAGGCCAAGGGGGTTCTTGACTTACCCCTGGGTGCTAAGTTTGTGGTATTTGTGAAAGTTCAGGGCATCCTACTACATCATGCCCAACATTGCCAGAGGAGTCACAAGATCAAGTCCTTATAACCAAAGGATATCAAGGAAGGCCTTATCAACAGGAAGATTGACCTCAATACGACCCATACTTAGTCACATACAACCTAGGGTGGCATGATCATCTGAACTTTTGGAATGGGAACTCAAGATTGACATTGCAAGAGCAACCAAGATAGCCACCTTGGAGATTCAACCAAGGTTAGCATCAATAACAACCGCATGGCTAGACACATCAACCACCTGTACCTAGGTTTGAGTCATCTTTAGAGGATATGATGAAGCAACTAACAACTCACACCACACAACTAGTTGATCAAAATATTCAATTCCAGCAGAAAACTGACTTAACCATCCAAGATCTGCAGACACATATGACTCAACTAACCACTTCAATGAATGCCCTTTAACAACAAGTCTCCAGGAAATTACCGAGCCAATCCATCCCTAATCCAAAGCAAGGTGTAAATGCCATCAAATTAAGGTCTAGAAAGGTGCTAGATGAGCAACCAAGACTAGTGAAGGAGAAGGATGAAAAATAATCATTTGCTTTGAACCCGACCAAAACCTAGATGAGCCAGGAAGATCCAACCACCAAGGGAAAGGAGATAGCAGACCAATCCATTGAGCCACTTCCATTTCCTTAACGAATGAAGTCTATGAAAAAGGATGTCATACTAGAAAAGGATAAGGAAGTTATGGAGATGTTTTGAAAGGTAGAAGTCAACATTCCACTTCTTGATGCAATCAAGCAAGTGCCAAGGTATGCTAAGTTTTTGAAAAAGTTATGCACAAATAAGTGGAGGCTCCAAGGAAGGGAGAAGGTTAGTATGGGACAAAATGTATCGGCTCTTATACAGCCTCTACCATAAAAATGTGAGGATCTTGGTACTTTCACAATTCCCTGCATTATTGGTAATCGAATGTTTGATAGGGCCTTGCTAGATCTTGGAGCTTCAATCAATGTTATGTCTCTTTCAATGTTTATTGAGCTGGATCTTGGACCATTAAAGGGAATAGAATTGGTTATCCAATTGGCTAATAGAAGTAACGCTTATCCACTTGGAATAGTAAAGGATGTTGTAGTCCAAGTTGGTAAGTTGATCTTCCCTGCTGACTTTTACATTTTGGAAATGGAGGGTGAGACACAAAGCAGCCATTCACCTCTTATTTTTGGTCAACAATTCCTTAAAATGACACAAACTAGAATTGATGTGCACTCCGAGGTGTTATCGATGGAATTTGGCAACTCAATTGTTCAATTTAACATTTTTGAAGCCATGAAGCACCCATCAGAGGATCATTCATTATTCCATATTAAGCTCATTAAGGATTTGGTGGAGGAAGTGCAACTCGAGCTTAATAAGGAATTCCTATAGATAGCTCATTGTGATGACTCTCTAACTTGTGACATGACCCTTTTTGGGGGATAAGGAACCCAAGAAGGTGCTAAATTTGAATAGAAGAAAGAAGTGTCACTCAGCCCAAAACAACTTGAAAGAAGTGGCAAAAACAAAGTTGATCAATATAGCTTGGAAAGTGCACTTTCTCTCTCTCCTTCAATTCCTTGTCATAGTGCATAGCTTAGGAATGATGTAAGCAACATCTCTGATTCATGCACACTTAAAGGACTCCCTGAAAGGATAGAACAAGTGGCATATTTGGCAGAACAACAAGGAATGGACAAATTAGAATCGAGAATAATAGAGAAGGCTCAATTAGAAACAATTGAGAGCAAGTCAATTAGACCTCTTGAGCTCGATTTAAAGCCTCTTCTAGAGCATCCAAGGTATGCCTTCCTAGCTAAGAATAGCAAATTTCCAGTGATTATTACTAGGAGCCTTGATGAGTTATAGGAAGCTTGGTTGCTTAAAGTTTTATGAGAGTACAAAAAGGCTATTGGCTAGACATTTGGGGATATTACGGGGATTAGTCCAGCAATTTGCATGCATAGAATTTTCCTTGAAGGAGCCAAACTCATGAGGCAACCACAATGAAGACTCAACTCACTTATTCTTGATGTTATGAAGAAAGAAGTGTCTAAATTGCTTCAAGCTAGAATTATTTATCCAATCTTGGATAGTGTTTGGATGAGTCCAGTCCAAGTGGTGACTAAGAAATCTGGAGTTATAGTAGTCAAGATTGAGAATAATGAATTGTTGTCAACTCGTGTGCAAAATTCTTAGTGAGTGTGTATAGACTACTGATGACTCAACGAAACAACATAGAAGGATCGCTATCCTTTACCTTTTATTGATCAAATTTTTGAAAGATTGTTTGGGAAATCTCACTTCCATTTTTTGGATGGTTTTATGGGATACTCTCAAATTCACATCACCCCTAAGGATCAAGAGAAGACTACTTTCATATGTCCTTTTGGCACTTATGCCTATTGGAGGATGCCATTCGGGTTGTGCAATGCTTCAGGCACTTTTCAACATTGTATGGTAAGTATTTTCTTTGATTTTTTGGAGGAAGGCATGGAAATTTTTATGGATGACTTCACCATATATGGCTCCTCTTTTGATGAATGTTTAGAAAGAATATCTCAAGTTCTTAAGAGGTGTACAAAAACTAAATTGGTCATTAATTATGAAAAATGTCACTTCATGGTTAAGCAAGGAATTGTGTTAGGACATGTAGTTTCTAAGGATGGTATTAAAGTTAATCTAATAAAAGTTGAAATTATTTCTTGTTTATCTTACCTCACATGTGTGTGGGAAGTTTGATCTTTTCTTGGTCATGTAGGGTTTTATTAGAGATTTATAAGGAATTTTAGCAAGATAGCCATCCCATTGACCAACCTTCTAATGGCAAACATGGAGTTCAAGTTTGATAAGGATTACTATGAAGCTTTCAACCAACTCAAGTATGCCTTGATCTTCACACCAATTATGCAAGCCCCAGATTAGCTCAACCATTTGAGTTAATGTGTGATGCATCCAACAATGCAGTGGGAGCTATTTTGGCACAAAGATTTAATAGGGAGCATAAGTCATCTATTACACATCCCGCACACTTAATGCCACTCAATCCAACTATACTGCAATAAAGAAGGAGCTTTTGGCTATTATTTTTGCTCTTAACAAGTTTCAATCTTATTTACTTGATTTTGAAGTTGTAGTTTTCTCTGATCATGTAGCACTTAAATACCTCTTGAAAATGCCGAAACACAAAGCCACGACTAATCCGATGGATGTTATTACTCCAAGAGTTTGATGTTGAGGTTAAGGACAGAAGTGGAGTTAACAATTTGGTGGCTGATCATCTCAGCCAAATTGAAGGAAATCTAGAACCCCTTCCCATTCAAGATGACTTCTTAGATGAGTACCTCTTGCAAATCCATGGTATGTCTTGATATCAACACACACCTTGGTATGCTGACTTAGTTAACTTCCTAGTTGCTAGGGTGATTCCCTTTGATTTTTCTAAGCATCGAGCAGACAAACTTTGAAGTGAGTTCAAATATTATGTTTGGGATGATCCTTACCTTTGGAAATTTTGCAGTGATAACATTATTAGGAGATATGTGCCTAAGTATGAGTATGAGTCTATATTGAGGTTCTGTCATTCTAAAGCATGTGGTGGCCATTTTGGTTCTTTTAGAACAACTAGGAAAGTGCTGGATTTAGGTCTTTATTGGCCAACTCTATTTTGCAATGCCCATGTTTTTTTTGTAAAACATGTGACTGATGTCAATGAATTGGGAATTTATCACGTAGGCAAGTGATGACCCAATAACCATTGTTATTCTGTGAACCATTTTATGTTTGGGGTATAGACTTTATGGGGCCATTCCCAACTTTGTTCAGTTATATTTACATTCTTTTAATGGTATATTATATTTCTAAGTGGGTAGAAGCTAAGGCTACCTGAACTAATGATGCCAAAGTAGTGGCAAGCTTTGTCCATTCGTAGATTATTTATAGGTTTGGAGTTCCACAAGTTATCATCTTAGATTAAGGATCTCATTTTTGTAACCAACAAATAGAAGCCTTGTTGAAAAAAATTGACATAGTTCACAAGATCTCTACCCCATATCACCCACAAACAAATGGCCAAGTTGAGGTCTCCAATCGAGAAATCAAGAGCATACTTAAAAAAATGGTTCAACCAAGTCGGAAGGATTGGAGTGCATGACTAGAGAAGCATTATAGGCATATCGCATTGCCTACAAAACCCCAATTGATATGTCCCCATACCAAATAATCTTTGTGGGAAGGCATGTCACTTGCTAGTGGAGATCAAACATAAAGCATATTGGGCAGTTGAGCGTTGTAACTTGGATCTAGTCTGAGTAGGAGCTGAAAGGAAGGTACAACTTTAAGAGCTTAAGGAGATCTAAATGAAGGCTTATGAAAATGCTTGAATTTTCAAGGAAAGGTCAAAGTGGCTGCGTGACCAAATGATTCACCGTAGGACATTTAAGCTTGGACAACGAGTTATTCTTTACAATTCAAGGCTCAAGTTCATGTCGGGTAAGTTATGTTCTTATTGGGAAGGACCTTTTCTAGTTAATTATGTGTATCCTTATGGCACTGTTTAGGTGGAAGAACCAACATCAAAGAGAAGGTTCACAATGAATGGCCATAGGCTCAAGCACTTCCATGAAGCACTTAGCCATGAAGAACCACCATGAGAGGAATCATGTTTGCTAGATGCACACTACCTAGTACCTTGATAAGCTTTTTAATCCCATCAATTTTTTTTTAGTTATAGGTGTTTGCTTGCATTAAATAAGGATAGTTGCATTGTAGTTTCATTTATGTTCATGAATAAAATTTCTTGGATAGTTGCCATGGCAGCTGATGACTTAAGCCAATGAAAAACTATTAAATAACAAATGACATACTTATATTCCATAGCATTGATTAGTTTGAGTGAGTTCCATCATGGAATAAGCATGCTAGGAGCAAGATTGTTCTCATTCTTTATCAAAATCACATGACATTTGTATGTATGGAAATGATAGAGGCATCCTTTTCTTCCTAAGTTTAGGCCAAATAAACCGCCCCTTATAAACTATGACCATTGCTAGCCCTATTGAGCCTTAAGCTTGTTTGTTCTTAACCATTATACATTCATGATTGACAACCCTAGACATTGTAGAAAGAGCTTTTGATTTAAGTGTGGGGGACTCCCTTTCATATGCTTGAGGACAAGCATGATTTAAGTGTGGGGGAGGGATTGCAATTACGTGGGGCATGTAAAATGTAAAAAAAAAAAAAAACATTTATCTAAAAAAGAAATCATGAAAACCCAACTAAGAATCATCATTTCGGTATATTTTTGGTAGGAAAAGAAAAGGAAAATTAGAATGATTGGAAGAGTTGAGTGAAAAGAGTGTTTTGGTTGATATTGTTGCATTGTGGGAAACCTTCACCTTTAGGTTAAGAGCTCTTCCTTCAATGATCTTTTATCCCTCTCCTCTATTGTCCCTACCTTGGAGTGACATTGTAGCCCATCCATCCCTCATTCTTACCTACCTAATGCATTATAACCCATGACCCTATTACAACCTATGAAAGTCCTTTTGATTTTTGTATTACACCTATATTAAGTGGTGGAAATTTAGAATGACTGCAAGCATACGGTTGTGTGGGTTGTCTATGGAGGGTGTTTTGAGTGCAAAAAGATCCTTAAATCCTTGAGAGAATTGAGAGAATTCGTGAGGACCTATCACTTGGCCAAAGTTTCTTATATTATGGTAACTTGTATGTGATTTTCATAGTGTGGATGAATGAGAACCATGATGTGTGGTGTGGTTCAAGATTGGTTGTTTGTCCTTTTGATGAGTTATTATTGGACCTAGGAAGTCATCTAAAGTGGGAAATGTCCAAGAAAGGGTTGCATCTTGCATAGATATAGCATTTATAGGATAGGAAGTTAAGGAACCCTTTGGAGTTATTTTTATTTTTGCTTGGCCAAGGATGTGCAAACATTTAAATGTGGGGGAGTGATAACAACCAAGTTTTGCATAATATTTTGCCTCATACTTAAGATTTTATGCATGTTTGATAGTCTAGATGATTTAATTTGATTGGCTTCCCACTTAGGTGTCCATATGCCTACTTATTAGAAAAATCTGGCTAAATTCAGTTTTTGTACAATTTATGTACTTTGATTACTTCTTATGTTACAGGAGGTTTCTTCTAATGAAACCAATTTCTATGGATAGCTAAGAGACTGAGCTATGACTTCCACCAAGAAACCAAATGAAAATTTTGAACAAATTGGACAAGGCAAAATATTGAACTCTGATTATGAGAAGGGCGCTAGACAGAGCAGATCGGCCGTGCACTGCTTAATTTTTTGGCCATATCTCATAAGCAAGAAGGAGTTTAGCTGCCACATTTGAATCCTTGGAAAGCTAACTTAAAGAGATACAACTCTTGTGAAGGAAACAGAAGAAGATAAGGCCTTCTGAATGAAGTTATGCATGGGTGATGTTCAGCAAGCCTCCATGGAGCTGGAAACTGGGGTGATTAGTATGTTTTGGGCCATGATACTCCACCATCCGAATTTATGGTCTGGAATCATGTCCAAACCACTTGGGATTAATGTCCAAGTTGAGGAATAATTCATTCTAGAAGGTAGGAAGATGAAGAGGCAAGCATGAACGGCTAAAGGAGCATTAAAGTGCAAGGAAGATGAAGAGGCAAGCATGAATGACCAATGGAGCATTAAGTACAAGGAAGATAAAGAGGGGTGAACAAACATAGAAAATGGGGGGAAGGACAAATGGAAACAACTCAATTTTCTCATTTTTGCATTTCTTTTCCTTTGTTCCATGATTGTGTAAATCATTTCAACTCTAGGGTTCTTGAACTCATGTACCTAGAGATCATGTTCAATCATTGAATGAATGCATTTTGGTTTTCTCATTCTAGCCTTATTCTCATTCGGTCACTTAATGGGATTCCTTAGGTGATAATACCAATTGGTTTTGGGTGAGTTGAGGAGTGTCTTGCTTAGGATGAGATTAAGGGACAGATTTGCTACTTAGGTTAGTAAACTCTGGTGCTTAGGCTAGTTAGATTGCATGATAATTGTACAATAACAAATTTTTCACGAGTCATAGTTAGTCAAATATAGGTGATTGTTTAGAGATTTTAGGGAGTGCAGAGTTCTCTAGTGTGAGATCTCAACTAGGACTAGGGCTAACCAACTAGACATACATTCCTATATCCTTAGGAATCTAGGATAGGTCATCAAGGTTCAAGAATTATTGGAGTTAGTCTCATATTATATAGTCAAAAAATACATTGGTTCACTGGGAGATGACTATGGTCTTGCCATTAACTACAAGCTTTCAGGCTACCCTAAAAATTAATTTGATTGACGCAATAGTTGAATTCGTCAATAAGTTAATTTGAATGTCACAAGAAGAGTTATTTCTTAATAAATATTTTAATTCTTGAAAGAATCAAAAGGGAAAATTCTCACTTTTTATTTTACTTAATGTTTTGCTTCCTTTAACAATGAAATCAAGCTTATTTATGGGCTGACAACAATCTACTCCTATTTTTAAAGGGTTTTCCATACAATCACTTAACACAAACTCATTCAGCATACTTATGCAATTAATAAAGTCTTGACCCACATTATGGTTTGCTTTGCCTTACATCAAATTCTTTGGGCCAAACTTCTTTAATCAACCTACTAAGTGCCTCTTTTGTCTGTTTAGCTCTTGAACATGTTATTAGTCCTTCTTGAATGCTCATTAGATCAATAGAAGCCATCCATGCATCAACCCCTCTAAGGATATCATCTTTTCACCTCTCTTCAAAAGGATTCATCCTTGAATCATCATTTGGATCAAAAGGAGAAAGATCAAAAACATTAAATGTTACACTTACATTGTACTCACTAGGAAGGTCCAACTTATAGGCATTGTCATTAATTTGTGTCGCCACTTGAAATAAGCCATTTCCTCTAGGTTGCAGCTTTGAATGGCATTAAGCCAAGAATTTTTCCTTGCACATATGCACCTAAACCTAATCACCAAGTTCCAAAACCACCTTTTTTGGCCCTTTGTTGGCATGTGATACATATTACTCAATCCATTTTTCAATTTGTTGTTGCACCTTCTTAAGTAACTTCTTCACCATTTTGACCTTGCATTCACCATCTAAGCTAACATACTCATCAAGGGATAAAAGCATCAAATTCAAAGGAGTTAGAGGATTAAAATCATACATATTTTTAAATGGAGAGTAACTAGTAGCAAAATGAATACTTTTATTATATGAAAACTTTACATATGGCAAACAATCTTCCTATGTTTTTAAATTCATTTGAATAATAGCATACAACAAAGTAGAAAGAGTTTAATTAATTACATCCATTTGCCCATCCATTTGTGTATGGGAAGTAGTTGAGAACAATAGTTTAGTACCTAACTTACCCTAAAAAGCCTTCTAGAAGTAGTTCAAGAACATTGTATCCCAATTTGAAGTAATGTTCTAAGGCATGCCATGTAAGCATATTACCTCTCTAAAGAACAATCCAGCCACCTTGTTTGCATCAACAGCTTTATGGCATGGGATGAAGTGTACTGTCTTTGAAAACTTGTCAATGACAACGGATGCAAAATCTCTACCCCTTTTTAGCTATGGCAATCCTACCACAAAGTCCATAAAGAAATCAGCCCAAGTTTGGCTAAGTATGTGTAAAGGGGTGTACAAGCCATGGGTAATACTCTAGATTTAATCTTTTCTTAAACCCATAATGAACTACATGTAAATCATATTGTCTTAATTTTTTTGAATAAAATATGCTCAGCATGCATGGGTACAACATCACACAAGACCTCATTAGTTTATCTACTAATTATAAACAATACTAACACTTGCTTATTTATCTTAACCTCCCCATATTCATTCAACTATTGAAGCTTATATGTTCTAAGGTGCTTTATGGTTGGTAAATTAAGCTTTTCAACTAAAGAAGTGCTAGCTACATTTGTATAGCTACCCTTATCAATGATCATGCTACATACCTTATAATTGATGTAGCACCATTTATAGAAGATATTTATCTCTTTGCACTTCATCATCTTTTTTGGCTTATGCACTTAATGTTCATCTTAACTACCAACATGTTTGCCTTAACTAGGTGCTCCTCTCCATCACCTACATCCTCCATTGGTGGCATAAAGTCATCATCAACTTCACATTTTGTCATAATATCACCATTACCCTACAACACCTTAGTATGCTTTTTTTTTTTTGGCACTAAGATGCAATATGTCCCCTCCCCAAACACCGCATTATTTGATGGACTTCAATGAATTCAAACTACATAAAAGCATAGTCCCATTGTCAAATAATTTAGGGACAATCTCATATTTTAGGTGATGAACAAATCTCACATAATATAGAGGGCTAATTAAGGGAAAAGTATGTTTACCCAAAAACAAAATAATGTGCATGTCCCCATGGAATCTTGGGTCATAGTAGGTGTTTAAGTTTCATGAATCCCTTGTGTGAATGACTTGTTGGAAGAAAAGGATATGCTTTATTAGCCATAATTGAAGTGAACATCTCATGTTTTAGGTAATAAACTAGTCTATTTCCCTAAGAAAGCTAATCAAGGTGAATGAATTTTTTTTTTGTTTTCTAAGGAATTCAATGGATTTAAACAACCCAAGGTGTATTGACATGCATGTTACAACAATATTACTATTTATAGTGGACATAAATGTCCATTACATGCTCATGTTCTATAAATGTTTTCTAACAACGAATTAAGAAGCCTTATCGCCCAAGAATCAAGTGATGGCCTCATGATTCAAGAAAGAAATGATTCTTTCTAATAAATAAAGATTTTTTTTTCTTGAAATGAAGTAGTGCTCATCTTCCAAGCAATGAACCATTCTATCTTGCTAAGAACTAATCCAAATGAATGACTCTTTCATTTGATAGAATTAAATGATTAAAACCAACTAGGGTGTCTTAATGTGAATGTTGCAAAGGAATTAATGTTCAGTGTACACATAAATGTTAATTATATGACCATTTTGTGTGACTAATTTCTTCCAATGAAATGGGAAGCCTTATTTCCAAGGAATCAAGTGACAGTATAAAGTTTCAAATAATGAATCATTCTTTGATGGAAAAGAAAGCTACTCAAGATTAATAGCTTTTCTATTTAATGGACTTAATCAATATAAAATACTAAAAGAGTAGTCCTATTGTCAAATAAATAATAGACATCTTATGTTTCAAGTAATAAAAATTCTCTTATAACAAAGATAGCTAATTAAGTGTAATAACTTCTTTATTGGATGGATTTTTGATGGATTCAAGTTGCCTAATACATAATAACATAATCTCACCAAGAAATTAATGATTGTGAAGACATTTAATTAGATTTAGTCATTCCTTTCTTTGAATGATCCGTCAGAATGAAAAGAGAAGCCTTATTAGCTAGAAATGAAGTGTGGGTCTCATCTTTTAGGCAATGAACTTTTCCATCTATGAAAGAAAAGTTAATCATGATGAATGAGTCTTTTGTTTACCCAAGAATTATTGAAGCATATGTTGTAGAGAAATTAATGTTTGTTATAGACATGGATGTTAATTGCATGATCATTTTGTGTGAATGATTCCATGCAATGAAAGAAGAAACATTATTATTAAGCAATGAGGTAATGGTCTTAAGTACTAAGTAATGAGCAATTCTTACAAAGTAGAGAAAGCTAATCAACAATTGTAGGTCCTTTATTCATTGAACTTCAATGGATTTGTAATTTTTAGAGGAGAAGTCCTCTTGCCAAGTCATAAGGAGATGATCACAAGTTTCAAGCATGTAATGATTCTCTTAGATAACTTAGAGTAAAGAAGGCTAAACAAGAGTAACAAGGCTAATCAAAAGTAATAAATTCTCATTAAAAATAGTGGAGATATTATAATCTCTTGGTAATTCCAACCTGTAGGCATGTCTCCAATCTTTCTTTCTCATTGAATGGACCATGAGCTCAAGGCATTAAATTTGACTTCTTGTTGCTTGGAAATCTTCATTTCATTAATTGATGTCACATGAAGTCACCAAGAGCAAACTAGTATTCCATTTGATGCTTGTTAGCTATGTGCATTTAAACTTCATTATTGCTTTCAATTTGACCTAGAATTTGCTTATGGAGCTTCTTTACTATCTTTGCTCTTTCACCTTTATCAAAACACTTTATCTGATTCAGGAAAAGAAGAGAGATCAATAGGAGTGATGAGATTGAAGTCACGTACTACAATAAATGGAGTAAATCAAGTAGTGCAATTTGTGCACCTATTGTAGGCAATAAATGACTCTATCATAATAAAGAACACCAATTAGGAGTAATAGTTTCTTTATTGTATAGATGATGAATGATAATTTATTATATTTATTCCTTCTTACATTTAATTTTTTAATGAATTTTAGACTTATAAAGATGATTAGAATCTATTTTTGGATTTAAGTATGTTTTAAAAAAGTTTTGTTGCTTGTTTCAAATCTTTTACTTACTTAAAGGTCTAGATTGGAAATGTGGTATTCAGTGAAGTTGTCATGGGCATCTCAAATTTTCTAGATTAAAGTCAAGAGTCCAAATGCAATTTCATTTGGGTCTTAAAACATTGCTTCAAAGATAGGGTAGAAAACTAAAGTCTAGTCCTAATTGAAGTAGGATTCTTGTTCAAGTGCTATGTACAAAAAATGGGCATAAATTGAGTTTTAACATCCAAATCAGATGATTTAAAAGCAAAAATTGAAATGCACATTCAAGCCTACAATTCTTCTAAAAAGACCCAAACTCAAATTAGTTTTCTAATAGTTTAAAAATAGTAGAGAAGTTGCTATAGAATCCATCATGGATTATACTAAGTTAGTCTTAATTTTTAGCTCATAACTTGGGCTTTGGACCTTTGTTTATAGCAATACTTGATGTGTTGGATAGATGTAGAGGAAGAATACAACTTTCATGAAGGGAGAGACAAAGAGAATTAAACAATCACTCTAGAAGGAATTTGCTTTTTAAGTATGTGTAGTTAGACTCTTCAACAATTTTAAGGGATTTCAAAACTTTTGATACATTAAAGGTTTAGATTATTTTGTTGTGTTCTACTCTTTTTTTTTTTCTTCTATCAAATTGTTTGAGTTACTTTGATTTAATGGTTAAATGATTGTTTATTCAATGAAAATGGTTAGAACTACTAAATTGATTAAAGGAATATCAATTGCTAGATTTAGGAATAATGATTCAATTTTATCCTTTTCCTAGTCACCAAATAGCAAATAACAATAAGGGATTATGGACAAGTTTTCATCTTATTTTTGTGAACAACTCAACATAGGTTAAATGATCTAAGGTTGTGTGATTGTTGCTTGTATTAACCTATTTACCTAGTTCTTAAGGTTGTTGTATATTACTCTAGTGAAATTTTTCTAGGGGTATAATGATTAGAATCTAAGTGAAGAGTTTGTTTTGCTCAATGAATATCTAATGGAAAATTTGATTAATAGAGATTGTTGATATCTAGGGTTGATGATTCCATTAAAATTGAAATAACATTGTGGGTAATTAAAATCATTAAATATCATAATTGTGTATGAAACTAAAATTAGACTTCTAATATTTAATCTTTCTATAATTTATTCTCTTTGATCAATTTACTTATTTTCTTTGTTAAAAATTAGAATTCAACTTTTTTCCCTCCACCCAATTATGTTAAAGTGCTTGAATTTTAGTTAATCAGTAGTGATTTAATAACACTCCTTTTAGGTTCAACCCTTTGCTTAAACTATTTACTATTGAATGATTGAGAGTAAGGTATTAAACGATAACTCCAAAATTTGGCATTGATGCTAAAGAGTCTTTTTTATAAATTTTACATTATATATATATATATATAATTCTATTAAGTTGATTATAGCATTATCTCCCCTTTTATTTTTGAAGGTTTGTGTTTCTTAGACATTTTTGGTGTTTTAGTGTTTCCAATTACAATGATACAACTAATGATGAAAATCAATTAGTGGTGTAGAATTGATGTCAAAGTCCTTAACAATGTGCTTATGAGAACTAGTTAACCCATGAAAACTATGCATATTACTAATAGACTTAGGTGTAGGCTAATCACAAATTGCAACCTTAATACCCGTAGCACTCACAACATAGTTAAGAAACATGACCTGATTAGTGCAAAAAGAACATTTCTTAAGGTTAGCATACAATTTTTTAAAACATAAAACACTTCGAACAAAATGTAAATGATCAAGATGCTTACCTATGTTTTTGTTATAGACCAAAATATCATCAAAATACATAATCATAAATTTATTGATGAATGCACCCAAAACATGATTCATCAATGTTATAAAAATGCTAGGTGATTTGTGAGACCAAATGGCATAACAAGCCATTCATACAATCCATGCTCAAATTTTGAAAGTAATTTTCCACTCGTTTCCATGTCTCATCCCAATTTAGTGATATCCACTTTTCAAATCAATTTTATAAATGACACATGAACTATACAATTCATCAAACATATCATCTAATCTAGGTATGAGATGGTGATACTTTATAATGGTTTTGTTGATCACTCAATAATTAATGCACATCCTCTAAGTCTCATCCTTTTTAGGCAAAAGTAATACTAGAAATTGCACATGGACTCATGCTCTCCTTTACATATCCCCTTGGCATTAGCTCTTTAACTTGCCTTTGAAACTCCTTTGTCTCCTCAGGATTACAACTATAGGTTGATCAATTTGGAATTGTCACACCAAGGATTAATTCATTTTAATGTTCTATTCCCCTTAAAGGTGGAAAAACCACTTAATTCTTTAAGGAAAACATCATCAAATTCTAGGAAAAGAGAAACAATAATATTAGGCAAAGAGGGATCAAGCTCTTCAATACTAAAATAAGCCTTTTGTATAAAAGTACAAACATAAACTCCTTTAAAAGAGATTGTTACTCCTAACTCTATTTTACAGACTTTGTGTATAGAGTATCTTTAGTTAGATGTAACTCTAAAGCTTAAATTGGGATCAATACAATTGTACTCACTTTTCATGGTCATGTAGCTGAGGATCCCAACAAGCATTTAGAGAGATTCCATGTTAATTGTTTGAGCATGAAGCCAATAGGTTTGATGGAGTAGATAAAATTCAAAACTTTTCCATTCTCCTTAGTTGATGATGCTAAGGATCGACTTTACTATCTACCATCAAGGTCAATCATAAGACGGAATGAGGTGAAGAGACAATTTTTAAAAAATTATTTTTTAGCTTATAGGGTTGTGAATATAATGAAGGAAATTTGTGGTATTTGCCAGTATAATGGAGAAATCCCTTTTGAGTACTAAGAGAGATATAAGAATTTGTTTGCAAGCTATTCACACCATTAGATAAATGACTCATTATTGATTTCATGTTTTTATGGAGGCTTACTCTATATGGATAAGAACATGATAGACAAAACAAGTGGAGGAGACAAGATGTGCCAATTAGAAAAGTGAATGAGGTAAATACATATTTTCATCAGCAACAAAATTTTTATCTTGCCTCTATTGTTCAATAGATGGTTATGGGAAACATGCAACAATGGGACTCTTAAAAATTTGTGCCCAGCTCTTCAAGTGCAGCACGTGAATGTTGTAGGAGGATTTGTAGGGTATCCAAGAAAGTATGATCCCTATTCTAATGCATATAATCTAGGATGGAGAGATCATCACAAATGGAGCTATGGAGGAAATAGGTAGCTAGTTTACAATGTATATCAAAATTAATAGGCATGATTTTAGTAAACCCAATAGCCATATCAACCTAAATTAGTAGCATTGTCAAGTTCAGGTAGGTCATTGGAAGATATGTTCCAAAACTTTCTTAATTCACACTTAACAATTCCAATAGGAGCTAAAGACAAGCATACAAAATTTAAAGAATTAGGTGAATTAACTAGCTACAACAATAGGCAAATTAAATGCTCAAGGTTCAAGAAAATTACCTTCTCAAACCTTAGTAAATCCAAAAAGAAAAAAAGAAAAATGAAAATGTCATATCATTGAGAAGTGGAAATGAGTTGGAAGAATGATGTAAGAAAACACTTGTTATAATTATTGAGGAGGAATTGAGAATGAGGTAGTGATTTCTCCATCTAAGGTAAGTCCTAACCCTTCCATTCAAATAAAAGCTAACCCCCTTCTTATTCTAACTAGGTACACAAAATCTAAGAAGGAGAAGCATGAGAGAGAAATCCTTGAGACATTTTGCAAGATAGGAGTAAACATGCCACTATTAGATGTAATCAAGCAACTACCAAGGTATGCAAAATTTCTTAAGGAGTTGTTCACTAATAAGTAGAGACTAAGAGATGATAACAAGATTAGAGTGGGAGAGAACATATCCATAATTCTCCAATGGAAGCATCATCTTAAGTGTAAAGATCTAAGTATGTTGATCATCTGATGTAAAATAGGTCATATCATATTTGAAAGAGTTAGGTTAAATTTAAAAGCTTTTATCAATGTGATGTCATGATCCATTTATACTTCTTTAAATCTAGGACCTCTAAAAATATACTAGTATCACTACACAATTGGTGATTATACTAATGCTTATCCCAATAGGGTAGTTAAGGATGTGTTAGTGTAGGCAAATGAGCTAATGTTTTCTATTGACTTCTATATAGCCAATATGGATGATAATGCTTCTCTTAACCCTACACCTATTTTATTGGGATGGCCATTCTTAAGATAGTGAGTATGAGGATTGAGATGCATAAGGGTACCTTGACAATGGAGTTTGATGGTGAGCAAATTTGGTTCAATATTTAGAATGCTTTGAAGTACCTTAGTGATGTCCACTTAGTTTATGCCACTAATGTTATTAATCTTGTAATGTAGGAAGTTTTTGATTTGACAAACAAGGAGAGTTAAAGGTGGCCATCATCAAACATCTTAAGTTAGAAAAAGGAGAGGTTGAGCTAGGTGAGGAATTAAAGATGACTATGACTAAATTACAATTATTATCCATGATTCCAAATAGGTATGTAGCTTCTTCTATTTAGTTACTTATTTCCTATAAGAAACTTTTAGCTTCTATTTTGCAAGCTCTTGTGTTTGAATTGAAACCGTTACTAGCTCATTTAAAGTATGTGTATTTGGGAGAAGATGAAACCATACCAATAATTATTGCAATATATCTAATACATATGCAGGAATATAAGTTAATTCATGTGCTAAGGGAGCATAAGATGGTGATTGGTTAGATAAGTCCTACCATGTGCATGCACTAGAAGAAGGAGTCAAACTAACTAGTGAAGCTCAATGTTTATTGAATACCCCATTAATGGAGGTTATGAAAATGGAGATTCTTCAGCTTCTTGATGTTGGCATCATATATCCAATCTTGGATAGCAAGTGAGTCCAATGTAAGTGGTCTCAAAGAAATTTGGTGCCATAGTGGTTGCAAATAATAACAATGAGTTGGTACCTACACATATGCAAACAAGGTGGAGAGTGTATATTAATTAGAAAATGTTGCACTCTATCACTCATAAGGATCATTTCCCTCTTCCCTTTATTGATTAGATGTTAGAAAGATTAGCTAGTCATACTAATTATTGTTGTCTTGATGAAATTTCAAATTACAACTAGATCATGATTACACTGAAAGATCAAGAAAAGATAACTTTAACATGTATGTTCAGTATGTTTACTTATCATTAGATGTCATTTGGACTTTGCAATAATCCAGTCACATTTAGGGATTGGTTGGCACATATTTTGATTATATAGAGAACAACATAGAAGTATTTCTAGATGACTTTAGTGTTTATGGTGATTCCTTTGATAAATGCCTAAATAACCTTGCACTAATCTTAAAGAAATGTTTCAAAATTATTATGGTTCTAAATTAGGAAGAATATCATTTTATGGTAAAGCAAGGCATTGTTTTATAGCATGTTATTTCAGTTATGGGAAAAGAAGTTGATAAGCCTAAGATACATATTATTTTTACTTTACCTTACCTTGCAACTTTGTGAAAGCTTCGATCTTTTCTTTACCATATAGGTTTCTATTTTAGATTTATCAAGGATTTTTCAAAGATAGCTTTGTCCTTGTGTAAGTTGTTTCAAAAAGATGTGGCATTTTAGTTTGATAAGGAGTGTAAGGATGCATTTGACAAGTTGAAGGAGCTTTTGACCTCAGCATCGATAATGCAGCCACCAAATTGGGAATTGCCAAGTGAGAGTATAAAGCTTAATGGGTAAGCAAACAATGCAACATAAAAATGGATAGGGTAGGAAACAAAGGAAGTTACAATTGCAAGAGCTTGAAGAAATAACAAATGATGCATATGAGAGCACTAGAATTTATAAGAAGAAAATGAAGGTCTTTCATGATCAAAAGATTTTGTGGAAGAATTTTGATGTTGGATCTTAAATTCCTCATCTACCATTAATGGCCTAAACTATTTTTGGGTAAGTTGCACTCTCAATGGGTTTGTCATTTTGTTATTGCTAATGTTTTTGATCATGGTGCAGTTGAGATAAGGAGCTTAAAGACAAACAAGGTGTTTGAGGTGAATGATCATAGGCTTAAATTTTCTTTTTATGAAGGTATTTAGGTGCAAAATGTCAAGGTGATAAAATTGGAAGATCCAATCTATCTAGGCTAAGGAAGCATGTTGTTGGGCTAATGGCATTAAACAAAAGGACTATTTGGGAGACAACCTAAGGCTAAATCAGATTTGAATTATATACTCTTTCTTTTTATTTATATTTCAAATAACTTTCTGTTACATGTGGCCTTATATTAGGGACAATGTAAATTTTACATGTAGGGGAGAGCTTAGCTAGGACAATGTGAAATAGTGATCATACATTGGTTATGTTTTAGAATGCTTTGTGATGCATAAGTACAAAATTGGGTTATTTTTATGATATAACTTTAAATGTTAGCAATGTCTTACAAAATACTAGTTAGTGTGCTTGACTTCTTAATACTCACTTGAAATAATGCTTTTTGAGAAGTTGTGTGAGTTTTTTGACAAAGCATGGTTAAGAAGTGTGTGATTTGTTTTGAGATTATTCTTCTTAGGCTATTCCTAAACAAAGGTTTAAGTAAATAAGATGTGAAAAAAAAAAATTCAATGTTTAATTCTACTTCATTGTTGAAGTTGCTTAGTAATTAAGGGGTTACTTCGCAAAAAGTGTTGACACTCACATCAAATAGTGACTTAAGCATGAGCTTAATTTATTTGATATTGCTACGTTTTAAAGTTAGATATGTAAGTTGGTTGAAAGTTAAACATAATGAGCTTGTACATTATGATAGTGTTCTTAAGTATAACTAGTGTATGGTTTTACTATTTTTTCAAGTTGACTTTATTTTGCTTAAGGTTGTGCAAAGACTAAGTGTGGAGGAATTTGATGAGTGAGAATTTATTATGTTTATTTCCTTTTACATTTAGTTGTTACATTGGGTTTCATACCTATTTGAGATGATTAAAATATGTTTTGTGACTTACATAGGTTTTAAGAAAGTTTTGAGAATTATATGCTTTTAATAGAAAATTTCTAGTATTTTACCTTTTGGACCTTTGTTGCTTGTTTTAGGTTTTCCTTTAACTTAGAGGTTTACATTTGAAAAGTGGTCTTTAATGAAGTTATAGTAGACATTTCAAATTTTCTAGATTAAGGTTGAGAGTCCAAATCCAAGTTTGTTTAGGTCTTGAGACGTTGCTTCAAAGACAAAGCAAAAAACTAAAGACCAGTCCTAATTAAAGTAAAATTTTTGTCCAAGTGTTGCGTAGTTAAATAGGCATAACTTGAGTTTTAAACATCCAAATTAGGTGATTTAAAACCATAAATTGTATTAAAAATTCAAGCCCATAATTGCAATAAGAGACCCAAACCTAGATTAGTCTTTTCATGGTTCAAAAATAGTGGAGAATTTGCTATAGAATTTGTCATGGGTTGGACTAAGTAGTCTTTGTCTTTGGCTCATAACTTGTGCTTTGGACAATTGTTTTGGGATAGAATTGAAGCATTAAAAGCCTAGAGTTGAAGACTAAAACATTCATGAATATGGTAGACCCTACTTCTAACTATATATAGTTTGAAATTAACATGAAATCCATTAGAGAAATTTTTGAAGATTAAGCAAACCCTAATTCTTTAGGATTTTCTGATGGCTTCTATATACATTTTTTGTTTCCTTTTTGAGGATATAAATAACCATCATTTGGGGGTAATAAGGGAGAGATGGAGAGAATCAAAAAATACACAAAAAGGAAATCATTTTTTAAGCATTTGTAGTCAAGCTCTTTAATAGTTTCAGGGGATTTCAAAATTTTTGGCACTTTAATGGCATAGACTATTCTGCTATGTTGTACTCTTTTCTTATGAGATTGTTTGAGTTACTTTAATCTAATGATTAAATGATTTTTTGTTCAATTAATTTAGCTAGGCCTACTAAATTTATTAAATAAATATCAATTGATAAAATTAGGAATTGTGATCCATTTTTATCCTCTTCCTAATCATCAAGTAGTGAATAACAATAAGGTATTATGGGCAAGATTTTATCTTATTGTTATTAATAACTTAATGCATGTTAAATTATTCATGCTTGTGTTAACCTATTTTCCTAGTTCTTAAGGCTACTAGTATATTACCCTAGGGAGCTTGTTTTAGGGGTATAATGGTTACAATCTAAGGGAAGAGCTTGTTTGCTTAGTAAATATCTAAGGGAAAAATTGGGTAAGAGAGCTTGTTGTTATCTAAGGCTGATAGTTCCATTATAATTGAGACAATGTTGTGAGTAATCAAAATCATTGAATATTATAGTTGTAAACGAACCTAGAATTGAACTTTTAGTATTTGATCTTTCTATAAATTATTTTGTTTAATTAGTTTCCTTATTTTATTTGTTAATAAATTAGAATTCAACTTTGTCCCCCTCAATTACATTAATGACTTTAACTTTTAGTTAATCAATAGTAAATTCATAATAGTCCCTATTAGATCAATCCTTGCTTACACTATTTACTATTGAATGATCAAGAGTAAGGTATTAAATTTTTGGTGCCCTAACAACATCTATGAATTGACTTTAATAGATTTAGACTACATAAAACATAATATCATGCATCTCACAATGAAATTATCAATTAGTGTAGACATTTAAGTTTATTCCATGATTCATTTGTGTGAATAACTCCTTAAAAACAACAAAAAAGCCATATCATCATGAAATGAAGTGACAATCTCATCTTTTTGACAATAAACCAAGTTATCCATATAAGAAAAGCTAATCAAGATTAATGACTATGTTTTATGCAATTCAATGGATCCAAACTATCCAGGTGTATTGAAATGCATGTCACAATAAAATAAATGCTTAGTGTAGACATGGATGTTTATTGTATAATCATTTTTTGTGAATGATTGCTTGTAACAAAAGGAGATGTCTTATTGCCAATAAATTAGGTAATGACCTAAGCTTCCAAGCAATGGAAAATTCTCTTGGTCAAGAAAGAAAATGAAGAGTAATTTCTTATTCATTAGATGGATTTCAATGGATTTAGATAACCCAAAGGAGAAGTCCTATAATCAAGTTATCAAGAGACAATCATATGTTTCAAGCAAAGAACAAATCTTTCATTGTAAAGAAAGCTCATTAAAAGTAAAAGATTTTTAATTAGATGGACTTTAATGGATTTAAACTACCTAAGATAGAATGCCATGCATTTTAAAATGGAACTAGTGATTGTTGTAGACATTTAAGTTAATTTGATCATTCCTTTATGTGAATGACTTATTAGAATGAATGGAGGAGCAATATTTTCTACAATTGAAGTGTCATCTCATTTTTCAAACAATAAACCATTCTATCCATGTAATAAAAGTTAACCAAAATGAATAACTCCATTGAATGATGGAATTCAATGGATTCAAACTACCCAAAGAACATTGACATGCATGTCAAAATGATTTAATGATCTATATAGATATGAATGTTAATTTCATGATCATACTATGCAAATGATTCCTTACCAAAAAAAACAAAAGCCTTATCACAAAGAATTTAGGTGATTGTAACAAGTTCTAACCAATAAATGATTCTCTTTTGGGAAAGAAAGCTAATCAAGAAGTCATATTGTTAAGTAATCAAAAAATGGTCTCACATTCTTAAGTAATAAATAATTCCCTCCTTAGAAAGAAATCCAATCAAGAGTGATAGCTTCTTTAATGGATTAACTTCAATGGAATCAAATTACCCAAGACATAATAATGTGCATCTCAAAATGGAATCTTTAATTAGTGTAGACAATTAAGTTAAGTTCAAGATTCCTTTTTGTGGATAACTCCTTGGAACAAAAAAAGGAAGCCCTATTACCCAAAAATGAAGTGTTAATCTAATATTTCTAGCAATGAAGCGTTCCATTAAGGTGAGAAAAGCTAATCAAGATAAATGGCTCTTTTTTTCGTGGAATTCAATTGATTAAAACTACCTAAGTGTATTGATGTGCACATTGCTATGAAATTAATGTTTGTCATGTAGATATGGATGTTAATTGCATGATTATCTCATGTGAATCATTCCTGAAAATGAAACATGAACCCTTATTGTTGAGGAATCAGGTGACAATCATAAGTTTCAAATAATGAATGATTTTTTCCTAGTTAAGAAAGCTAATCAAGTGTAATAGCTCCTTTATTTAATGGACTTCAAAGGGTTTATACTACCCAGGGGAGAAGTATTATTGTGAAGTAATTAAGAGACATGTTTCAAGCAATCAATGAATCTCTAATAATAGAGAAGATTAATTAAAAGTAAAAGCTTTTTTATTGTATGGACTTCTTCTTTCTTGAACTACATAAAATATAACATTGTGCATATCACAATGGAATTAGATATCAATGAAACATTTAATTTAATTTCATGATTCCTTTGTGTGATTGACTCTATGGAATGAAATGAATAGTGTTAGCTTTAAATGATATATAGTCTCATGTTTTAGGCAATTAACCATTATATTTGTGTTAAAAAATTTAATTAGGCTGAATGATACCATTGTTTGATGGAATTCAAGAGATTTAGACTCCCTTAGGTGTATTGACATGCATGTCACAATGATGTTATTGTTTGGTCTAGACATGGATGCTAATTGCATGCTCATTTTGTGTGAATGATTCCTTACTATGAAAGGAGAAGCTTTTTTTGCAAGGAATCAAGTGATGGTCCCAACTTTAAAGTAATGAATGATGCCTCTTTTAGAAAAGAAAGCTATCTAATAGTAATGACTCTTTTATTTGATAGAATTCAATGGATTTGGACTACTCATATGAGAAGTCCTACAATTAAGTGTTTAAGATGTCATTTCATGTTTCTAGCAATTAATAATTCTCTCATTGTCAAAAAGGCAAACAAGAAGTAATAGTTTCTTTATTGGATGGACTTCAATGGATTTGGACTACCCAAGATAAATGATATACATTTTGCAATAGAATTAGTGATCAATATAGGCATGTAAGTTAATTTCACAATTCTTTTGCATGAATGACTCCTAAGAGCAAAATGAGAAGTTTATGGTGGCTGTCATTAAGGCATGAGAGTGCATTCAATTCATTATTGATTAACTAAAAATTAAAGACATTAATGTAATTGGGGGGAAAGGTTGAATTCAGATTTTGCAACAAATAAAATAAACAAATCAATGAAATTAAATAAAGAAAGATTAAATACTAAAAGTCTAATTCCAAGTTCATTCATGACTATAACATTTAATGATTTCAAGCACCTATAATGTTGTCTTAATTCTAATGGAACTATCAACCCTATATAAAGCAAGCTCTATTACTTAAGTTTTCCCTTAGATATTCATTAAACAGAAGAAGCTCTTCTCTTAGATTTTAGCCATTATACTCCTAGAATAAACTCTTTATAGTAATAAATTAATGGCTTTAAGAACTAGGAAAATAGGCTAATATAAGCAACAATCACAAAAAAAAACTTAGATTGTTTAACCTACATTGAGTTATTCATCATAACAACATGAAAACTTGTCCATAATCCTCAATTATTATTTGCTGCATAATGATTAGGAAGAGGATAAAAATGAATCATAATTTCTAATTCTAGCAATTGATATATATTTAATCAATTTAGTAGGCCTAATAAAATTAATTGAACAAACAATCATTCAACTATTAAATTAGAATAATCTAAAATATTCCATATTAAAAGAGAACAACATACTAGAATAATCTATACCATTAAAATATCAAAAATTTTGAAATCCTTCAAAAATGTTGAGGAGCCAAACTACACATGCTAAAAAAATAGATTCCTTTTAGATTGATTGTTTGACTCTATGTCCATTCCCTTTTTTGCTCTCAAAAGATGGTTATTTATATTCTAAAGAATGTACTTACTAGTCACCAACATACCTTAAAGACTCTCAAAAAAATCTCTTAAAATCTTAAAGACATCATGATCGTGTTTCCTTAATCTTCAAAAATTCATATATTGTCTTTTAAGTTGATTTCAGACAAGATATACTTAGAACTAGGGTCTAACTTCTTCATAAAAGTTGTAGTCCTCCTCTCCAGTTTTCCAACACATCACATCTTTCCTCAAAACAAGAGATTAGAGCCCAAGTTAAGAGCTAAAAAATTGAGACAAAACTTAGTCAAATCTATGATAAATTTGATAACAACTCCCTAGTACTTTTGAACCATTGAACAAGACTTGGGTCTCTTCATAATGATCGTAGGCTTGAATATATACTTTAATTTAGGTTTTGAATAACCTAATTTAGACATCTAAAAGTCATGTTATACCCATTTACGTACTTAGTGCTCTAACAGAAAACATATTCCAATTAGGATGACTAGACTTTAGTTTTCTACCCAATAATTAGTGCCACATCTCAAGGCCTAAACGAACTCAAATTTGGACTCATCACCCCAATCTAGAAAAATTGAGACATCTACTACAACTCCATTAAACACAACTTTTCTAATTTGGACATTTGAGTTAGTGAAAAACCTAAAACATGCAACAAAGGGCAAAACAATAAAATATCGGAATTTTTCCTACTAAAAGCATATATTCTCAATACTTCTCCAAAACATACTTAAGTTACAAAACATATTCTAATTAACTCAAATAGATATAAAACACACTAAAAACAACTTAATGTGAAAAGGAATAAATATAATAAATTCTCACTCAGCACCTTATTACATGGAAATGAAGTGTCAATCTCATCCTTCTGGCAATGAACAATTCTATATAGGTTAAAAAAGCTAATCAAGGTGAACAATACTTTTGTTTGATGGAACTCAATAAAATCAAGCTACCCAAGGTGTATTAATGTCCATATTGTAATGAAATTAATTTTTGGATTAGAAATTGATGTTAATTGTAGGTTCAATTTGTTTGAATGAATCCTTACAATGAAATGAGAAGCTTTCTTGCCAAGGAATCATATGATGGTCTCAATTTTCAACAAATGAACAATTCTCTCCTAGCAAATAAAGTTAATAAAATGTGCAAACTCATTTATTTGATGGACTTCAATCTATTTGGATTACCTAGAGGAAAAGTCATATTATTTAGTAACTAAAAGACATTCACATGTTTTAGCCAATTAACAAATCTCTCATAGTAAAGAAGGCTAATGATGATAAAAGCTTGTTTATTCATTAGATCAAACTATCCTAAACAAACTAAAGTGCATCTTTCCAAGGAATTATTGATCATTGTAGACATTTAAGTTAACTTCATGAATCCTTTGTGTAAATGATTCCTTGGAATGAAAGGAGAAGCCTTATTAGCTAAAATTAAAGTGATGGTCAGGTGTGTCAAGAAATAAACCATTCTATCCATGTAAGAAAACCTAATCAAGATGAATGACTCCATTGATGGAATTAAACAAGTTTCAACCACCTATGGTTTATTAATATGCATGTCACATCAAAATTATTGTTTGGTGTAAACATAAATGTTAATTACATGCTCATTTTCTGTGAAATATTTGTTGCAAGGAAAGGAGAAAGCTAATCACATGTGATAGGTCCTTTATTCAATGGACTACAATCATTTTGAACTAACCAAGACATTATAACATGCATCACACAATGGAATTAGTCATCAGTGTAGACATTTAAGTTACTTACAAGATTCCTTTGTATGATTAACTCTTTTTAATGAAATGAGAGGTGATGTGAACCTCAAAGGGCACAATGAGAAGCATGAGCTAAATAGGAATTCATATCCCAAGAAAGCTAAATCAGGTTTAATAAGAGTAAAACCTTGATCCAATGTTTATTAAGAAAACAAGAGCCAAAGGTCCAAATCAAAATTGGAATGCCAAGAAAGTAACCTCGATAAGTTTTAAATCAAAAGAACTAAACAAAAAGGTCTCTAAATGGTCCCATAAGGTTTAAAACATAATAGTTAATCCAAAACAAAATAAAAAAACAACAAACTACTAAATAAAGGATATGGCTTAAATTAAGACTTTATTCAATCCATTACAATCATAAAATAACTAAATAACATGCATTCTCCCCCCACCAAAGAAACAAGGTATGCGGCTAAGTCTAGAATTCTACCTAAACTCCTCAATAAGTTGTCATTGAATTTGTATGAAGTTTTTAAGTCTTGGTGTTCCTCCAAGCCTTAATCCTTTTGTTGTGCATTGTTTTTAATTCAAATAACTTCAATAAGCCCATTTAAAGCTTCCTACATCCTTTCAACTTTAGTTCATGTTATTAGACCTCTATATATGTGCAATGAATCAATACATGTGCTAACTTAATTCCCATCAAGAGGCCTT
The DNA here is from genome assembly GCA_037832345.1 of Rhizophora mangle. NCBI lineage: Eukaryota > Viridiplantae > Streptophyta > Magnoliopsida > Malpighiales > Rhizophoraceae > Rhizophora > Rhizophora mangle. Next base: position 83,681 of record JBAPLJ010001292.1, on the reverse strand, counting down.
ATTTTCTATAAATGAAGCATCAATCTAGTGTTTCAAATAATTAAGCATTTTGTCTTGGTAAGAAAAGCTAATCAACTTGAATGACTCTTTTATTTGATGGAATTCAATGGATTTAGACTATCCAAAATGTATTGACATACATGCCATGAAAAAAGAAAAAGACACTGATATTCTCTATAAACAATGATATTAATTTCAAATCATTTGGTGTAAATGAACCATGACAATGAAAGGAGAAGCCTTTTTACCAAGAAATTAGGTAATTGTCTTAAGTTTCAAGCAATGAATGACTCTTTGTGGTAAAATAAGATTACCAACAATAATAGGTCCCTTTTTCAATAAACCTAAATGGATTTAGACTACCTGTATCAAATGTCCTATTGTCAATGAATTGAGAGAAAATTTCATGTTTCAAGTAAGAAATGATTCTTCCATGCTAAAGAACACTAATCAAGAGTAAAAATTTTTTATTGAATGGACTTCATGGGATTCTAACTGCCAAGACATAATAATATAAATATCACATTGAAATGAGTAATTAGTCTAAATATTTAAGCAATTTTCACAATTTGTTTACTTGAATTACATATTGGAATGAAATGATAAGAATTATTATGCACATGGAGTACTAGTGTCTTTTTTCAAGTATTAAACCATCCTATATAGGCAAGAAAGTGAATCAAGGTAAACTCCTTTGTTCCATGGAATAAGTGGATTCTCACTAGCTGTGGTTTACTTTTCATAATTTACCTCATAGGTCTAATTCATGTCTTTTTGTAGAACACATTGTATATGAGTATTAAAAGCTAACTTCATCAATAAAATTGTATATGTTACAAAAATTTTTATATATAAACACATAGGAGAAAAAGTACATTATCAATCTAATTAAATGTTGGCCTTGCTAGTTGGACCAATGAATTGGCAAACCAAACACTAGACTTGGCTAGGTTAGTATAAAAACCACTTAGTACTTTGAATCCCAAAAAAAAAAAAAAAAAACCAATTAATCTAGCCAATTTTTGAAAATTAGATGATTGAGAATTTAGATAAACTAGACTAAGTATTTTTTTGGCTTAAATGACATCTTTTTTAATTAGTGGTGGCTAGAATTTTCCTATCTCCTAAACACAATCCAAAGCAATGGACTCAACATTCTTGCAACCTCCTAATCCAACCTTCCATCATCTTTGATATGGTTTCACTTTTTGTTGCCCACTCTTTTAGAGTCCACCTCTAACTATAATCATCTTCAACTTCAACTTTGATCATCTTTAATAATGTTTAAGGTAAACACTAATTTTCCTAGGTTATGTTTGAACTTCATGATCACACTTTTGTTCATGGCCATGATTAAGATATATTGGCTTGGATTTCTTTAGTTTGATCTATGTACAATCCTTTTCATCCTTGAAATGCTTATTATCAAAACTAATAAAACTATGATCTCATGTTTTATGTAGGTTCTTATTTACCAATAAACATGATTAGAAAAATGGGTATCACCAACACTTTGATGATGATGTAACAATTCTCATTCCATATAAAAAGGACAATATTTGTTAATCATGGGAAACTCTAATTCTTGAGTAAATAAAAGCAAGAGTTCTTATAAGATGAAAAAAATGAAAGCAAAAGCATAGTTGAAGGGGGGTTTTCACTATTACTTGTCTCGAATGAGATGAATTGATGTGAGAAACTTCAAAACATTGCTTGTGGGATATCTAACGTAGTATCATCCCTTTACCTCCTGTCATAGGAGTACCAAACTTTTGAACTTGTTAGCCATATTAGACCTTATTTATTTTTTAAGTGCTTGGTTTCCTTTTGTTTGGTAATATTCCAAAAAAGTGAGCCTTTAGTGCTATGGCAAAATTAGTCCATAAAAACTTGTTTTTTCTTTTTCCTTGGTCCATTCAAAATGTTAGTAAGTTATAAGTTGTACAATTAGAGGTAGTCTTGTGTAATCTTCCCATTTCTTTAACATCTATGAGCCCAAGCAAAGCTTAGTTATTTGTTTCAAGTTTAATGCATATTTTCTCTTCATTTTTTTATCTGATGTTCTATTATGTTTGTTCATTTTTTGTGCTTTTCTACTATCTTTCAAAAGATGTTTGTCTTTATATTCTTTGCTCAAATAATACTTTACAAAAATGAAAAGTGTTCATTGTGCAACCCATTTGCTTTGCCAATGCATCCCAATAAACTTTTCAAAGCTCATATGAGAATCCAAGTTAGAAAAAATAATGTATTGCTAAAATGTCAAATAAGTCCATGAAAAAGCACCATGTATGTGGAAAATTGAATGAGTTTTTACTTGTGATACAAAAGTTTTAAGGAGGTAATGTAAGTATTTACATAGTGTTATATCAATCATTTTTTTTTCATAAGACTAAAAGGTTGGATATCTATTTTTTAATTTCCTTTATCTCTATTGCTTTTCTTTCAAGTTCAAAAAAAAAAAATTCATTAAATTAAGTTGTCACTTGGTTTTGCCTCTGTTTACATCTTGTAATTTTTTGGTTTTCTTCCTTAATATTTTTGTTCTCCCAAAATTCTGAGTATGATACTATCAATTCCCTACCTTTATTAGTTTGGACATAGGATAAATTTTCTCCTTTGATCACTTTGCAAACTTTGGATTACAATAATTAAACAATTTCATCTAAGCCAATTAAAAAACTAGATATCATGTTGACTTAGGTTATTTAATCACAATGATTAATATCTTTTCATTATTCTAAAATACCTACAAGTTGGCTTCTTCTGTTTCACATCTTTCCTTTTGTCTACTAATTAAGGGCATATGGACTACATACATGAGTTTATGTTGCTATAGGTGTGTTTGTAGATATTATATCAAGACCTAATGATCTAGCTAACACTTTTTGGCCCTTAAAAGCCATTTATATAAGTTTTATAAAAGCATAAAGCACAAGGGTAAATTTGAATGGAAAGGAAAAACTCAATAAGCCTTTTCTAAGATCTTAATAGGGAAATGTAGGATAATTTATTAACATAATAATTATCAACCTTGTTTTTCTTTTTTTTTTTTTTAACAATTCAATACATTTTTATTGCCCAGAATGGCACCAACACAATTAATTAGAAATACTTGATAATTCTTTTTGGCTCTTCCACTATTCCTAGTGGTTAGCTAAGGCCTCTTGCTAGTCTTATGAAATTTATTATTGTTTATATTTGTATTCTTATTATTTGATGTCTTCAACAAGAGATGATAACACCTTGCCTATTGCTAAAGCTTTCACTCCATAGAATGTTGGTTCTTTTGAAAGTGCATCTCCTACAAGAACTATAGCAAAAACTCAATCAGTTTTTTTTAAAATTTTAATAAGGAAATGTAGGATACTTGATTAACATGATAATTACCAACCTTGTTTTTTTTTTTTTTTTTTTTTTGGAACAATTCACTACATTTTTATTACCCAACTTGGCACTAATGCAACTAATCAAAAATACTTGATGATTCTTTTTTTCTCTTCCACTATTCTTAGGCCTTTTGCTAGCCTTATGAAATTTATTATAGTTTATGTTTGTATTGTTGTCCAATGTCTTCAATAGGAGATGATAACACCTCACTATTGTTAAAGCTTTAACTCCATCAAATGCTAGTTCTTTTGAAAGTACATCTCAGATAAGAACTATGAGAAGAATATTAAATAGAAAATTGATTTAGCCTAGGGCCATTGTAAGAAAGATTATAAAACTATAAATAGTGAAAGGAAAAAATTGATGTGTTTGTATTGCATAAAGATCTTTTCAAGGCAAGATATTAATCAAGTTAAGCATTATTCTTAGTGCTTGGTTGGGGCCTTTTACTAGTCTTATAAAGTTTATTATTATTTATGTATTTATTCTTGTTGCCAAATTTATTCAACAAGAGATGATAACACCTTACCCTCTACTGAAGCTTTCACTTCATCATTTGAAATGATTTATATAGTTACTAAAATTTTAAATTTTGTAGTAAAAATATTATTTTTTTTATATTTTCATAAATGTTAAGTAATCCAATACTTAAATTGTGTAAAGTACATAAAATGATGTTAAATTTGTTTAATTGTTAAAATAGAAAATGAATTACTCAAATTTGTCTTTTTTATTCAAATAGGGACTATTTTACTTTTCTAGTGAATTTAGAGTATTCTTTTATTAAAATTGTAGAAATTACAATAAAACATATTAAATTTGAATAATATTTGATGTGATTCAAATAGTTATTAAATTTTGGGGTTTTGTACTCAAAAATGTTGGGTTTTACTTTTCACTAAGGTTGGCTAACTTTTTACTCAAATTACATAAATAATATAAAAAGAATTTAAATTTGACTGGTAATTAGAATAAAAAATGTAATTATTTAAATTGAATATTTTTTTAATTCAAATATGATCTATTTTATTTTTGGTAAATTTGGAATAACCTTGTTACTAAAATTGGAAAAATTATAGTAAGAGATTTTAAATTTAAATAACATTTAGTTTGATTTATATAATTATTAAAATATTGAGTTTTGTATTAAAAAATGTCATTATTTACTTTTTCATAAATGTTGAGTCACATAATACTTTAATTTTATAAATTACATAAAAAAATTTTAAATTTGAATAATGGTTCAATTAAAAAATGTGTTACTCAAATTTGTCATTTTCTTTTCATTTAAATAGGTTTTATTTTACTTTTAAGTGAATTTAGAGTTACCTATTATTAAAAATGTCAAAATTACAATGAATGATTGCAAATTTGAATAACATTTGGTTTAATTTAATTAGTTACTAAAATTAAGGGTTTTGTATTAAAAAAATATTGTTTTTTACTTTTCATAGATATTGACTAACTTGCTACTTAAATTACATAAATAATATAAAAAAAATTAAATTTCATTAACAATTAGAATAAAAAAAATGTAATTGTTTAAATTAATCATTTTTTATTCAAATATGATATATTTTATTTTTTGGTGAATTTGAAGTAACCTTTTATTAAAATTACAAAAATTGCAATAGAAGATTTTAAATTTAAATGACATTTGGCGTGATTTTTGTATTTAAAAAATGTCATTTTTAATATTTAATAAATGTTGGCTAAATTGTAACTCAAATTGTATGAATAATATAAAACAAATTAAATTTAAATAATAGTTCAAATAAAAAATTTAAATACATAAATTAAACATCTTTTATTCAATTATGATTTATTTTACTTTTTCATGAACTTGAAGTATCCTTTTATTAAAATTGTAAAAATTATAATAAATGACCTTAAATTTGAATAATAATTTGATTGATTTTTGTAATTACCAAAATTTTGAGTTTTGCATTAAAAAATTTTGTTTTAAAGTTTTTCATGAATGTTGAATAACCTAATACTTTGATTGTGTAAATTATATAAAAGGATTTTAAATTTGAATAACAATTAAAATAGAAAATAAATTAGTCAAATTGGTCTTTTCTTTTAAAATTCAAATAGGATATATTATACTTTTTTTTAATAAATTTAGAGTAAAATTTTGCTAAAATAGAAAATATTACAACAAAAAAAGTATAAATTTGAATAACATTTGGTGTCATTTAAGTAGCAACTAAAATTTGTAATTTCATATTCAAAAACATTGTTCTTTACTTTTCATGAGTATCAGTTAACTTATTGTTTAAATCGTATAAATATCATAAAAAAAAATTTAAATTTGAATAATAGTTAAAATAAAAAATGTAATTATATAAATCAAATTTTTTTTATCCAAATATGATTGATTTTACATTTTGGTGAATTTTAAGTAATGTTTTACTAAAATAGCAAAAATTACAAAAAAAAACTTTAAATTCAAAGAACATTTGGATTGACTTATATAGTTTTAAAAATTTTGAATTTTATACTTAAAAATGTTATTTTTTTTACTTTTTCATAAATGTCAACTAACCTAATACTTAAATTGTATAAATAATATAAAAAGAAATTAAATTTGAATAACAGTTAAAATATAAAATAAATTACTCAAATTAGTATTTTTTTTTTTTCAATTCAAATAAGGTATATTTTAGTTTTTAGTGAATTTAGAGTACCTTTTTACTAAAATTATAATAATTAGAATAAAATATTATAAATTTAAATAATATTTGGTATAATTTAAGTAATTATTAAAATTTGGAGTCTTATATTCAAAAACGTCATTTTTTTTTATTTTTCATAAATGTTATCTAACCTATTACTTAAATTATATAAATAATATAAAAATAATTTAAATTTCAATAACATTTAAAATAAAAGTACAATTACTTAGATTAAATTTTTTTTATTCAAATATAATTAATTTTACTTTTTGGTGATTTTGGAATAATTTTTTATTTTAATTGTAAAAATTGCTATAAAAGACTTTCAATTCAAATAACATTTAAGTTGATTTGTGTAATTACTAAAATTTTGATTTTTGCATTTTAAAAATGTTGTTTTTTACTTTTTTTATAAATGTTAAGTAGTATAATACTTAAATAGTATAAATTATGTAAGAAGAAATTAAATTTGAATCATGGTTAGAATAGGAAATTTATTATTTAAATTGATTATTTTTTATTCAGATAAGGTCAATTTTAAATTTTGGTAAATTTAGAATAACTTTTTATTAAAATTGTAGATATTATAATAAAACATTATAAAATTGAATAACATTTTTTTTGCCCAGCTTAACACCAACGTAATTAATTAGAAATACTTGATGATTCTATTTTTTTTTTTTCTCTTCTGTAATTTTTAGGCCTTTTGCTAGTCTTATGAAATTTATTATAGTTTATATTTGTATTATTGTTGTCTGATGTCTTCAATAGGAGATGATAACACCTCGCCTACTAATGAAACTTTAACTATATTAAATGTTAGTTCTTTTAAAAGTGCATCTCCTACAAGAATTATGAGAAGAATATTTAATAGAAAATTGATTTAGCATGGGGCCATTGTAAGAAAGACTATGAAAGTGCAAGTATTGGAAGGAAAAAATTGATGCATTTGTACTGTACAAAGATCTTTTCAAGCCAAGTACTAAGAAAGCATTATTCTTAGTGCTTGGCTAGGGCCTTTTACTAGTCTTATGAAGTTTATTATTATTTATGTTTTTATTCTTTTTACTAGATGTCTTCAACAGGAGATGAAAACACCTTACCCTTTGCTAAAGCTATCACTTCATCAAATGTTGCTCCTTCTAAAACTATCTCTTGCAAGAACTACAAGAAGCACTATTAGACAAAAAAAAAAAAAATAATTTAGCATAAGGCCACTATAAGGAGGTTGATAAAAGAGTTAGTAGTAGAAGGAAAAAATTGATGTGCTTATATTGCATAATGATCTTTTTTGAGGGGAGGTATTAATCTAATTAAGTAAGGTATTAATCAAGTTATGTAACATTTAACAGAAATGAAAGGGGAAGTAGATTATTGTTGAAAGGTGTGGCCTAATTTTTGACATCAAATGAAGCAAAATTGTAAGGATTATTCTAAAGAAAAGGAAAGCATAAGAAACATTGCATGAATTAAATCTTTTTAACCCAAGATACAAGGCCTATGAAGGGTAAAAATATCATAATCTTGATGTTGATATTCAAGATGATCAACAACCTTTAATTCCATCTTTTTATCCTAATTGTAAAGGAAAGGGAATGCTAGTACAAGCTTAGGAAAAAAAAAGTTAATAAGTTAGGAGAAATTGAGTTTTTACTTTTTTTTTTTTTAAAGTCAAGGACAGGCCTTAGTGCTTAACCAACTTTGAAAAGTGTATTGTAAAACAAAGATGCTATAAAAAGGTGTGATATTGGTGTATCTAGATGGATGATAGATGTTTTCATACCTTTTAATGTTGTAAATTCAATTTACTATCAACTAGCTATTGATGTCATAGCTAGTATGGGAATGGGTTATGAGGCACCATTTTTTCAAGATTATTATGGTTGTTTGTTGACCAAGAATGTTGAAGAGGTAAAAAAAATTTGTGAAATGCTATCATGTCATAAGGAGTGAGACCAACCATACATTAATGGTTGATGGGTGGATAGATCAAAATAATAGAATGTTGATAAATTTCTTGGTTTTTTATCCCAAAGGAACTATATTTTCCAAGTCAATTAATGCTTCAAGATCAACAATGATAGTTCAAACATTGTACAAATTGTTAAGAGAAGTTATGTTGTTTGTTTGTGGTGAAAATGTTGTCTATAAGGTGACTAACAATGTGTCTAATTATGTAGTTGCTAGCAGATTGGTGGAGTGTGAATTCAAGACATTATTTTGTTCTCCTTGTTGATTCTCCATGATATAAGCAACATGCTTGAGGTTAATTTCCTTGTTTACCATGCTTTTATAATCAATGTTATCTTTTGCACTTGATGAGAAAGTTTACTAATGGAAGAGAATATTTTATCCCACCCCAACTCGATTTGTTGCCTTACAAAGTGTCTTAACTCAAAAGGATGCACTAAGGGCTATGGTGACATCTAAAGATTAGACTACATGTGCATATGCTAGAGAAGTCAAAGGAAATAGGTTTGTTAAATCTAGATTTTGGAGAGAATGTGCATTCATTATGCATATTACTGAGTCTTTGATTTGTGATTTATGAGTGGTTAATAGTGATGAGAGGCCTGTGATGGGATATTTATATGTGGTTATTCATGTAGCTAAAGTAGAAATTGTGAGAAGATTTTGAAAGAAGACTTTAAGCTTTTATTGAACATAATTAATACTTATTGAGACCACCAGCTACATAAGAATCTTCATGCTACTAGTTTTGGTTAAATTCTAGATGTCAATATGATACTACATTGATTAAGAAACATCATCTAGTTGTTTCTTCATTTTTGGATGTTCTAAAGAGGTAATCTTATGGAAATGAATCATTGATGCATAAGCTAATGAGTGAAATAAAGATTTTCACCAATGTGAAAGGAGACTTTAAATATAATTTTGTTAAAATTGATCATAACATCATGCCTTCATGTAATTTTATTAATTCATTATTGTATTTTACAATTTTTTTATTAAATAAGTTATTTATATTGATAATTACAACTATAAATGAATGGTGGTTTACTTATAGAAATAGTGCATCTAATTTGAAAAGGTTGGTCATTTGAGTTATATGTCAAACATATTGTGTTTCGAATTGTGAGTGCAATTGGAGTATTTTTGAGCATATACACACAATGAAATGTAATAAATTGAAGCACCAAATACTTAATGATCTTGTTTTTGCTCATTATAATTTATGGTTGCAACAAAAATAATTGTCTTAAAATTTTAGGAAATTATTAACTTTGTCTATTTTGTTTGTTGTCTTTCTTAATAAAGTTTATTAATTACAATGATTAATTATAATGTAAAAATCTTTTTGAAGGTCAAAATTATAACACTATTAACTTTGAAGAATTTGGAGCAAATAAAGATTGGATATTAGGATGAAACCACCAACTTTGAACTTAAATGGGTCAGAGATATTTTGTTGAGAGATGACAACATATAGTGTCCAAAACAATTTTAATAATAGTACTAATTAAAATATTATTTATTCTTTACTTGGTCATTATAATTTGCTAACTTTCTTTGTAATTTCTTACATTACTATTAATGTTTATTATATTTTAATTTAAACTTGATTTGAACATATAAAGCATAGAGATTGACATTAATAATATGGACCTCCTAGTCAAGCTATATGAAATGGATTTGGGAGTAATGATGTAAATACTTGTAATTAGAAGAGTGAAATTCAAGATATTTTTCCAAAAATTTGAAATTTGAAATTCATAATATTAGATAAATTAATTTTTTATATTATATTTAATTATTTGTAAATCTAAAATTCTTTAAATTTAAAATTTGAATTTTAACAATTTGAATTATATTTTGTTGGTAATTTAAATTTCTTATTCATTATAATGGTAAAAAGAAAAAATTAGAGAATCTATACGACTTAAAGTATGTAATGGTCTTCTCTTTTTTTGTTTCCTTTTAGTGTTCATAAATTTTTCATGCTGTTACATTAATAAGAAAAAATGACTACAGATATTAATTCGATTGGACCAACTATTGACTCATTAATTAAACCAATAATCCAATAACCTAGTCAACTGCTTGAGTTAATGTTGAACCGAATTTGATAACTGTGGTTGTAAGAACAAAGCAAATTAAGCCCAGACCGAGACATTTTGTACCAAAACAAGGGTACTTCTCCCCTGTTTTTGACAGAAGATTAACAAAAGTAAACACTGCTAATTTTGTCTGCCAGAATTTGGGGATGCGCCTACCTTAAAAGCACATAAATATTTATGAGCCACTGTTGTACTTACAAAAGAAAAATTGATACGCGTCAATTCAATTCCATGAGAAAATGTAAAGAATAGTTCAGAATCTAAAATTAATTTCAAGAAGAGATGCAAAATGCTTGAATGTAATATTTGAAAAATACAAATCCAATAATTGAGTTACCCTACATAATGCACCTCAAAAACTATTAAAAATGAAGTGATCTTGATGACCAAGAAAAGAAAAAAAGGGAAAATACAATGATCTTCAATTCTATTCATCAATCTACTGCAGCACAAAAAGAATTAAAGAGATTACAATATATATATAGACGCTCCACATCTTCAACCAACCATGTTTGGCATGGTGAAAACAGAAGCACCACGGGCAGCTTTGGGCGCTAGGCTGGGAACTGCGCAGCTTTTCGCATCCAAAAGCCTGGGTAAAACAAGTCGTTTCCAGTGACTCTCATAGGAAGCCCTAATCTTGGGATCATCCAAAACCTCCACAGCTCTGCTGATGAGAACGTAGGTACCCTTGGCAGCGGCAGAGCAGTGATAATGAGGATCAATGAGTTTCCCCATCTTGACAAAACGGCGATTGACAGCCTTCTCGGGCGAGTCATGAGGAATGCCCAAAGCCTCATACCAATCAGTGAGTCCAGTTTCCTTCTTACTCTTGGCGGCCGCATGGTGGACACAGTAGGCAGCAACATACCTGTCAAGAAAACCCTCGCCGCTGTAGAAGGGGTCGCTTGGCCAGCTTGGCGAGTCTGTACACTTTCTTGAAGTCATTCCTCAAGAACTCCTCCACGAATTGCAACAATGCATCTGTCATTCTCTTCAGTAGTGGCAGTGAAACAAAGAATGCTTTTCTTGAATTTCTTGAAGATTAACAGCGAAAGAAACTACAACCACATCCTAGAGATGTTTTCGTTCTTGGAGAAAAAGAATCCAAGCCTTAAAATTTTGCAAATATCATACCAAGCATATAAACAAATGTAGAATCACATAAAAATCAGAAATTACCCCCCTCAAACTTGAATCACACATTGTCCAAAAAATGAAAGAGAAAATGAACAAAGTTAGAAGAAACTTCCTTGGTTTGTGTTCAAAGATTAATAATTGGTGGAAGAAGCTTGAGATACTTCAAGAATTGAGATATAGTGACATTTATTGAAAAACTTAAACGAAAAGAACAAAAACTAACAAAGAGAAAGAAAAAGAAACAAAGCTTGGGTTGCCTCCCAAGAAGTGCTTGTTTATAGTTACTAGCTTGACTAACACAAAATCACTCATAGCTAGTATCTTGCAAGGAGTAAGTGACTCCTTTGGGCACCTCACTTACATGATAGGGCTTCAAATGTTGCCCATTTACCTTGAATGTATTAGTGGCTGCATTATGCACCTCAATAGCTCTATATGGATACACCTTTGTCACCATGAATGGACCAGACCACCCAAATTGAAGCTTGCTTGGGAAGCTTAAGACATGAATTGAAGAGTAGCACTTGCTGGCCAACCTCAAAAGTTCTATTTTGAATATGCTTATCATGCCCCTTCTTGGTCTTTTCCTTGAAAAGCTGAGCACTCTCATAAGCATTCAACTTGAACATTTCCAACTCACTCAACTATAACAATCTCTTTTCTCCTATAGCCTTCAAAATCAATCTGTAATTCTTTTACAGCCCAATAGGCCTTATGCGCCACCTCTACTAGTGGGTGGTAAGAATTGTGAAGGACCGATCTATATGGGGACATGCCTAAGGGTGTCTTAAAAGCTATCCTATATGCTCAAAATGCATTATCCAACTTGTTTCACCAATCCTTCCTTAACTTGGTAATAAATTTCTCTAAGGTTAACTTCGACTCTTGATTTGTTAGCTCACATCCCCCATTTGTTTGAACATAACAGGTGAGTGTTATCTTGCGAGTAACACCATGCTTTTTCAACAAGGTGTCAAATCAATGATTGTAAAAGTGGGAACCTTGATTACTAAGAATGTCTCTTAGGACATAAAATCTCAAAAAGATGTTCTTTTTCACAAATCTTATTACCACTTAAGAGTCATTAGTTAAAGTTGCAATAGCCTTAACCCATTTAGAACGCAGTCCACTAATACCAAAATATATTGACTATTAAAGCATGAAGGGAATGGACCTATGAAATCTATCTCCACACATTAAACAATTCAACCTCCAAGATATTTTAGTTAATGGCATCTCATTCTTCTTAGACACATTTCCAACTCTTTGGCATCTATCACACATGCTCATAAGTTGTCTAGCATCTTGGTACATGGTTGGCCAATAGAAATTAGACTGTCATACCTTTGCAACTGTCTTGGAAGTACTATAATGTCTACCATAATCCATTAAATGACAATAATGAAGAATATCACTAATCTCCTCTTAGGGCACACATCTCCAGATCATCCCATTAGCACAAAATTTATACAATAATGGCTCCTGCCAGAAGTAGTACTTCACATTGCCCAATAACTTTTTCTTTTGATGATAGCTCAAATCGGGTGGAAATATGTCACCCACCAAGTATTTCACCAAATCTACATAACATGAAACAAGTGATACAACTAACAACTACTTATTTGGAAAGCTCTCATTAATGGGTATCTCTATTGCTCATGATTGTCTCCTAATTTGGACAAGTGATCTACAACCACATTCTCTAAGCCCTTCTTTTCTAAAATTTTGAGATCAAACTCTTGGAGAAGCAACAACCACTGAATTAGTTATGGCTTTGCATCTTTCTTTGCCAATAGGTACTTAATTACTACATGGTCAATATAAATGATTACCTTGAAACCTATCAAATAAGGTCAAAACTTGCCAAAAGCAAATACCACAACAAGCAATTCTTTCTCAATAGTTGATAATTCAATTATGTATCATTTAAAATCTGACTAGCATTATTGTAACATGCAACTTCTCTTCTTTTCTTTGGCAGTGTTTAAGGTAAAGTCACTAGCATCACACAATAGGTTAAAGGACAAATGCAAATCTAGTGTTGCTATAATTTCTAGTGAAACCAACTCCTTTTTCAACCTATTAAATGCATTCAAACAATCATCATCAAAATCAAAAGCAACATCCTTATTTGAGAAATTACAAAGAGGTTTGGTAATTTTAGAAAAATCCTTAATTAGCCACTAATACAGCCCTACAAGACCAAAGAAACTTCTGACTCCTTTAACATTGGTGAGTGGTGGCAACTTTTCAGTTGTTTCTATTTTTGCTTAGTCTAACTCTATACCCATAACTAAGATCTTATGACCCAACACAATGCTTTCCTACACCATAAAATAGCATTTCTCCCAACTTAAGAGCATGTTAGTCTCCTTACAATGTTGCAAAATTCTAGACAACTTAGCCAAACAACTATCAAAAGAAGATCCAACCACAGAAAAATCATCCATGAACACTTCCATGACCTTCTTAACAAAGTCAAAAAAAAATGACCATCATGCAACACTACAATGTAGCTAGTGCATTACATAAACCAAAATACATCCTATGAAAAGCCAAAGTATCATAAGGACAAGTGAAAGTGGTTTCTCCTTGGTCCTTTAGGGCTATAGGAATTTGGTTATATCCTAAATACCCATCTAAAAAACAATAATATTCATAGCTAGCAAGTCCTTCTAACATTTGATCAAGAAAAGGCAAAGGGAAATGATCCTTATGAGTAGCCTCATTTAGTTTTCTACAATCTATACATATTCTCCACCCAAGCATTGTCCTAGTGGGAATTAATTCATTATATTCAATATGCACAACAATCATCCCACTTGTTTTTGGTATTACATGCATTAGACTAATCCAAGAACTATCATATTTTGATGTATAATCCCTACATCTAACCACTTCTTTCATATTAGGATTTAACCGTCTTTGATTTTCAACATGTTTATGGTTTTCCTCTCTTAATATTCTATTCATACATAAAGAAGTGTTAAGTCCTTTAAGGTCTAGAATAGTCCATCCTATGGCCTTTCTTCTCAATCTCAACACATGCAACAATTTTTTAAGTTGAACATTAGATAAAGAAGCACTCACAATCATACATAAAGTATTATTATAAACCAAAAAAACATACCTGAGATGCAGGGGTAATGGATTCAACTTCAAAACTAGGGCTTGCACATTAAAAGGCAAAGGAAGTGACTTACCTTTTCCTAGATCCTTAAATTGAAAACTTCTCCACATCAACATCAAACTAATTGCTTCTAAGGGAAATGCAACTTTTGTAGCCTCCATATCATCATCCTTAGTTGTCCTTGCGTTCACTATACAATTCTTAAGAGGTTCTTTAGGATATTTATCCTTAAAAACTTCTTAAGTCAGCTTATCCACAAAATCAACTTGAAAAACATGGTCAATGTAAGAAGGATATATAGTAAACTTAAACAAATTGAATTCAACCTCTTTATCATTGGCCTTCAATGTCAACCTACCATTTTTAACATCTATAACAACTCCATCTATTGCCAAGAAAGGACAACCCAATATAATTGGAATTTCTTCATCTTCTTCCATTTCCAACGTAATGTAATCAATATAAATGAAAATTTTCTTTACCTTGACCAACACATTTTCTAGAATACCCATAAGGTACTTCATTGATTGGCTAGCTAGTTGCAAGCAAATGGTAGTAGGTTTCAGCACCTTTAATCCAAGCATCCTACACATAGATAAAGGCATTAATGAAACACTAGCACCTAAATCACATAAAGCTCTAGAAAAATCAACATCACCAATTGTGCAAGGGATCAAAAAACCCCTCAAATCCTTAAGCTTTGGTGGAAGCTTATTTTGGATAACTACATTACAATTTTTAGTGATAGCAATGATCTTGTGATCCTCCAATTTCCTTTTATTTGACATAATCTCCTTAAGAAACTTTGCATAAGAAAGAATTTAAGCTAAGGCATCTACTAAAAGAATGTTAATGTACATTTGCCTAAACACTTTAAGAAATTTCTCAAACTATTTATCAATCTTATTTTGCTTTAGCCTCGAGGGAAAAGGAATGGGAGGAACATAAGGTTTGACTACTAGTGGTAGTCTAGATGGTGTCTCAATATGCTTGACTTCTTTCTGACTTACCTCTTCATGGCTTGCATCAACACCATCCTCCAATGTAGCCTCATCATTTACCTAACCAAGTTGCTTACCACTTCTCAAGGTGACTACCTTGCATTGCTCCTTTGGATTGACCTTTTTTTTACTAGGTAAGCTCCCTTATCCTTGAGGTTGGGTCATACTTGCTATTTGACCCATTTGAACTTCAAAATTGTAGTTGAAAGTAACCAATTAATTAAATTTAGATTCCAACCATTCAAACCTCTTCAAAGTGGCATTGATTTGCTTTTCAATATCTAACTCCCGTGTTGGTTTGCTCTCTTGTTGTTGCAACATTCCTTGGGGTCATACTTGAAAGTCAAAAGGATTGGAACATTTTATGCTACTGCCTTGATTTCCTTGATCTCTCTAGGATAAATTAGGATGATTTCTCCAACCTAGGTTATAAGTTCAAGAATAAGGATTATTTTGCTACTGCTTATTAAAATTTGACACAAATTATGCTTGTTCAACTTGCACAAAATTAGAACTAAGGTATGCTCCTCCACATCAATCACAATTTGTAGCATTAAGGTTAGAAATAGCATTAATATTACTTAACTTACAAAACATTTTCTCCAATTTATCAACCTTGACATTGAACATATTTATTCCATCAACTTCATATATACTAGAGCTCTTTGGAGCTTACCTTTCTCATTTGACCACCAATAATTATTGGAAGTCATATCTATAGTAATTTTGACTAAACATGTCAAACCATTATAAAATTGTTATACTAGCAACTAGTTAGATAAACCATGACAGGGACATTGTCTTTGCAATTCCTTAAGCCTTTCCTAAGCTTTAGACAAAGACTCATTATCAAATTGAACAAAACTAGTAATATCATCCATAAGTTTTGCAATCCTACCTAGAGGAAAATACTTGCTCAAAAATGCTTGTGATAAGGCATTCCAAGTTGTCAAAAAATTAAGAGCCTTGGACTTCAACCAAATATTTTCCTTATCCTTAAAAGATAGTGGAAAAAGTCTCAAATGAATGACATTATTACTAGTTCCATTAATCTAGATAATGTCACAAATTTCCAAGAAGTTAGCAAGATGTGCATTTGAGTCCTATGGCTCTCTACCACACTAATTGTTGAACCATCTGAATACTTGGTTTGATCTCAAAAGTATTGGCATTCACTGTTGGCCTTGCAATACTTGATTGGGCACCGTTGACACTTAGCATGGCATAATCATGCAATGCTTTTGGATTCTAATTTTGATTAATTAATTTTTCTTTCATCATTGTTTGTTCTTGCTCCAATCATCATTCTTTCCTTAGTGTATGCAAAATTTGTTTTATCTCAAGATCAAATAAGATAATCTGCCAACATGTATATGACATACACTAAACAACCTTGTAATGTTAGGAACAATTGTTTCAATAATATTAAACAAAAAAATCACTAAAAGTAGTAAATATGAATCAAAATCCAACAAAAATAGCTCTAGTAAGAAACACAAATGAAAAAAAAAAAACAAAAAAATGATTAGAAACCTTAGTAAATGATGTTTTTTCACCATAACTACTAGCCTTGATTAAAATGTCATTTTCTTTAGAATAGATAACAATTAATTTTTATTTCCACTAATGCCTACCTTAGTTTTAGTTGAAAACACCTATCACAAGAAAACTTTACAAACATGAAACTAAATGATCAAAATATCAACTAAACCTAATCCAACCCATTTTAAGAATAAAAACACATGAAAACAGAAAATCAATAACACCCTAAACAAAAACAAATGAATATAAAGAACAAGAGTAACAAAAATTGAATAAAAAAAAACTAATTAAGAAAAAATCCATAATAGAATCACACACTAAAATTACAAAATCAAAAAGGTCAACAAATGAAATTAAAATAGAATAAGAGTATGAATAAAAATCAAAATAGAAATAAAAATACAATCTAAATTAATAAAAAAAAATCCATTATTTTGATATTAAAAACTCTCCTCTCCAACAATGGCCCAAAAACTTGATTGCCCAAAAATCTACCATAAGTGTATGGGACATTTAAGTAGTAAAGTGGATGTGAGTCCAATTATTGATCCCCTAAGGAGGAAACTCAAGTACCAATTTATACAATTTTCCTATGTTATCCAAATAAATAAAATGAAGAAAATGTTATCTAAATATGAAATTTAAAACCAATTTTAAATGTAAACTAAAAATCATTAAACAATTGTTTTATCACCCAAATTTTATCAACTAAATACCATTAACAAACTTAACATATGATTTTTAGAATTAAAACTTATTAACAACAATGATCTCTTTTAAGACTTAACAACTATACTCATATTAATCCTACATCTACTTTTGTGACAACAAAAATTAACACAAGTTCAATAAAATTTGTAGAATTTTTAACAATGATTACAAAAGTGTGTATTTATTTTTAAACTACACAACTTAGGTTTAATGTTTTTACAAACTAGTATTAAATTTTCACATTTCACTCATCATTTAATACCTTAAACATGCAAATAATGACTACTTATTAGCAAGAATAACAATTAAAAGTATCAAATTTAATTAACAAAAAAATCAAAATAATCAGAATATTAGTTTGTTAATAAAATATAGTGACTACTTTCTCACCTAAGAAAGAAAAATCTAGCTACTTCTATTTATCAAAACACATGAATAAACAAGTAAACATTCGTAAAACATTTTAAAATAAATTAGTAACTAATGATGAAGAAGAAAGGAAAGTAAGAATACCAGCCGTATTCAAGTCTTGCACTTTTGTCTATTGTTTTTGTTGATTTTTGATCCTTTATTTTCTTAAACTATTCAAATCCCAATTTTGTCACATAAACATATAAATTAACAAAATAATGAGGACAAGATAAATGCAATTAAACCCCAAAATGTTTAAGGTTATTTCACATAAGAAATAAGAAAAATACTCAAATTGTGATATAAAATATGTGAAATAATTCCACATGTCAAATGTTTGATTTGAGTAACTTTTTAAATAAATCATATTATTATTCAAAATTTAGTCCTTTTACATAATTTATACAATTCAACTAACAAGTTAATTAAAATTTAAGAAAAGGATATAAAAATGTCATATTTAAATTAAAAAAAACTCAATTTAAATAAGTAATTAAAATAAAGAAGTTATTTTAACTTTATTTCAAAGAGAATTAAATTAAAAATTTTCCAAATTTCTTTTTTCTTTAATTTTTACATGATCATATACCATTGGATACAACGTATTCATTGTTTTAAGTCTTCTTATATTTTCACTTTATCAAAAAGCATGGACCGAACCAAAATTAATTATTAGTTCATTATTCAAGTTTATTAAAAACTATGACTATTACATGGACAAAATTAATTTGATACAAGTTTATGCACAAAATGTTAGTTAAAATTTTTAATTTTTAATACATAATTATAATTACTAATGTGATTACAAACGTGTATTCATAGCTTAAAAGTGACAATTCAACTTCTTGTTGGTAGCATTCATAGCTTAAAAGTGACTTCTCACAAATGGTCCACATTTCATAACATGTACCATACCAAAAGAAGTGTTTCCAATTTGGAATAGGAAACAACTCATTTCCTTAGGATTCAATAAATATCGCTAATCTATTTGCAAATTACAAGATGTTTACAAAAGTCAATTTGTTAGGTTTGTGACATGATGATTAATCTCTATCTATAGAAACATTTATTGCTCAAAAATATGTGAATTGGATTGATAATAAATTTTATATTAAGTCTTTTTGTGACAAATGTTTGTTCTAAATAAGTTATGTTATGAGAATTTATTAAAAGACAAAGATATGGTTCTTTCTTAAAACCTATGGCAAAAGTACTCAAACATACATATTTCATGAGAATCATAAATTCTCCTAATGGCATGGCTAGTGTCCATTTTTATGTTATACATGTATATCCCAACAAGGAACAATTTGGTTCTTAAGCCTATAAATAAGTTAATGTAGGAAAGGTTACCTTTAGATCAACCTAGTTTCTTGAAGCTCTCTCAATTATACATTCTATCAAAAATATTAGCACACATTCATAGTCTTACTAACTAATTTGCAAATCAATTTTCTTTAATTATATTGGTTAAATTTTCATTGATAAATTATTTGAAAATTAGTATACTTAATTTTCTTTTTCCTTAACTATTTTTAAAGTTTGTATGACATTAGAATTCCATGATTTTAAAATTTTCATTGTTTTTTCATAGAAAAGTTTGTAAAAATGTTTACAGATTATGTTTCATAATTAGATGGCATTTTCATGTTGTCCAAAAAAAAAAAAGGTTTAATAAATAAAAAGGACTTGAAATGCTCAAGAATTTCAATTGTAGCATTGTAAGCAGAATAATTTCAACTATAGTAATATCACCAAATTGACTTATGAAATTAATAAAAATTATAAACAATAAAATAGCGATTATGTTGTGTCCCCAATGAAATATATTAAAGTTTAAGGATATAGAAATTCATCTTTGGGTTTTTAAATTTCAAATGTGTATAGGTGTGATTGATAGGCGTTCAAATGGGAAAAAAAATATCAATTGTTTTAAGTATTTTTGCAATTAATCAGGGGATCAAGAGATCATGGATTTTCACCAAAAAAAACCTATAATTACCTACACCCATGCGAAAAAAATGAAAAAATTTTAATTATTAACGCGAACCCAATAATTAAAAGAAACTCCCTAGATTTACCACTAATTGTGTGGTCTAATAATTTGAAAATTTTGTTTATATTATTAAATTTTAAATTTAAATTTTTATCAAAACAAATAAATTATCTTAAATTCAACACATAGATATTATTTATGTATAATAATAATAAAACATAATACTCACATTTCCTCTTCACTACAAAGTACCAATCACACAATTGCAGTCACATTAATTACCAGCTTTTAGCATCTAATACCACTCAAAATTCATTATTTCCTACCTTTTACTACGTTATATATTCTTTGCACCTAAAGACACCAAGCATTTTTGAGTTGCCACATTTTTGGTAAGGGCAACAGGAGACACTTATGTCTAAAATATGAGGAGAAAAAAAAAGGTTTTTAGCGTAGAATTAACATGTGTAAATATTTATAAAAGGAGAGTCTTCATCTAATTTTTTCATTGATATTAATCACTATATATATGGATAAAAAGATAAGTCATAGTCAAACAGAGATCATAAAGAATTATTTAAAAGGATCATAGATTTTAACAAAGAATCTAATTATTGTGATGGATAAATATATAAGTTATCTTATAGATAATGATACCAAATTAAATTTCGTGTGCATTTGAAAGGATTAATAGACTAGAGATTTAAAAAAATAATTACAAGTATCTCAATAATCAATAATAAATATATTTTCCATAAAAACACAATAGATTGACATTTTAATTGCTTTGGGTTATATTTTTGTCATAACAAGTTTATTCTCATTTGACAAATGTCTTATTATCTCAACTTATGTATCATTAATATGTTATTCAATGGAATATAATATCACCTTTAGAATTTCCAATAGCTCGAATTCATTTGTTGTTGCCAAAATATGTTTATATCACTAAGATTTATAGTAATAATTTATAGGTAGATGACATATGTCGAGAATATAATACTTGTAAGGGAGGTAGCGCACTAAGATTGTAGGGCAAAAATAGTTTGCTTCTGAGAGCCTTAAAGTCTTAGAGATGTTGATAGCCTATAAGATCAACAAAAGGTTATGTAGAGTCTAAATTTGTCAAATTTGGAGACTTCTAATTTTAGGAAACTCACATTTTCTTAGTAGTTATAACCAACACTACAAAGGATACAAGATATTTTATTCTCAATCATGCAAGTCAATCTCACAAATAATATTATCAATTCAATATTAGATAATTAAACTTGAATATCTTAATATAAATAAAAAAAATAACATAAAATTTTAATTTTATGATAATTAAAGTATATTATTTGATTAAATTAAACAACTTCAAAAATTAATAATTAATAAAATATCAATTCTAAATTTATTTGTGATTATAGTATTTAATATTTTTAATTATATATAATGTTATATTAATTTTGTTAAAATTATTAATTTTAAATAATAATAATAATAATAATATTTATTACTTGAATTTTTCATCAAACATTTACTAAATAAACCAAATTCTTCACATAAATCCTAATTACTACACCCTTAAAATAAATTCATTAAAATTATATATTGAGAATCTTAAGAATTAAAAAAATATATTAATTCAAGTAATAGTCACATAAATTAAATTGTTTAGTTTGTGTTAAATTATTCATAATAATAAAAAATAAATATATTTATAATTTTTTTACTGTTAATTACTACACATTAGTTAAAAATAGAATAAATACTAATCACAATCTCTAATTCTAATTTTAGCAATTCTAACAATCATAAAACAATTTCCAACTATTCATTTTTAACCCACATATTCATGTATTAACATAGTAGTAGAAAGGGTACCTTGTTGTGGTTAGACTTCAAACAATTTAGCTTTAGCTTTAAACATGTTAATGGTCATACCTTATTAGCTGATAGAAAATCAAATTTACCAATAAATTATGAAATGCTATGACTCTTAAAAGATGGATTTTTTTTTTAATGTATTCTTAAGTAATTCATAAGATCATGCATTTTTTTTTTCTTTGCTAGTTTCTAGTTAAAACGACAAAAAAGTACTACTAGATCAATCTAGCCTATTCTTGAAATAAATAACTCACACACTCTCCCTTTCCAAAAAAAAGAAAAAAAAAATCAATATACCAAGTACTACACTACACTTATATAGGATTTCCTCTCTTAAAACTCCTAGTAGGTGACTAGTGACCTTGAGGGATGAAAGAATCGGTTACAATTTTCATAGGATTTCCTCTTCTTTTATAGGTAGACTAATTATTATTTTTATTTGTTACTACTATTATTATCATTATTTTTATATTTTTATATATTATTTCTTTTTGTTTTCCTTGTTTTTTTAGTCATTTACTTATTTGCCCATTATTTCTAATACTTATTATTTTTAAATAATTAAACTAAATAGAATAAAAAAATGTATTAAATTTATAGATAGTATAAATTGATCTTTTTAATTAGAAATTGATAATAAAAGAAATATATTTTTATTGAAATTTAATACCAAATTTTTGTAAATTATGAAATATTTCCTTTGTTTTTATTGTAACACTTCCTTAAAAAACTTAAAAAAAAAAAGGATTTTGATTAAACAAGAAGAAGAAAGAAAGTAAGTTAGTATACTAATTCCTATAATGAAAAATAACCAATGAAAATACAATGCTAATGCTACAACCAGGCCATAAATTGTTCAAGCTCCCATAAAAGCCAAACTAAGCAATAAAGTAGCTTGTAGTTTTCCCTCCACCTCGAGTTGTCTTGCAATGCCTTCTATTGCTTGGCCCATGGCAGTAAATTGACCAACCCCAGGTCCAATAGAAGCAAGCCCAATGACTAAGTCAACAAAAATAATGGAAGTGACAAAATCAATGGATTCATGGTATGTTCCTCACCCCAAATTAAAGAAATGGTTAATGATACAATCAATCAATAAATTATGATTTAATTATTCTATTCCATTGATAAGATTTTCAATCAATCAAAGCAAAGTAATTGAAAATTCCAAATTAAAATTAAAATAATAATATTAATGGACCATCAAAATTATTTTGATATCCATATTTTATTTATTATCTACAAAGTTTTCGTCATTTCATACAAGTTTTTTGTTTTTATTTTTTATTTTTTTGTTAGAAACATTGTTTGAATTCAAACTCATTTATTTTTCTTGAATGAAGTTTTTCATTCAATTTACAATTACAAATGAGAAGAAAGGAATATATTTTTGTTGGAATCCCTATCTAAATTCCCATTACCATTAGTAGTAAGATAGATTAAATTATAACTTTTAACTCATATATAACTAGTTAATACCTAATATTACATATACATGCCTTTTCTTCCATAATGTAAACCAACTATTCATATCTTAAATTCAATCATATTAAAAAATTCAAATTATTTTTTTGATACATCCATAAATTAGACTTATATATATATACCCCTAGTTTTATCTTACTCTCTCGAATCACTATTTTCTTTTTGTAAACTCTTGACTTGCTTTTATTTATCATTTTCTACAACGATACAATCAATTTATATAGAAATAGAAATATTTACTTGATTTAATTTCATGTAATCTATTATTTATTAATTTTTAATTTTATCATTTTGTTTTGGTCAATCATTGAGTTGAATAAAAAAATGATTGAAATTTAGTGGTCATTATTATATAAAATCTTATTTTAATCACACATTATAAAAAAGGGGAAAAAATTAAGAATTCCTAAGTAAATTATGGTTGGTAAATTAGGAATCCAAAGATTGGAATTGAATGGATGAAACAATCAATGCTAGTAATAAAAAGAAAATATTCATTGGTAGTAGGTGAAAAAGGACCAAAAAAATGAATTTGAGGAAAAAGATCTTTTAGATCATTTTTCCCTTTATTTTTACAATTGGCCAATATGGTAAGTTGTTTTACTATTCCTGTATATTTATGTTTACTAAGTTCTCTTGAGCAAGCTAGGGATTGCCTTGCACTAAGGTAAAAAGATTGTCTTGATCGGGGTCACAATTTACATCAATTAAACAAATGATTAGAGTTCCCAAAGGGATATATTGTCTACTAGCCATATATTTTTCTTGTTGATTAAACGATTATTACTATATTAGGTAACCATGACATATATTTAATCCCACCCAAATATGTTTGCAAGTGAGATCTCCCCATCTTTTGTTCCATTCTTAAGTCCATGAACTTTTTCAATCTTGTTTCTGTAGTAGACCAATTCATTAAAATACTATCAAGCCATTTTTTACTAATGTAATGACACTAAAATCTTATTACAACATGCATTATGAAATCATCTACTTTTTTTTTTTGGGTACCAACGATCAAAAATTGCTTTGTCCTACTTGTTGCATCAAATACTAAATCATAAGCTTCTGATAAAAAACAAGTAGTTCTAGTGAGAGTTGTAATATGAATACCTTCACTCTTTGTAGAAATATAAGGCCCATTCTAGGATTCCATTTTCTAATACCTAACCAAAATGAACTCTTGCTTCTAGCATCTTTTCCAAATTAATGTTCCAATATCTTCTTATCATTTCTTCACATGCTTCCTCTCTTTTTCTCCTCTTACAATGAAAAAAAAAAAACAGAGAGAGAAAGAGAGATAAGGTATCCTAAAATAAATAATTGTTCCAATGGAACCTTACCTTTTCCTGAAAATTGGATGTTGATGCATAATCCAAGTGATTAATTTCTTTTTATTCCTTAATAATCATCATTATTTCTTTATTATTTTGATTATTCTTTACTATTATTAACTATTAACAAATCACGTGTAAAAAAAAACAAAAATCAGAGCACCACTAATAGTGAGATAGTTCAAAGAATAAATTTGCTTTTAGGAATCATTAAATTCTATAAATGATGCTTTTGATGTATCATAGAAATTTTTTGAATTGCAAGAATCAAATAATTCTTTGTGGTGGAACAAAATATCTCTCATTTCCTCCTGGTAAAAACTCTTTATTTTGGTTTTCAAAGCAATGTTCTTATGTTGCCTTGAGTAGTACATGAATCCTTTGAATATGGTCCCAATGGGTAACATACCACCTTGAACAATGTTTTCTTTTGGGCCTTTCAACCAATCCATTTGATCATGGAGAGCTACTTTTTCTAAACCATTAGTTTCTTGAAAATTTGCCTCTAATATGAAACTTTGAGTATTCAGAGAAGCTTCCATTATTCCTAATAATATGACTTGGTAACAAATTCCTTCTTCTAAAGTGCACCCAATTCATTCCACTTGAAACAATCCAAGGAGTTATCTAGGTTAAAAAAACATTAGACATTCTAAAACCAACACTTTTTATGTTATTTGACGTATAATAATTTCTATAAACCTATTATTGATTTATACTCGTTGGAATCAATTAATCTTTTGGATTTTATTAACCAAAGATATATGACTTTGTACTATAGTTATCTCAAGACCAATCAAGAATCCCCAAGGAATTCCAAGAAAATTTGTTATACACTCATTCCAACCCTTAACTTTATTTTCTAAGTTTATCAATATCGAATAAATTGAACGCACTTTTAACACTTGTTCCACTTTTGGAAGACCTTATTATATCACTAGATCTTGATTTTTCATATAGAATAAGCTCACTAGAGTTATATATTACAAATCTTAAGAATTAGGAACATAGGTTAATCCAAATAATAATCACACAAGCTTATATTATTTAACTCGTGTTGAGTTATTTATAACAATAAGAAGTAAATTTGTCCATAATTCTTTATTATTAATTGCTACTTGGTGATTAGGAATGAGATAAATATGAGTCACAATCCCTAATTCTAGGAATTGATCATTGTTTAATCAAATTTAGTAGTCTTAATTGAATGAATTAAAAAGATAATCATTCAACAATTTAATTAGAATAACTCAAACAATTCCAATAAAAAAGAAAACAATATAACAAAATATTCTCTTCCATTAAAATACCAAACATTTTGAATTTCTCTAAAATTGTTGAAAACTTCTAGATACACATGCTTAAAAGAACTCAAATTCTTACAAAAATATGTTTGTTGCCCTCTTTATGTGTCTGTCTTCTCTTTTCTACAACTAAATGGTCATTTTTAACTCCAAAGTGGGAAAAAACATGAATAAAAAAGAGTCATTAAACACTAGTTAAAAGGAGAGTAATCAAATCAAACTTGGAAAACAATCAATTAGCTTACAATAACTAATTCAATATTGAATCAAAGAGTATGAGCAAGAATCAAATTGAATTTTTATGATTTGTTGCATAAGCAGGTTTCAATAATGATAGTCTTGGATGAACTTACTCAATTTAAACTACATTTTCCTAGTTAAACCAAATCTTTTGGTGGCTTGCATAACTCCTCTATCACCATTATGCATTCTTGCAAGAAACAAAGGAACTTGTATCATGAAATAATTTAGCTTTGGAGTTGAAAAAGAAGAAATAAAATTAAATGAAAAAGTCATTGTGAAGTAAATAATTACATTCTTGGTTGGCTTAAAGTTAGGACTATCAAAGCATTTAGAGGTGTGCTTTCATTTGGCTTTGAACATCAAGGGTGAACAAGTTAGATAATAAAAAATGCAAAATTTATACTCATTTGAAAATTCAAACAAAAGGAAAAAGGAATAAGAATAAGAAGGAAATAAAGAAACATTTCAACCTCCATTTCAATTTGGGAACTAGTATATATAGGCATAACTAGAGCTAATGAGCAAGAGGAAGTTTTAATGGCAAATAATATATAAAATAATATATAATGCTACAATAAAACTAAATTACCAAAAAGAATATTATGTCTAAAGCATTTGTAGCACTATTCTGTCATAGTGAATCAAGTTATTGTGGTTATTCTTTAAGGATATGACAGACTTTCCCAATAATGTGCACTTAAAAATGTGAGGTCATTAAAGCAGCTCCTTTTCTAATTAACCTAGCATCATACACCTTTTTACAAATAGATTGTAGAAGAGAATTCACAAAGATCTCTCCTAGTAAATTTATGTAATATACTTGGTTTTATTACTCATAAATAAGAATGATAGCTTGTAAGTTAGAATTATGATTGTAACGATTAACTATTTTAATATAGATTACTAGTTTCATGGTCAAATAACATATAATTTAATGGTCTTAAAATAACTAATCTAACATTTATAAAAGAGTTAGTTTGACCAAGTGTTAAAATTGTGGTAGTTAGCTTTTAAAAATACACTAATTCACAACAATCCACTATTATTTTCAAAGACCAATTTTGACGAATTAATCAAAAAGAATATAGCACATTATCTTTGATGCCTTTTAGGCTCAGAACCAAAAACTTGTAGTAGAAGTTTTGATATTTAGAAGCATGGTGAAATAAAAAATTTTGTGAGTCATACTTCTATGTGAATAATAGTAAATTTGTTACCATATTATATTCTCTAAGATCATGTTGTTCGACATAGTTTAATGTTGTTAGGCCTTAATTTGCCTAATTTTATGAGAATTCTAGAGATCTTACTTAGGACCTCATAGGAATGGTGACACTACACTCTTAAAAGCATAACTTAACCTAAAATGTTTGATTTTTTGAACAATCTATGCCATATGATGGAACTTTATAATTTTGATAGTACACACAAGTCAATAAGTGAATTGTTATTACCCATATGAGCTTAATTAAAGGAATCTCTTATCACATAGGTTAAGTTTCCATTACTCTTGACCATTCTTTATAGGCATTAGTTCCATTTCTCTCAATGTATTTTTTCACTAGCTCTATGCTTAATAGTTTAGTTAGAAGATTTGTCAAATTCATCTCTAACCTTATTAGATCATATGATTACTTCATTATTCATTTATTGCTTTACCAATCATAAGTTAGATAAATATGTTTATTCTTTAAATCATATAGCTTACTCTTGTGATAAAAATATAGATTTGGCTATCATAATACATTGATACTTATAATGTAAATTTCACCAATATTAAAATATTCATCAAAAAATTTCTTAGCCAAATTTTCTTTATATATATCTAAGGTTATAAACATGGTTTCCATAATGAATTGAATAATAATTATTTTCTTAACAAACTTTCAAGCTCCTACTCCACCTTAAAGGATGAACATACAACATTATATCATTACATGTTAGTCAAGCCTTTGTCCCACATCAAGAGATGAATATATAACATTATATCATTTCATATTAATCAATGTACCCTATGACTTTCACAAAAATGATCTGATTGGTAACTAGTTTTATCTTTAGAATTTGCAACCACAAGATAATAAAAATATTCACAACAATAAGTTGCATGTATGAAATCAATCACTTTACCACTTTTCCTTAAGCCAAAATCACATTTTGATTGGCTCTTGTGTAGTATTAAACACAAACACAAAATTTAAAATCATCTATTATGATCATTTGTATTAATTATAGTAGGTTGCTTTAACCAATCAATTAAAGTGGCTTGAACAACTCAATATATCAAGATTAATGGTGTAAGCAATCATATGAAAACTCATTTGATCTTTATAAAGGCATTGAAAATGATGTTTGTTGATACAATGCCCAAAACTTGTTAAACTATACTAAAATTTTAAAAATGTGAAGAATGCAACCACTTCTAGTGTTGACAAAGAGCCTAGAGACATAGATGGAATTATTGATAATATCTCATTGCATTAAGATCATGGCTCACAGTATCAAGTTTGTATGTGATAAACCCATTCAATATTACTCAGTATGGTGATAAACACCCTAAAAAATGTTCCAACATAGTGTCGTAAAGCATTTACCTTAATAGTTTATAGCTTACATGGGGTCATATTCACTTATGGTTTCTATATATATATGTATATTCCATGTGATAGTAAAGTGATACTTTCAAGTATTGGCACAACACACGTCCATTAACACATAGGGTTGTTATTCATTGGTGGCACTCTATACAACAAACAAATCAATACTTCCATACTTACATTGTAGCTGGTTTGGAGAAGTCAATATTTTAGCAGGTTCTCGTGTGAACCAATCAAAATAGTCAGTTAGTAACAATGAAAATGACCCAACAAGTTATATGCCTTGGAGAGCACCCAAATATATAATTGGCCTCCTAATCCAAGTGAAACAAACTACGGAACACATGTTAGGATAAATAAATTTCTTTAGCACAATAAGTCATTATCACTAGCAAATGTAATTGTAAGATTGATAACAAATGCTAAATTTAAAGATTATAGTGTCAATTTTTGATATGCATAACTACAACTAGGAAAATGTACATAATATATGGATTATGATAAAACGCTCAAAATTATCTGATCAACAAAAACTAACTACTTGTCATTTCAATTGAGCATAGTGTTATAATATTTGTACTACATCTTAAAGCCTGTGAGAGAATGTGTACTATATTATCACATGTTCCAACATAATTGAAGGCACTAATTAGCTGGTACTAGTCAAATAAAAGCTTGCTAAACTAGTGTGACTTCACAAGGCATTGTACTTTCTTTTAAGGTATGTTTCATGCAGCATTAAGGTTAACACAACATAGTCTCATGGAATTGTGATTTCCACCTTTAAATTAATCTTATTGACTATTGACACCCTATGATAGTGTGATAGGAGTGAATAATGGTTGTTTAATGCTACACCAAGTAGTTTCCCACCAAAAATAAAATCTTGAAGAACTCTTAACTAGATTCTTTAGTTAGTCCATTGGTTCTCCATAGATTTGCTCAATATTAACTACAATAAGTAATGATGACACCAAGCAAAACAAAAGAAATGATCATACTACCACAGGCATAGCTCCAAAACATAAGTAATGATCATAATAGCAAAAATAGCTAGGAGTCCATTAGTTCATTATCTGAAAACACAAAAGAAACCATTGCCAACCCATGACTAAATTCAAAATTCTACCTCTTCTTTTTTTTTTCTTTAAAGTTTTAGATGCAATATTTTGCAAGCCCAAAGTGATAGCAAGAAACAAAAACAACAACTTAATGTACCACAACTAAATAATAGATATGAAATTTCAATAATACAATAAAAAATTGTAGCCAAGGATGGCAACAATTTCTCAATTAATAGCCTTGGAAATATCCTTGTTTTTATCAATTTGGAATCATAATAATTTCCCAAAATGTTAGGATAATCTAATTTAATGATAATTAAAAATGGATTATCAGAACACATAACTTAGAAATAATCGATCCTTTTTGCTAATTTACTTTTGTTGTAACATTATATTTTATTTTGTTGATTATTTTCCAACAATCCTAAGGATAGTTTCAATCTTTGTAGACAAATTGTCACAATAGATTAGGTTATAACAATTATCCTCTCAAGATATGACAAATGTTTCCACTAATGTGCACTTCAAATAGTGAGGTCACAGAAATAAGTCTTTTGATTAACCCAGCACCATAAAGCTTTTCAAAATAAAATATTGAAAATAAGTCACAGAGATCTCTCTTAGTACATTACGTGTGATGAAAAAAAACTCTTATATAATTTGTTTGGCTTTATTACTCATAAGAAAGAATGGAAGCATATAAGTAAGAATTACAATAGTAACAAATAGCTACTTTAATACATAGAATAGCAAGTTTAATGGTCAAATAAATGGATAGTCTAATGATTATAACACACATAGTCTAGTAGTCATAAAATAGTTAGTTTGACTAAGTGCTAAATTGTGATAATTAACCTTTGAAAATACATTAATTTGTAATGAGTTCTTCCATCTATCAATTATCTTAGAAATAGAAAACAAAGAATGAAAGCCTTTCATTTTGTCTCTTTGAAGTGTGTGGTTGTTCTCACTTTGCAATGTTGCTCATAGATATCTATCTTGAAAAGTATCTAAATATTAAATATGATGCAATTTTCTTGAATGATCATTACTTTTAAAAGACAAGTACTATTATAATTATGCAACATTTTGAGGATTAATCCTAACCATTGGCAATGCCATGGGAAAACAAGAAAATATCAAAGGATATACTTCTTTTTCCTCCAATTTAACTATTATAATTGGTTTGATGTCATTGTTAAAATATTTGGCACTTCTCTTATTTTTCCTTTTATAACTACCTATAATTTTTCTTTTTGGTTTAACTAGAGTAAAGAAGAAGATTCAACTAAAATTTTGATTAAAAGCTAACCCAAGTAACCTAACTTAACCTACCAAAAATTTGATTAAATCTAACTTACTTTGATTGAAAATGTCCAATGATTGGTATTCAAAACAACCAAAAACTCAAATCCAAAATCACCAAAAAAGTTGAATTACTCAAAACCAATATAACCTAAACCTTGAACCCAAGTAACTTAAAACCAACAATAACCCAAAATAATTGAAATAAAACTTGATTCAAAATTTTAATTCATTTTATCAATATTGAAATTTTATGGATATTTTTAATTTAAATATTTTTTATTTGATTTATTTTTATTTACGAATAATGATTATTTTTAAAATTATTTTTTTATATTTAAATAAACATATACACTACTTTAAATTTACTAAATATCAATCATTCACTTTAAATTGTTTTCATGAAAATATGAGATAAAATCTACAATTAACAATATTATTATTAATTTAATTATTATAACCAAAATAAATTTATAAAATTACTTTATATCACACATCCATTTAAATTTGGCATTTTAGAAACTTAGCATATCTTTTAAATTCATCTTTTTTTTCCTTTCCTTTATAAATGATTACAAATTATTTACCCAAAAAAAATTTTCCTTTGCATAATAATAATAATTCATTCTTACCAAAAATTACTTCCTAGTCTCTACTAGTAGGAAAAGAGAAATTTGTATATTAACCTATTACTAGAAAAGAAATGGTCATAGATAAAAATGGCAAAAAATAACTCAACTTGAATAATCCAACTTAACTCACTCAAAACTCAACTTGGTCTAGTCGACATTGACTAAATAATCAATGACTTGTAACTTAAATTAGACCTAAAATCAAAATAACCTAAAACCAAAATAACCTATATTTGAAATGACTGAATCCTAAAGAATCTAGAACTCAAAACACCCAAAGCTTGATGAACTCAAAACACAAATTATCTAAGACTTGAGACACTCAAAACGTTAATGATTTAGAAATATCCAAATGACTTGAAGGCCCAAATAACCAAACTTAAAATTGACTTAACCTGCCCATTCGCCACTTTAGATTTAGGGTTCAAATTGCACATCTCGTCTTAAATTTTATATTTGGTGACTACTAAACTATATCTAAGGGTTCATTTTTCAATAATTTTAAGTTTGAAGAAAATTACTAGATATAACAAGTCATAAACAACTCCTACAACTAAACAAAACTTGATTTGTTGTAAAATAATGATTCAAATTAAGTAATAATTGATAACCAAAAGCCCAGCAAGAGAAACCCAAATTTTATTTGGTTTCATTACACCAACTAATGAAATGAACCAATGCTACATATAATCCTAATCATTCATGTCCTACAAGTTTTCAACACCTTCCATTGCTTTAATTTAATTTGGCTTCATTACATTGACTAATGTTTTAATTTAATGTTACAAACCAAATTTATGTTTATTAATTTATATAAACCTCTTATCTTTTGTCCATTAACTTATATTAGTTTCTTTTCTCATTAAAGAAGTAGAAAAGTAAAATAATATCCCACAATCTTGCTTGGAAGGACTATACACTATTAGAGAAGCAAACTTTATGAGCATACATTTAGTTTCACTAAACACCTTAGTGAAGATTTGAGCTTAGAATTTTTAGATTGACAAAGAATGACATCATTATCACTAGACCACATAACATTTGATGGAACTTGTATTAGTTATAAGACCATATGAGCTATGCTTAACATCTATGTTACACAAGCGCATGGAGTGTATATGCAGTTGAAATTGCACATTTATGTCACCTTTGACAAACTAAATGCACACATACACACACACAAAGGTTGGATCTGTGCAATGCATGAGTTGGTAATATTTTGTTAACAAGTATTAATATAAATTTAGTAGGCCTAACCAAATTAATTGAACAAACAATTATTCAACTATTAAATTAAAATAATCCAAAAAATTCCATAACAAAAGAGAACGACATACTACACATTGAAATATACCATTGACAAAAGAGAACAATCTATACCATTGAAATATCAAAAATTTTGAAATCCCTTAAAAATGTTGAGGAGCCAAACTACACATGCTAAAAAAATAGATTCCTTCTTTATTAATTATTTAACTTTATGTCTATTCCATTTTTTGCTCTCAAAAGATGGTTATTTATATTCTAAAAATTGTACATAGTGGCCACCAACATACCCTAAAGACTCTCAAAAAAATCTCTTAAAATCTCAAATGCATCATGATCTTGTTTCCTTAATCTTCCAAAATTCATATATTGTCTTTCAAGTTGATTTCAGACTAGATATACTTAGAATTAGGATTTAATTTCTTCATAAAAGTTGTAGTCCACCTCTCTAGTTTTCCAACACATCATAACTTTTCCAAAACAAGAGTTTAGAGCCCAAGTTAAAAGCTAAAAATTGAGACTAACTCAGTCAAATCTATGGTAAATTTGATAGCAACTCCCCAATACTTTTGAACCATCAAACAACTGATCTAGACTTGGGTCTCTTTAGAACAATTGTAGGCCTAAATATATACTTTAATTTAGGTATTTGAATAACCTAATTTAGACATCTAAATGTCTAATTGTTTAGTAACTCAAAGACATTCTCATGTTTTAGTCAATTAACAAATCTCTTGTAGTAAAGAAGGCTAATCATGATAAAAGCTGGTTTATTCACTAGATCAAACTATCCTAAACAAACTATAATGCATCTTTCCATGGAATTATTGATCATTGTAGGCATTTAAGTTAACTTCATGAATCCTTTGTGTAAGTGATTCCTTAGAATGAAAGGAGAAGTCTTATTAGCTAAAGTTAAAGTGATGGTCATGTGTGTCAAGAAATAAACCATTCTATCCATGTAAGAAAGCCTAATCAAGATGAATGACTCCACTTATAGAATTAAACAAGTTTTAACCACCTAAGGTTTATTAGTATGCATGTCTCAACAAAATTATTGTTTGGTGTGAACATAAATGTTAATTACAAGCTCATTTTCTATGAAAGATTCCTTGTAAGGAAAGGAGAAAGCTAATCACATGTGAGGTCCTTTATTCAATGGACTAAAATCATTTTGAACTAGATAAGACCTAATAATATGCATCACATAATGGAATTAGTCATCAGTGTAGACATTTAAGTTACTTACAAGATTCTTTGTGTGATTGACTCCCTTTAATGAAAGGAGAGGTGATGCGAACCTCAAAAAGCATAATGAGAAGCATGAGCTAACATGGAAATCAAATCCTAAGAAAGCTAAATTAGGTTAACAAGAGTAAAACCTTGACTCAATGTTTATTAAGAAAACAAGAACTAAAGGTCTAAATCAAAATTAGAATGCCATGAGAGTAACCTCGATAAGTTTTAAATTAAAAGAACCAAACAAAAATGTCTCTAAAATTTATTAAAAATCAATCAGCCATCCCACAAAAGAGGGGTATATGTCTATATATAAGGTTTAAAACATAACAGGAAATCCAAAACAAAATAAAAGAAAACAAACTTACTTAACAAACCACTAAATAAAGGATTGGGCTTAAATTGAGACTTTATTCAATCCATTACAATCATAAAATAACTAAATAATGTGCATTCTCCCCACCAAAGAAACAAGGTATACAACTAAGTCTAGAATTCTACCCAAACTCCTCAATAAGTTGTCATAGAATTTGTATGAAGTTTATTAAGTCTTGGTGTTCCTCCAAGCCTTGATCCTTTTGTTGTGCATTGTTTTCAATTCAAATAACTTCAATAAGCCCATTTAAAGCTTCTTGCATCCCTTTAGCTTTAGCTCATGTTATTGGATCTTTAGGTATGCGCAATGAATCAATACACATGCTAACTTAATTCCCATCAAGAGGCCTTATTTTCTATAAATGAAGTGTCAATCTAGTGTTTCAAATATTTAAGCATTTTATCCTAGGAAGAAAAGCTACTCAAGCTGAATGACTCTTTTGTTCATTGGAATTCAATGGATATAGACTATCCAAAATGTATTGACATACATGCCACAAAAAAAAAAAAAGAAAAGAAAAAGACACTGATATTCTTTGTAGACAATGATATTAATTTCAGATCATTTGGTGTGAATGAACCATGGCTACAAAAGGAGAAGCCTTTTTACCAAGAAATTAGGTAATTGTCTTAAGTTTCAAGCAATGAACGATTCTTTGTGGTAAAAAAAAAGATTACCAACAATAATAGCTCCCTTTTTCAATAGACCTAAATGGATTTAGACTACCTATATCAAATGTCCTATTTTCAATGAATTAAGAGACAATTTCATGTTTCAAGGAAGAAATGATTATTCCATGTTAAAGAAAACTAATCAAGAGTAAAATATTTTTATGGATGGACTTTATGGGATTTTAACTACCAAGACATAATAATATAAATGTCACAATGAAATGAGTAATTGATGTAAATATTTAAGCTATTTTCAGAATTTGTTTTGTTGAATTACATATTGGAATGAAAAGATAAGACTTATTATGCACATAAAGTACTAGTGTCTTCTTTCAAGTATTAAACCATCCTATATAGGTAAGAAAGTAAATCAAGATAAACTCCTTTGTTCTATGGAATAAGTGGATTCTAGCTAGCCATGGTTTACTTTTCATAATTTACCTTATAGGTCTAATTCATGTATTTTTATAGAACACATTGTTTATGAGTATTAAAAGCTAACTTCATCAATAATATTGTATTGTTTTAAAAATTTTTATATATAAACACATAGGAGAAAAAGTACATTATCATTCTAATTGAATGTTGGCCTAGTTAGTTGGACCAATGAATTGGCAAACCAAACACTAGACTAGGCCAGGTTAGTATAAAAACCACTTGGTACTTTGAAAAGAAAAAACTAATTAATTCAGCCAATTTTTTGAAACTCAAATGATTAAGAAATTAGATAAACTAGACTGAGTCTTTTTGGCTAAATGACATCATTTTTAATTGGTGGCGGCTAGAATTCTCCTGTCTCCTAAACACAATCCAAAGCAAAGGACTCAACATTCTTGCAACCTCCTCCATCATCTTTAATATGGTTTTCACTTTTTGTTGCCCACTCTTTTAAAGTCCACCTCTAACTCTGACCATCTCCAACTCCAACTTTGATCATCTTCAATAATGTTTAAGGTAAGCACTAATTTTCCTAGGTTATGTTTGAACTTCATAATCACACTCTTGTTCATGGCCATGATAAAGATATATTGGCTTGGATTTCTTTTGTTTGATCTATGTACCATACTTTTCATCCTTGAAATGCTTATTATCAAAACTAATAAAACTATGATCTCGTGTTCAATGTAGGTTCTTATTTACCAATAAGCTTGATTAGAAAAATGGGTATCACCAACACTTTGATGATGATGCAACAATTCTCATTCCATATAAAAAGGAAAATATTTATTAATCATGGGCAACTCTAATTCTTGAGTAATCAAAAGCAAGAGTTCTTATAAAATGAAAAAAATGAAAAGCAAAAGCATTGTTGATGGGGAGTTTTTACTATTACTTATCTTAAATGAGATGAATCAATGTGAAGGAACTTCAAAACATTGCTTATGGGATATCTAATTTAGTATCATCCCTTTACCTCCTATCATAGGAGTACTAAACTTTTGAACTTGTTAGCCATATTAGACTTTAATTATTTTTCCAATGCTTGCTTTCCTTTTGTTTGGTAATATTCCAGAAAAGTGAGCCTTTAGTGTTATGGCAAAATTAGTCAATAAAAACTTGTTTTTTCTTTCCTTAGTCCATCCAAAATGTTAATAAGTTATAAGTCATACAATTGGAGGTAGTCTTGTGTGAACTTCTCATTTCTTTAACATCTATGAGCCCAAGCAAAGTTTAGTTATTTGTTTCAAGTTAAATGTTTATTTTTTCTACTTCATTTCTTTGCCTGATGTTCTTTTATGTTTTTTCATTTTTTGTGCTTTTCTATTATCTTTCTAAAGATGTTTACCTTTCTATTCTTTGCTTAAATAAAATTTTACAAAAATGGAAAGTGTTTATTGTGCAACCCATTCATTTTGCCAATGCATCTCAATAAACTTTTCAAAGCTTATATGAGAATTCAGGTTAGAAAAAATAGTGTATTGTTAAAATGTCAAATAAATCCATGAAAAAGTACCATGTATATGGAGAATTGAATGTATTTTTACTTGTGATACAAAAAGTTCTAAGGAGGTAATGTGAGTATTTACATAGTGTTATATGGGTCATGTTTTTTCATAAGACTAAAAGGTTGGATATCTATTTTTAGTTTCCTTTATCTTTATTGTTTTCCTTTCAAGTTATTCAGAAAAAAATTTTCATTAAAGTAAGTTGTCACTTGGTTTTGTGTCTGTTACTATGGCCCTTAACATTTAGAAATCTATAAAATAGAGACATAGGAGCTCCTTAAGAAAGGACTTATTTGGCAAAGTACAAGTCCTTAAAGTTGTCATGCATTTTATGTAGAAAATAATGCAAAATTATAATGAGGTGTTCCTAGACTAGTTATTAACTATAAGCCTTTAAATAAGGCATTACAATGGATTGAGTATCCTTTTCCTAATAAATGAGATTTGCTTAATTGGCTTTATGAAGCTATGACATTTTCAAAATTTGATATGAAATCTCATTATTAGAATATTTAGATTAGTGAGAAAGATAAATATAAAATAGCATTTACAATACCTTTTGGTCATTATGAATGGAATGTCATGTCTTTTGCCTTAAAAAAAAAACTCTTTCTCAATTCCAAAAGATAATGAATGGGATATTTATTGCTTATTCTACATTTATAATTATATATATCGATAATGTGTTATTTTTTTTAATACCATTGAATGACATGTTAAACATCTACATTTATTTATGAATGTGATGAACAAGACAAGCTTGGCTACTTTGACAAGAAAAATGAAGTTATTTCAAACCAAGATTCATTTCTTTGGTCACTCCATAGGGAATAGTTCTATTATTCCCATTGATAGATCAATTGAGTTTGCCTAAAAATTTCCTAACAAAATTAGAGAACAACAATTACAAAGATTTTTAGTAAGTTTGAATTATTATAAGGATTTAGCTTATGATGCTAAACCTCTATATGAAAGATTGAAGAAAAATCCACCTTTGTTGATGGATGAGCATACCCAAGCTGTTAAAAAGATAAAATTTGAAGTCAAAGAACTCCCTTGCTTAGTATACTCCATCCTGATGTGTTTAAAATCATTAAGACAAATGCCATCAACAAAGGTTATGATGTTATCTTTAAGCAATGCTTGCACTCCAAAGAATAGCTACTATGCTTTACCTCTAGTGTATGGAAAGGAGCTAGAGTTAATTACTCTACAATTAAAAAAAAGATTCTTTCTATAGTGTAATGCATTCAAAAATTTGAAAATGACTAATTAAATCAGAAATTTCTATTAAGAATTGATTGCAAAACTACAAAAAATGTTCTTATTAAGGATGTTAAGAACATAGCATCAAAACAAATCTTTACTAGATGGCAAAAAATATTATCTACTTTTGATTTAGGTAATGAGTTTATCCAAGGAAATTCCAATTCTCTTCCTGATTTCCTAACTCATGAATTCTTGCAAGGAACATTGCATAAGAAAATGCCCAGTCATATAGGGGCCCAGTCTCCAGTAAAATCAATTATTTCACTAGCAAAAAAATGCATCAAAAAATTTTGGAGTTAATAAACTTCATGCTAGCACTTATGAGTGTGCTTTTTATAAAGGGTTAACTTATCCATTGATTCCAAAATATATGGATTATTAATGTTCTCTTGAGAACAATTATGCTCAACTTCTACCTAATGAGGTAACACACTTTTATCTTAAAGATAAAATTTATCCTTATACTCATTTCAAAAATTGTCCATACTATCAACAAATTCTGTATGAAATAGGATTTGTAGTTATTTAACTCATTGAAAGGGTTCTAGCCCCTCTTCTTTTGGTTACAAGGACTAGGTTTATGCCAATTTCAAGATAAAGAAAGTTCTTTATCTTAAAGTGCAAAAAGAGTTGTTCACTACCAAAGAATTGAAAAATTGGTGGAAGGTTAAGACCTTCAATTATTTTGATTATATGGAAGCATGGGACAAAGGCTTTATTGTATGAAAATCAGCAAAAGAAATTTAGTTGGTGGATTCAAATCTATTTCCCACATGACCCTAGAAGGTTTCCTAATTGGTTTAAAACCTACTTCTTCAAATGGAATCTACATCTTATTACCTTACCTAACAAGGTAAGAACTGTATATGAAAAATTTTCCACAGAAGATATTAATGGTCAAGCAAGGTTTGCAGAGGATGATATTATACAAAATTCCTAAGATCCCTATGTGCTTTAAATACTAAGTCCCCTTTTGTTAGCTTTTATAAAGCTACTTTATGCAAATAAAAAAAAAAAAAAAGGAAAGTGGCTTTTGTTAGCTTTTATAAGCCATTTTATAAAAACCAAAAAAAGGAAAGTACTTAGTCAACAAATTTCATCTTTTATAAAGCTACTTTATACAAACAAACAAAAGAGAAAAGTAGCTTTAAAAACTCTATGTAAACTCACTTTATGGAAAACAACAAAAGGCACTAAAGTGACTTCAAAGGAATCCAAGGTAAGTTTAAAACCCTTATAAATAAGACTAGAAGTCCCCAAGGGGGATCATCTTCTTTCTTCCTTCCACCATCTTCCCTTTCCGATCTCTCTTTCTTGTAAAATTTCTCTCTTTTTTCATCTCCTTGTAAGCTTGTAATGGCTTGTAAAAAAACTCTCATTTCTATAAGCTTTCTTTCTCTTCTTTTATATTTTATTTGTAATATTTTCTTTCTTTCCCATAATATTGTTTTATTTAGTTAAGTTTGCTGATGCTTGTTTAGTATGAATTGTATTATAGCCAATGGGGGTAACTTTTTAATTGGCGATTTATTTAAAGTTAAGATTGAAACCTAAGTCATGTTGTCATTAGTTGCCCATGTTGCCAGGGTTGGTGTTTAAAGCATTAGGTGTAAATTCATAAGGTTGTTATTATGGTGATTAATAAAATGTTTCATGCATACACCAATATTAATTTCATGTTCAATTTGGGTGAATGAGTCCTTGCGACTAAAGCAGTGAACTTGTTAGCAAGAAATGAATTGATGAATGCATTATTCTAGAACTCAATCATTCAATACCTGCAAGAAGAGACAATTAAGATCAATGGCACCATTGTTTGATGGAATTTCATGGATTTAAAGTGTAAAAGTCATGAGTTCATTATTATTGGGATTAATATAATGTTTAATGCATACACCAATGTTAAATTCATGTTCAATTTGAGTGAATGAGTCCTTGCAACTAAAGGAGTGATCCCAAGAAATGAACCAACAGATGCTTTCTTTTAGAATTGAACATCCAATACTTGCAAGAAGAGGCAATCAAGATCAATGACTCCATTGCTTCATGGAATTTCATGGATTTATTGTACAAAAGTAATGAGTTTGTTATTATTGGGATTAATATAATGTTTGGTGTATACACCTATATTAATTTCATGATCAATTTATGTGAATAAGCCTTTACAACTAGAGGAGTGAACTTGTTAGTAAGAAAAGAATTAATCATTGCATTATGGCAAAATTGAACCATTCAATACCTATAAGAAAAGACCATTGAGATCAATGACTCCTTTGTTTGATGGAATTTCATGGCTTTAGAATGTGAAAATCATAAGGTCATTATTATCACAATTAATATAATGTTTGGTGCATACACCAATGTTAATTCATGTTCAATTTGTGTTACAACTAAAGTAGTAAACTTATTAGCAAGAAATTAATTGATGGATGCCTTCTACTAGAATTGAACTAGTCAACATATGCCAAAGAGACAATCAAGATCAATGACTCTTTTGTTCGATGGAATTTCATGGATTTATACTTTGAAAGTCATAAAGTCACTATTATTACAATTAATATAATATTTGGGGCATACACCAATGTTAATTTCATGTGTATTTT
Source organism: Rhizophora mangle (assembly GCA_037832345.1). NCBI lineage: Eukaryota > Viridiplantae > Streptophyta > Magnoliopsida > Malpighiales > Rhizophoraceae > Rhizophora > Rhizophora mangle. The sequence continues at coordinate 42,397 of JBAPLJ010001292.1, read as the reverse complement.
GTGTGAATAAGTCTTTGCAACTAAAGTAGTGAACTTATCAGCAGGAAATTAATTGATGGATGCATTCTAGTAGAATTGAACCAGTCAACACATGCAAGAAGAGATAATCAAGATCAATGACTCATTTTTTAAAAAAAACTTCATGGATTGATAGTGTGAAAATCATGAGTTCATTATTATCGAGATTAATATAATGTTTGGTGCATGCACCATTTATGTTCAATTTGTGTGAATGAGTCCTTGCAACCAAAGGAGTGCAAAAGTCATGAGGTCATTATTATTGCGATTATATAAAATTTGGTGCATAAAGTAGAGTTAATTTCATGTTCATTTTGTGTGAATGAGTCCTTGCAACTAAAGAAGTGAATGTTTTGGCATGAAATGAACTAATAGATGCATTTTGAAAGAATTGGACCATTTAATACCTGTAGGAAGGAACAAATAAGATCAAAGACACCTTTGTTTGATGAAATTTCATGGATTTTGCATGCAGAAGTCATTGAACATGAAATTAACATTGGTGAATGCACAAAACATAAATTAATCATGATAATAACTCCCTTATGACTTTTAACTTCTGAATCCATGAAATTCTCTCAAACAAAGGGGTGATTAATCTTAATTGTCTCTTTTTACAGGTATTGAATGATCCAATTTAGAAGAATGCATCTGTATGTTCATTTTTTGGGACAAAGTTCACTCCTACAGTTGCATGGACTCTTTCACACAAATTGAACATGATATTAACATTGGTGCATGCATCAAACATTATATTAATTGGGATAGTAATTTCCTTATGACTTTTGCCTTTTTAATCCATGAATTAAATGTTTCAATTCTATAAGGATGATCAGTTGGTTCATTTCTAGGGAAGAAGTTAACTACTTTAGTTGCAAGGACTCATTCACCCAAATGGAACATGCAATTAACATTGGTGTGTGCACTAAACTTTATAATAATAGTGATAATAATGAACCTATGACTTTCACACAATGAATCCATGAAAATTCAACAAACAAAAGAGTCAATGATCTTGATTATCTCTTCTTGTAGGTATTGGATAGTTCTATTCTAGAAGAATGCATCTGTCAACTCATTTCTTGGGATAAAGTTCCCTCCCTTTCTTGAAAGGACTCATTCACACAAATTGAACATGAAATTAATAGTGGTGAATAGACTACACATTATATTAGTTAATATAATAACAACCTTATGATTTTCACACTTTAAATCCATGAAATTCCATCAAACAAAGGAGTCATTAATGTTAATTGTCACTTCTTGCAAGTATTGAATGGTTCAATTTTGGATTAATGCATCTCTTGGTTCATTTGTTGGAAATTGATTCATTCTTTTAGTTTCAAGAACTCATTCACACAAATTGAACATGAAATTATTCTTGGTATATGCACCAACCATTATATTAAATTATGATAATAACAAACATATGACTTTTGTAGTCTGAATCCATGAAATTCCATCAAACAAAGGAATCATTGATCTTGATTGTCTCTTCTACCAGGAATTGAATGGTTCAATTCTAGAAAGATGCATCCATCTGTTTGATTTTTGGAATCAAGTTCACTCCTTTAGGTGCGAGGAGTCATTCACACGAATTAAACATGAAACTAAGATTGGTGTATGCACCAAACATTATCTTAATCACAATAATAATGAACATTTGACTTTTCCAACTCTAAATTCATGAAATTCCATCAATGAAGGGAGTCATTGATCTTAAATGTCTCTTCTTGTTGTTGTTAAATGTTTAATTCTGCAAGAATGCATTTGTTAGTTTATTTCTTTGGAACAAGTTCACTCCTTTAGTTACAAGGATTCATTCACACTAATTTAATGTAAAAGTAAAATTGGTGTATGAACCAAACATTAAATTAATTATGATAATAATAAACTTATTACTTTTAGACTTTGAATGCATGAAATTCCATCATTGAATGGAGTCTTGGATCCTAATTGTCTATTCTTACAAGTAATGAATGGTTCAATTCTATAAGAATGCATCCATTGGTTCATTTCTAGGGAAGAATTTCGCTCCTTTAGTTGTAAGGACTTAGTCACACAAATTGAACAAGAAATTATCATTGGTGTATGCACTAAATATTATATTAATCACGAAACTAATGAAATTGTGACTTTTGCTTTATAAATCTGTGAACTTGAATCACCAAATGAGTCATTGATCTTGATTGAGTCTTCTTGGAGGTATTGAATGGTTTAATTCTAGAAGAATACATCCATTGTTACATTTCATCAAATCAAGTTCACTCCTTATAAAGACTCATTCACATGAATTGAACATGATATTAACATTGGTGTATTTACCAAACATTAGATCAATTGCGGGAATAACAACTTTATGACTTATTGTTTGAATCCATGAAATTCCATCAATAAAAGGAGTCATTGATCTTGATTATCTCTTCTTGCAAGTATTGAGTAGTTCAATTCTAGAAGAATGCATCCATTGGTACATTTCTCAAGAGCAAGTTCACTCCTTTAATTGCAAACACTCACTCAGACAAATTGAATATGCAATTAACATTGGTGTATGGACCAAACATTACATTAATCACGATGATAACAACATTATGACTTTGACCTTCTAAATCCATCAAATTCAATCAAATGGAATAGTCATTAATCTAGACTGTCCCATCTTGTAGGTATTGAAAGGTTCAATTCTAGAAGAATGTATCCCTTAGTTTGTTCATTGAGAACATGTTCACCTCTTTAGTTGCAATGACTCATTCACACAAATTGAACAAGAAATTTCACATTGGTGTATTCACCAGGCATTATATTAATTACAATAATAATAAACTTATGACTTTCACACTCTAAGTTCATGAAATTCCATCAAACAAAGGGGTCATTGATCTTGAGTATTGCTTGTTACTAGTATTGAATGGTTAAAGTCTAAAATAATGCATCCATTGATTCATTTGATGGCATCAAGTTCACACCTTTAGTTGCAAGGACTCATTCTCACAAATTAAACATGAAATTAACATTGGTTTATCACCAAACATTACATTAATTGTGATATTAACAAATTCATTACTTTTGCACTCTAAATCTGTGAAATTCTATCTAGCAAAGGAGTCAATTGATTTTGATTATCTCTTCCTGCAGGTATTGAATGCTTCAATTCTAGGAGAATGCATCTAACAGTTCATTTTATGGAATCGGGTTCACTCCTTTAGTTGCAAGGACTCATTCACACAAATTGAACATTAAATTAACATTATTGTATGCACCAAACATCATATTAATCATTATAATAACAACCTTATGACATTTGCACTATAAATCAATAAAATTCTATCAAACAAAGGAGTCTTTGATCTTGATTGTTTCTTTTTGCAGCTATTAGTTGGTTCAATTCTAGAAGAATGCATTCATTAGTTCATTTCTTGTGAAAATGCTCACTCCTTCAAGTGTAAGGACTCATTCAGATAAATTGAACATGAAATTAACATTGGTGTATGCATCAAATATTATATCAATTGCAAGAATAATGGCCTTATGACTTTAGCACACTAAATCAATGAAATTGCTTCAAACAAAGGAGTCATTGATCTTGATTATCTCTTATTGTATTTATTGAATGGTTCAATTCTAACAAAATACATCCATTGGTTCATTTCTTGGAAACATGTTCACTACTTTAGTCGCAATGACTCATTCACACGAATTGAACATGAAATTAACATTGGTGTATGCACCAAACATTATATCAATTATGAGAATAATGGCCTTATGACTTTCACACTCTGAATCCATGATATTCCATCAAACAAAGGAGTCATTGATCGTGATTGTTTCTTCTTGTAGGCATTGAATGGTTCAATTCTAACAAAATGGATACGTTGGTTCATTTTTTGCTAACACATTTACTCCTTTAGTTGAAAGGAATCATTCACACATATTGAACACGAAATTAACATTGGTTCATGCACCAAACATTATACTAACCCTAATAATAACGAACTCATGACTTTCTACACTAAAATTAGAGATGAAAAGTTAAAAGAAAGAATTTTAATTTTAGAGACTTTACCTAAAGATAAGGAAGAAAAATCTTTATTACTTCCAGAAACTTCATTAAAGGATGATGCAATCATTGAAAGCCTTCAATATCTTAACCTTATTAATAAGGTTATTACCCATAAATGTCATACAAAGATTATAGTTATGTTTAATCAACAATCTATTTTCTCTGTGATGGCCTTAATTGATTTAGGTGCAGATTTGAATTGTAATAATGAGAATATAGTACCTTCAAAATACTTTTCAAAACAAAAATGGTATTAAACAATGCTGATAAAAGTAAACTTGCTGTTGATTACAACTTATCTCATGCTGCTATTTGTAATGATGGAATCTGCCTTGAAATTTCTTTTGTGCTAATTAGGAATTTATCCTAGCATGTTATTTTGGGAAATCCTTTTTTGCATATGTTCAACCCTATTAAAGAAATTAATGATAAGGGAATTTATGCAAAAATTAATGAAAAGCTTATTAGCATTGAATTTATATTTGTCACTTAGTATAGAGAGATAGATTTATTTCAGAAAAATATTAAGAGAAAAGAAAATTTTAATTTTTCTTGGCATCTACAAGAGAAATTTCTTCTCCTGTTATTATAGCTAAGGTACAGGAAATAAAGAAAATAATATAATTCACTAATATGTTCAGGAATTCCCATTGCCTTCTAGAACAGGGATAAACATATCGTTGAATTGCCATGTGAGCTAGACTTTCACAAAAGTCAAATTCCAGCCAAGGGTAGAATCATTGCTATGGGCCCTTAAACAAAGATACATGAGTTCCCTAAGAAAGGACTTATTTGGCAATGTACAAGTCCTTGGAGTTGCCTTGAATTTTATGCAGAAAATAATGCAGAATTTGAATGAGGCATTCCTAGAGTAGCTATTAACTATAAGCCTTTAAATGAAGCATTACGATGGATTGGGTATCTTATACCTAATAAAAGAGATTTAATTAATCGGCTTTATGAAGCCAAGATATTTTCAAATTTTGATATGAAATTTGGTTATTTCCTAACTCAGTGAACTTTTGCATGGAATGTTGCATGAATAAACACCCATTTATACAGGAGCTGTAGTCCCCAACAAAGTTAGTTAATTTCACTGAAAAAAAATGCCTCTTAAACTTCAAAAGTTGATAAACTACCTGATTACGCTTTTGAGCATGCTCTTGCTAAAGGGTTAACTTACTTACTGATTCCAAAATATATGGATTATTTTTGTTCCCTTGAAAATAATTATGTTCAACTTTTACCTCATGAGGTAGCACACTGTTATATTAAGGATGAAATCTATCCTCATAAACAACTTGAAGATTATTCATTTATCAACAAACTCTGTATGAAATAGGATCCGTGGTTGCTGAACCCATTAAAAGGGGTTCTAGTACCTTTTCTTCTAGTTACAAGGACTGAGCTTATGCCAAGTTAAGTTCATTATCCTGAAAATTGAAAAGGAGACTTGTTCATTACCAAAGAATTGAAAAACTGGTGGAAGGTAAAAACCTTCAATTATTTTGATTATGTGGAAGCATGGGAAAAGGCTTCACTATATGAAAATTGGCAAAAGAAATTTAGCTTGTGGATTCAAATTCATTTCCCACATAACCCTAAGAGGTTTCTTAACTGATTTAAAACTTCGTTCTTCAAATGGGGTCTACATCCCATTACTTTACCTAATAAGGTAAGAACTATTTATGAACAATTTTGCATAGAAAATGAGGATATCAGAGATGTGCTACTCTTGTTTGTTTCATGGAATCATGTCCTATGGATTGTTAAATGGGATTATATTATAACAGCAAAGCAGGTTAATATCCTAAATGTTAATATCAAGCATGTTCCATGTCTTGTTAAAAGAACTAATATTTGTTGGTGGGATAAGTTTGATATTTTTAGTGATAGAGTTTATATGACCAAAGGGATTGTTCATATTAATGGACCACACCCTATTGTTTCTACAGCTAACTCCACACAGTCTCTAGAATAGTTGCTTAAAGCACTCATGGAATTTGTATCAAAGGAGAAGCTATTGGAGATGGTGGCAACTTTGTTTCAACCTTAAGAGTTGACTTCTTAAGCATCTTCCTCACCAGAATCAATGCAAGGCGACACTAGTCAAGCAAGGTTGGCAAAAGGTGATATAATGCAAGATTCCCAAGACACTTAGAGCTTTAAATACCAAGTCACCTTTTGTCAACTGTTATAGAACTAATTTATTCAACCCAACAAAATGGGAAAGTGGCTTTAGTTAGCTTTTATAAAGCTACTTTTGTACAAACCAACAAAAAAAAAAAGAAAGGAAGGTGGATTAGTCACCTTTTGTCATTTTTATAAAGCTACTTTATGCAAACAAACAAAAGAGGAAAGTGGCCTTAAGACACTTTATGTTAAGTCAATTTATGGAAAAACAACAAAAGGCATTAAATTGACTTCAAAGGAATCTTAGGTAGGGTTAAACCCCTTATTCAGAGGACTAGAAGTCCCAAAGGGCTCCTTTCTTCCTCCCTCCATCTTAATCTTCCAATATCACTTTCACTCTGTCTTGTAAAATTTCTTTCCTCTCTTTTTCTATCTCCTTGTAAGCATGTAATGTCTTCGAAATAATTTCTAAAAGTTTTCTTTCTTTTTGTTTACATTTGATATGTAAAGTTTTCATTCTTTCCTTAATATCTTTTATTAGTCAAGATTGGTCTTGTTATTGTAATCTTGTAATGTCTTGGAAATAAAGATCTTATTTCTAGAAGTTTTCTTTCTTTGCTTTTACATTTTATTTGTAAAGTTTACCTCATTTCTCTTAATATCTTTTTATGTAGTCAAAGCATTAGCCATAAAATAGTTGACAGTGATATAATGAGTTAGATGGATCATAGAAAACCAGAATAACTTTCTCATAGTAATAGGAATAGTAATTTTCCTATTAAAAATAAAAAAATTGTTATAAATAAAAATTTTGATAAAAATTATTTGCAAAATTAGATTTTTCCTTCTGCCTCTCCTTCCCATGTTTTTATTTCTTGGGAATAAGTTCACTCCTTTAGTTGCAATGACTCATTCACAAAAATTAAACATGAAATTAACATTACTATAAGCACCAAACAATGTATGGATTGCAAGAATAACAACCTTATGATATGACCTTCTGAATCCATGAAATTCCATCAAATGAAGGAGTCATTGATCTTGATTATCTCATTTTGTAGGTAATGAAAGGTACAATTCTAGAAGAATGCATCAGTCGGTTCATTTCTTAACAAGTTCACTCTAGTTGCAAGGACTCATTCACACAAATTGAACATGAAATTAGCATTGCTGTATGCACCAAACATTATATTCGTCATGATGATAACGAAAATATGAATCTTGCACTCTAACTTGATTATCTCTTCTCGTAGGCATTAAAGGGTTCAATTCTAGAAGAATGCAACTATTGATTCATTTTTTGGAAACAAGTTCACCCCTTTAGTTGCAAGGACTCATTCACATAAAATTGAACTTGATACTAACTTTGGTGTATGCACCAAACATTATATTAATCATGATAAACATAACCTTATAACTTTTTCCTTTTAAATCCATGAAATTTCATCTGATAAAGGAGCCATTGATCTTGATTGTCCCTTCTTGTAGGTATTGAAAGGTTTAATTCAAGAAGAATGCGTCATCAGTTCATTTCTTGGGAACAAGTTCACTCCTTTAATTGCAAGCACTCATTTTGACAAATTGAATATAAAATTAACATCGGTGTATGCATCAAACATTATATTAATCATAATAACAGTGAACTTATGACTTTCACACTCTAATTCCATCAAACAAATTGATCTTAATTGTCTCTTTTGTAGGTATCAAATGTTTTAATTTTAGAAGAATGCATCGGTCAGCTCATTTTTTGGATCAATTTCACTCCTTTTTTCAAAGACTCATTCACAAAAATTAAACATGAAATTAACATTGTTATTATATACACCAAATATTTTATTAATCATGATAATAACAACCTTATGACTTTTGCACTCTGAATCCATGAAATTCCATCAAACAATGGAATCATTGATCTTCATTATTTTTTCTTATAGGTATTGAATGGTTTAATTCTAGCAGAATGCTCATTTCATGCAAAAAAAGTTTACTCCTTTAGTTGCAAGGACTCATTCACACAAATTGAACATGAAATAACATTGGTCTATGCACCAAACATTATATTCACAATCTAAATCCTTGAAATCCATAAAACAAAGGAGTAGTTAGTCTAGATTGTCACTTCTTGTAGGTATTGAATGGTTCAATTCTAGCAAAATGCATTTTCTAATTCATTTCTTGCTAACAAGTTCACTTCTTTAGTTGCATGAACTCATTCACACAAATTGAACATGAATTAACATTGGTGTGTGCATTAAACATTATATTAATTTCCAAAAAAAACAAACTTATGAGTTTTGGATTATAAATCCATGAAATTTCATCAAAAAAAGGAGTCATTGATCTTGATTTTCTCTTCTTGCAAGTATTGAGTGGTTCAATTATAACAAAATGCATCTGTTAGTTCATTTCTTGTGAGCAAGTTCACTCCTTTAGTTGCAAGGACTCATTCACACCAATTGAACATGATAGTAACATTAGTCTTATAAAATGATTTATTTTAATTGTCTTTTCTTGTAGGTATTGAATGGTTCAATTCTAGTAGAATACATCCTTTGGTTCATTTCTTGCTACTAAATTCACTCCTATAGTTGCAAGGACTCAATCACACAAATTAAACATGAAATTAAGATTGTTGTATGCACCAAACATTATATTAATCTTGATAATAATGACCTTAAAACATTCACTCTCAAAATTCATGAAATTCCATCAAACAAAGAAGTCATTCATCTTGATTTTCTCTCATATTGTAGGTATTGAATGGTTCAATTCTAGAAGAATACAACTGTCAATTCATTTCTTCAAAACAAGTTCTCTCCTTAAGTTGTAAGGACTCATTCTACACAAATTGTACAAGAAATTAGCATTGGTGTATGCACCAAACACTAAATTAATTATGATAATAACAAAATTATGACTTTCACTCTTTGAATCCATGAAATTCCATTAAACAATGGAGTCTGTGATCTTGATTGTCCCTTCTGGGAGGTATTGAGTGGTTTAATTCTAGAAAAATGCATCAGTTGGTTCATTTCTTGGGAACAAGTTCATTTCTCTAGTTTCAAGGGCTCATTCATGCAAATTGAACAAGAAACTAATGTTAATGCATGCACCAAACATTAACTTAATTGTAATAGTAATAATCTTTTAACTTTTTCTCTTAAGTACATGAAATTCCATTAAATGAAAGAGTCATTTATCTTGATTGTCCTTCTTGCAAGTATTGAGTGGTTCAATTCTAGAAGAATAAATCTTTCTGTTCATTTATGATGATCAAGTTCACTCCTTTAGTTGCAAGGACTCATTCACTAAAATTGAACGTGAAATTAAGTTTGGTGTATACACCAAACATTATATTAATTGAGATAATAATGATCTTTTTTTTTATTTTTGTGCTTTGAATCAATGAAATTTGATCCAACAAAGGTGTCATTTATCTTAATTGTCTCTTCTTGTGGGCATTGAATGGTTCGACTCCTATGGAATTCATCCTTTGGTTCATTTCTTAGTAACAAATTTAATTATTTAGGTGTGAGTACTAATTCACACAAATTGTACATGAAATTCACATTGGTGTATGCACCAAACATTATATTAATTGTGAGAATAGCAACCTTATGTCTTTGGCCATATGAATCCATGAAAACCCATCAAAACAAAGGGCCTTTGTTCTTAATTGTCACTTTTTATAGGTATTGCAAGTTTAAATTCTAATATCTGTTGGTTCATTTCTTGCAAACAAGTTCACTCCATTAGTTGTAAGGACACATTCACAAAATTTTACCATGAAATTAATATTGTTTTATCCACCAAACATTATAATAATCATGAAAATCATGACTTTATGACTTTTACATACTGAATCCACGAAATTAAATCAAACAGAGGAGTCATTGATCATTATTGTCTCTTCTTGTCAGTATTGAATGTTTCAATTCTAGAAGAATATATCCTTCAATTCATTTCCTAGGAACAAGTCCACTCCCTTTAATATAAGGACTCTTTCACACAAATTAAACATGAAATTAACATTGGTTTATGCACCAAAAATTTATTTTAATGACAATAATAATGACTTTATGATTTTTTCGCTTTAAATCCATGAAATTCTATCAAACAAAGGAGTCATTGATTTTTATTGTCTCTTTTTGTAGGAATTAAATGGTTTAATTCTAGAAGAATGCTTATGTTGGTTCATTTCATGGGAATAAGTCCACTTGTTTAGTTGTAAGGACTTATTGACACAAATTAAACATGAAACTAACATTAGTTTATGCACCAAAAATGGTGTTAACTAGGATAATAACAACCTTCTCACTTTTGCACTCTAAATCCATGAAATTCCATCAAACAAAGGAGTTATTGATATTAATTGTCTTTTCTTATAGGTATTGAATGGTTCATTTCTAAAAGAATGCATTTGTTGATTCACTTCAAGTGATTAATTTCACTCCTTTATTTGCAAGGATTCATTCACACAAAATAAACATGGATTTAACATTAAAGTATGCACCAAATATCATATTAATCTTGATAATAACAATCTTATGGCTTTCCCACTCTAAATCTATGAAATTCCCTCTGACAAACATCTCATTGATCTTGATTGTCTCTTTTTGCAGGTATTGAATGGTTCAATTCTAGTAGAATGCATCATTCAATTCATTTCTTGCTAAGAAAATCACTCCTTTAGTTGCAAGGACTCACACAAATTGAATGTGAATTAACACATGACCTTATGACTTTGGCCTTCTGAATTCGTGAAACTCCATCAAAAAAAAAAAAAAAAGAAAGAAAGAGCCATTGATCTTGATTGTCACTTCTTGCAGGTATTGAAAGTTTCAATTCTAGTAGAATGCAACTGTTGGTTCATTTCTCAGGAACAAGCTGACTCCATTAGTTGAAAGGAGTCATTCAAAAAAATTAAACATAAAATTAACATTGGTTAACTCCCCAAACATCATATTAACCACAATGATAACGACCTTATGACTTTTGCACTCTAAATCCATGAAATTTCATTAAACAAAGGAGTAATTGTTCTTAATTATCTTTTCATGAAGCTATTAAATAGGACTCCTTTATTTGCTAGGACTCATTCACACAAATTGAAAAAGAAATTAATGTTGGTGTATGCACCAAACATTCAATCAATTGTGAGAATAATTACCTTATGACTTTGGCCTACTAAATCCATGAAATTCCATCAAACAAAGGTGTCATTGATTTTAATCATGTCATCTTATAGGTATTGAATGGTTCGATACTAGAAGAATGAATTCATCAGTCCATTTCTTGAGAACAAGTTCAATCCTTTAGCTGCAAGGAATCACTCACACAAATTGAACAAGAAATTAACATTAGTATATGCACTTAACATTAATTTAATCACAATAATAACAAACTTATGACATTTTCTCTCCAAATCCATGAAATCCATCAAAAAAAAAAAAAGGACTCATTGATATTGATTGTCTATTATTGCAGGTATCGAGTGGTTCAATTTTAGAAGTATAAATCCAAAGGTTCATTTCAAGGGATCATGTTCACTCTTTTTGTTGCAAGGACTCATTAACAAAAATTGAACATGAATTCAAGTTTGGTGTATGCACCAAACATTATATGAATTGCAAAAATAATGAACCTGTGACTTACACACTTTGAATCCATGAAATTCCATCAAAAAAGGGTGTTATTGATCTTGATTGTCTTGTCTTACAGGTATTGAATGTTTCCATTCTATAAGAATGCATCCATTGGTTCATTTCATAGGATTAAGTTCACTCCTTTCGTTGTAAGGACTCATTCACAGAATTTGAACATGAAATTAATATTGGTATATGCATTAAACATTATATTAATTATGATAACAATGACCTTATGACTTTTGCACACTGAATCCATGGAATTTCATCAAACAAAGGAGTCATTGATTTTGATTGTCTCTTCTTATGGGTATTGAATGGTTCAATTATAGCAAAATGCATCTATCAATTCATTTCTCGGGAACTAGTCCACTCCCTTAGTTGTAAGGACTCATTCACACAAATTAAATATGAAATTAATATTGTTTTATGCACCAAACATTACATTAATCACGATAATAATGGCCTTATGACTTTTGCTCTCTAAATCTATGAAACATCATCAAATGAAGAAGTCATTGATCTTGATTGTATCTTTTTGGAGGTATTAAATGATTCAATTTGAGAAGCATACATCCGTCAGTTCATTTCTTAGGAGCAAGTCCACTCCTTTCGTTGTCAGGACTCATTCACACAAATTAAATAAGAAATTAACATTAGGGTATGCACCGAACATTATATTAATTTTTATAATAACCTTTTAAATTTCACACTTGGAATCCATGACATTCCATCAAACAATGGAGCCACTGATATTGATTGTCTTTTCTCGTAGGTATTGAATGGTTTCATTATAGTAAAATGCATTTATTGATTCATTTTTTAGAATGAATTTCAATCCATTAGTTGCAAGAAATCATTCACACAAATTAAATAAGAAATAAACATTAGTGTATGCTCTAAACATTATATTAATCGTAATAATAATGATATCATGACTTTTGCACTCTGAATCCATATAATTTCATCCAACAAAGGAGTATTGATCTTTATTGTCTTTTTTTGCAGATACTAAAAGGTTTAATTCTAGCAGAATGCATCCTTTGGTTCATTTTTGCTAACAAATTCACTCTTTTTGTTGCAAGGACTAATTCACACAAATTGAACATGACATTAACTTTGGTGTATGCTAGAATAGCAAGCTTATAACTTTAGCCTTCTGGATTCAGAAACTCCATAAAAAAAAATGTCATTGATCTTGATTGTGACTTCTTGCAGGTATTGAAAGTTTCAATTCTAGTAGAAAGCATTTGTTGGTTTATTTTTGGTGAACAAGTTCACTCCATTAGTTACAGGACACATTCATAGAAATTGAACATGAAGTTAACATTACTTTATGCACCAAGCATTATATTCATTATGATAATAACAATCTTATGACATTTGTACTCTAAAACCATTAAATTCCATCAAACCTATGAGTGATTAATCATGATTGTCTTTTCTTGAAGGTATTAAATGGTTCATTTCTAGAAAAATGCATACATTAGTTCATTTCTTGGGAACATGTTCACTCCTTTAGTTGCTAGGACTCATTCATAGAAATTGAATGTCAAATTAACACGGTTTATGCACCAAACATATATCAATTGTTAGAATAATGACCTTATGACTTTAGCCTTCTAATTCCATGAAATTCCATCAAACAAAGGAGTCATTGATCTTGATTGTCTCATCTTTTAGGTGTTTAATGGTTCAATTTTAGAAGAATGCATTTGTTAGTTCATCTTTTGGGAACAAATTTACTCCTTTAGCTGCAAGGACTTATTCACACAACAAATGTTGGTGTATGCACCAAGCATTAAATTAATCATGATAATAATGAACTTATGACTTTAGCCTTCTAATTCCATGAAATTCCATCAAACAAAGGAGTCATTGATCTTGATTGTCTCATCTTTTAGGTGTTTAATGGTTCAATTTTAGAAGAATGCATTTGTTAGTTCATCTCTTGGGAACAAATTTACTCCTTTAGTTGCAAGGACTCATTCACATAATAAACATTGGTGTATGCACCAAGCATTAAATTAATCATGATAAAAATGAACTTATGACTTTTGCTTTATGAATCCATGTAATCCCATCAAACAAAGGAGTCATTGATCTTGATTGTCTCCTCATTCAAATATTGAATGGTTCACATCTAGAAGAATGTAATCACTGGTTCATTTATTGGGATTAAGTTCACCTTTTTGGTTACAAAGGCTCTTCACAGAAATTGAACATAAAATTATCATTGGTATATTGACCAAACGTTATATTAATTGCCATAATAATGACTTTACGACTTTCATGCTCTGTATCCATGAAATTTCATTAAACAAAAGAGTCTTTGATCTAAATTGTCTCTTATTATGAGTATTGAATGGTTCAATTCTAAAAGAATGCTTCTGTCTATTCATTTCTTGGGAACAAGATTGCTCCTTTACTTGTTAGGACTCATTTAGACAAACTGAACAAGAAGTTAACAATGGTGTATACACCAATCATTATATTAATTACAAGAATAATAACCTTATGACTTTTGCACTTTGAATCCATGAAATTCCATTAAACAAAAGAGCAGTTGATATTGCTTGTCTCTACTTGCAAGTATTGAATGGTTTAATTCTAGAAACAAGTATCCTTTTGTTGCAAGGACTCATTCACACAAATTAAATATTCAATTAATAGTGGTCTATGCAGCAAACATTATATTAATTGCAAGAATATTGACCTTATGACTTTATCCTTCAAAATCCATGAAATTCCAGCAAACAAAATATTCATTGGTCATGATTATCTCTTCTTGTAGGAATTAAATGGTTCAATTCTAGCAAAATACTTCTGTTGGCTCATTTCTCACTAAAAAATTCTTTGAAAATTGAACCATTGAATACCTATAAGAAACAATCAAGATGAATGACTCCTTTGTTTGATGGAATTCATGGATTCTAAGTGCAAAAATCATAGAGTCATCATTATTGCAAATAATATAATCTTGGGTCCACAAAATAATGTTAATTTCTTGTTCAATTTTTTTGAATGAGTCCTAATAATTAAATGAGTGAACATGCTTGCAAGAAATGAATTAATGGAAGCATTCTTTTGGAATTGACCCGTTAATACCTGTAAGAAGAGACAGTCAAGAACAATGACTTCCTTTCTTTGATGGAACTTTATGGATTCTAAGTGTACAAAAGTCATGAGTTGGTTATTATCTACAAATGCATCATTGCAACTAAAGTAGTGAAATTGATTCCAAGAGATGAACCAATGGATGCATTATGCTAGACTTGATCCATTCAATACCTAGAGGAAGAGACAACTAAAATCAATGACTCCTTTGTTTGATGGAATTTCATGGATTCTAAAGGCCAAAGTCATAAAGTCATTACAATCGCAATTGATATAATGTTTGGTGCATACACCAATGTCAATTTCATGTTCAATTTGTGTGAATGAGTCCTTGCAATGAAAGGAGTGAAATTGATCCCAGGCCAGGAGATGAACCAACCAATCAATGCATTCTTCTTTAATTGAACCATTCACACCTGCAAGAAGCAAAAATCAAGATCAATGACTCCTTTGTTTAAAGGAATTTCAAGGACTCAGCTCGTGAAGGTCATAAGGACGTTATTATCACTATTAATATAATGTTTGGTGCATACACTATTGTTAATTTCATGTTCAATTTGTGTGAACGAGTCCTTCCAAATAAAGGAGTGAAATTGAATCCAAGAAATGATCTGACAGATGCATTCTGCTAGACTTGAAACATTTAATTCCTAGAAGAAGAGATAATCAAGATTAATGACTCCTTCATTTAATGGAATTTCATAGATTTAGAAGGCCAGAGTCATTAGGTCATTATTCTCACAATCAATACAATGTTTGGTGCGTACATCAATGTTCATTTCATGTTTAATTTGTGTGAATGGGTCATTTCAACTAAAGGAATGAAATTCATCCCAAGAAACTAACCAATTGATGCATTCATCTAGAATTGAACCATTCAATTCCAGCAAGAAGAGACAATAAAGATCAATGACTTCTTTGTTTGATGGAATTTTATGGATTTAGAGTGTGAAAGTCATAAGGTTATTATTATCACAATTAATAAGATGTTTGGTGCATATACCAATGTTTATTTCATTTTCAATTTGTGTGAATGAGACCTTGCAACTAAAGGAGTGAAATTGATCCCAAGAAACAAGCCAACCAATGCATTTTTCATTAATTGAACCATTCATTACCTACAAGAAGGGACAATCAAGATCAGTGATTCCTTTGTTTGATAGAATTTCATGGATTTAGAAGGCCGGAGTCATAAGGTTATTTGCCTTACAATTAATATAATGTATGGTGCATACCCCAATGTTTATTTCATGTTCAATTTAAGTGACTATGTCCTTGCAACTAAAGGAGTGCACAAGTTCCCAGGAAATGAACCAATGGATACATTCTTCTAGAATTGAACCACTCAATTCCTATAAGAGAAAAATGAAGATCTATGACTCCCTTTTTTGGTGGAATTTGATGGATTTAGAGTGTCAAAATCATTTGGTTATTATTATTGTGATTAATATAATGTTTGGTGTATAAACAATGTTAATTTCATGTTCAATTCATGTGAATGAATCCTTGTAACTAATGAAGAGGATGTGATAGCAAGAAACGAACTGACATATGTATTCTACAAGAATTGAAACATTCAATACCTACAAGAAGAGACAATCATGATCAATGACTCTATTTTTTATGGAATTTCCTAAATTCATAGTGCGAAAGTCATAATGTTGTTATTATTGTCATTAATATCATGTTTGGTGCATACACCAATATTAATTTCATGTTAAATTCCTCTAAGTATTTCCTTGCAACTAAAGGAGTGAAACTGATCCCAAGAAATGAACCAACCAATTCATTGTTGTAAAAGTAAACCATTCAGTACCTGCAAAATAAGACAATTAAGATCAATGACTTCCTTGTTTGTTTGAATTTAATGGATTTAAAGTGCAAAAGTCACAAAGTCATTTTTATCACAATTAATATAATGGTTAGTGCAAACACCAATGTTAATTTCATGCTCAATATGTGTGAATGAGTCCTTCCAACTTAAGGAGTGAACTTGTTAGCAAAAAATGAACTAACAGATGCATTTTGCTATAATTGAGCCATTTAGTACCTGCAAAAAGAAGGAATCACGATCAACAACTCCTTTGTTTGAGGGACTTTCATGTATTCACTGTTCAAAAGTCATAAGATCATTATTTTCCCACTTGATATAATGTGTAGAGCATATGCCAAAGTTAATTTCATATTCAATTTGTGTGAATGTGTCCTTGCAAATAAAGGAGTGGAATTGATCCCAACAAATGAATTGATAGATGCATTCTTTTAGAATTGAACCATTCAATACTTGCAAAAAGAGACAATCAATCAAGATCAATGACTCCTTTGTTTGATAAAGTTTCATGGATTCAGATGGCCAGAGTCATGAGGTCGTTGTGCTTGAATTTGATATAATGTTCGATACATACTCCAATGTTATGTTCAAGTTTAGTTGTGTGAATGAATATTTGCAACTAAAGGAGTAAACTTGATCCCAGGGAATGGACTAACAGATAATTCATTCTAGAATTGAACCACAAAATACCAAAAGGAAGAGACAATCAAGATCAATGACTCCTTTGCTTGATGGAATTTCATGGATTTGAGTTAGAAAGTCATGAAGTCATTGTTATCATAATGAGTATAATGCCTACGTAAACCAATGTTAATTTCATGTTCAATTTGTGTGAATGAGTCTTTCCAAGTGAACGAGAGAACTTGTTAGCAAGAAATGAACTAATGGATGCATTTTGCTACAATTGAACCATTAAAAACTTGTCAAAAGAGACAATCAAGATCATTAACTCCTTTGTTTAATGGAATTTCATGGATTTAGAGTGTGAAAGTCATAAGGTCATTTTTAGTACTATATATATAGTGTTTGATGCATAAACGAATGTTAATTTCATGTTCAATTTATGTGAATGTGTCCTTACTACTAAAGGTGTGAAATTGTTCCCAAGAAATGGACTAATGCATTATTCTATAATTGAACCATTTAATACTTACAAGAATAGACAATTACGATGAATGATTCCTTTGTTTGATGGAATTTCATGGCTTCTGAAGGCCAGAGTCATAAGGTTGTTATTCATGCAATTGATACAATGTTTGTGCATGCACCAATGTTTAACTACATGTTCAATTTGTGTGAATGAGTCATTGTAGCAAAAGGAGTGAACTTGATCTTGTGAAATGGACTAACCGATGTATTCTTTAAGATTCAAACCACTGAATGAGCCCCTTGTTTCATGGAATTTCATGGATTTAGAGTTTTAAAGTCATGAGGTCATTATCATGATTAATACAATGTTTTGTGTATAAATCAATGTTAATTTCATGTTTAATTTGTGTGAATGAGTTCTTGCAATAAAAGGAGTGAATGTTTTAGCAAGAATGAACTCACAAATGTATTCAACTACAAATTGCAATATTCAATTATTGCAAGAAGAAACAATCAAGATCAATGACTCCTTTGTTTGATGGAATTTCATGGATTTAGAGTATGAAAGTCATAAACATGTTATTATCACAATTAAGAAAATGTTTTTTGCATACACCAATGTTAATTTAATGTTCAATTTGTCTAAATGAGACCTTGCAACTAAAGGAGTGAATTTGATCCCAAGAAATGAATTGATAGATGCATTCTTGGAGAAATGAACCATTCAATACCTGCCAAAAGTGACAATGAAAGTTAATGACTCCTTTGATTGATTGAATTTCATCAATTTAGATGGTCCATCATAAGGTTTTTATTCTCACAATTGATACAATATTTGGTGCAATCATCAATGTTAATTTCATGTCCAATTTTTGTGAATGAGTCCATAAAACTAAAGGAGTGAACTAGTTCCATAGAAATGAACTAACAAATGCATCCTTCTAGAATTGAACCCCTCAATACCTATAAGAAGAGACAATCAAGATGAATGACTCCTTTTTTTGATGGAATTTCAACAAACAAACTGACAAATGCATTTTTCCAAAATTAGAACACTCAAAACCTACCAGAAGAGACAATAAAGATTGATGACTCCTTTTTCTGGGGGAATTTCATGGAGGTTATTATTATTGTGATTAAAATAATGTTTGGTGCATAATACAATGTTAATTTCACCTTCTATTTGTATGAATGAGTGCTTGCAACTAAAGGAGTAAACTTGTTAGCAGACAATGAATCAAATGATGCATTTTACTAGAATTAAACCATTCAACACCTGCAAGAATAGACAATCAAGATTAATGACTCCTTTTTGAACATCAAATTAAGATGTACACAAAAAACATTATATTAATCATGATACTAATGAACTCACACAATTTGAATATGAAGTAGACCATGCTCCAAACATTATATCAAATGCTAGAATAAGAACCTTTTGACTTTTGACTTTTGCTCTCTTAATCCATGAAATTTCATTAGAAAAAGGGAGTCATTGATCTTGATTGTCACTTTTTGTAGGCATTGAATGGTTTAATTCTAGAAGAATGCATGCATTGATTCCTTTCTTGGGATCAAGTTCACTCCTTTTGTTGCATGGACTTATTAACACAAATCAAACATGAAATTAACATTGGTGTATGCGCCAACCTTATATTAATCACAATACTAAAGAATTCATGACTTTGCACTCTCAATCAATGAAATTCCATCAAAAGAATGAGTCATTGATCTTGTTGGTATTAGGTGGCTCAATTCTAGAAGAATGTATCCATCAATTCATTTCTTGTCCTTTGGTTGCAAGGATTCATTCACACAAATTGAACATGAAATTAACATTGGTGTATGCTCCAAACATTATATCAATTGTGAGAATAACAACCTTATGACCTTTGCACTCTAAATCCATGACATTCCATTAAACAAGGCAGTCATTGATCTTGATTGCCTCTTCTTGCCATTATTGAATGGTTTAATTCTAGTAGAATGCATCTGTTGGTTCATGTCTTGGGATCAAGTTCACTCCTTTACTTACAAGGACTCATTCTAACAAATTGAGCATGAAATTAACATTGGTGTATGCATCAAACATTATATTATTCCTAATAATAATTACCTTATGGCTTTCACACTCTAAATGCATGAAATTCTATCAAGCAAAGAAGTCATTGATCTTCATTGTCTCCTTGTGTGGTTCAATTCTAGTAGAATGCATCTTCAATTCATTTCCTACTATCATGTTCACTCCTTTAATTGCAAGAACTTATTCAAATGAATTGAACATGAAATTAACATTGGTTTTCAAACCAAACATTCCATTCATTGTGATAGTTACAAACTCATGAGTTTTACCCTCTCAATTCATGAAATTTCATCAAGCAAAAGAGTCAATTACCTTGATTGTCTCTTCTTGTAGGTATTGAGTGGTTTGCACCTAGAAGAATGCATCTGTAGATTCATTTCTTGGAAACAAGTTCGCTTGTTTAGTAGCAAGTACTCATTCACACAAATTGAACATGCAGTAGACTTTGGCATATGCACCAAACATTTTATCAATAGCAAGAATAACAACCTTCTCACTTTTGCCTATTAATCCATGAAATTCCCTCAAAAAAAGAGAGTCATTGATCTTGATTGTCTCTTTTTGTATGCATTGAATGGTTCAATTTTGGAAGAATGCACGTATTTATTCATTTCTTGGAATCAAGTTCACTCTTTTTGACACATGGACTCATTCAAACAAATCAAGCATGAAATTAACATTGGTGTATGCACCAACCTTATATTAGACACAATAATAATGACCTTATGACTTTCACACTCTGAATCCATGAAATTGCATCAAACAAAGGAGTCATTGATCTTGATTGTCTCTTGATGCAGGTATTAAATGATTCAATTCTAGTAGAATGAATTAATCATTGCATTATGGTAGAATTGAACCATTTAGTACTTACAAGAAAAGAAAATCAAGATCAATGACTCCTTTGTTTGATGGAATTTCATGGATTTAGAATGTGAAATTCATAAGGTTTTTATTATCATGATCATTATAATGTTTGGTACATACAACAATGTTAATTTCATGTTCAATTTGTATTGCAACTAAAGTTGTAAACTTATTAGCTGGAAATTAGTTGATGGATGCCTTTTACTAGAATTGAACTAGTCAACACATGCAAGAAGAGACAATCAAGATCAATGACCCCTTTGATTGATGGAATTTCATGGATTTATACTGTGAAAGTCATAAGGTCGTTAATATTATGATTAATATATTATTTGCGGGATACACCAATGTTAATTTCATGTTCATTTTGTGTGATGTCTTTGCAACTAAAGTAGTGAACTTATTAGCAAGAAATTAATTGATGGATGCATTCTAGTAGAATTGAACTAGTCAACACATGCAAGAAGAGACAATCAAGATTAATGACTCATTTGTTTGATGGAAGTTCATGGATTTATAGTGTGAAAATCACGAGTTCATTATTATTGAGATTAATATAATGTTTGGTGCATCTACCATTTATGTTAAATTTGTCTAAATGAGTCCTTGCAACCAAAGGAGTGAACTTGATCCAAGAAATGAGCTGATGGATGCATTTTTGGAGAATTGAACCACTCAATACCTACAAGAAGAGACAATCAAGATCAATGACTACTACTTAGATAAAATTTCATGGATTAGAAGTACAAAAGTCATGAGTTCCTTATTATCAAGTTTAATATAATGTTTGATGCATACACCAATGTTAATTTCATGTTCAATTTGTGTGAATGAGTCCATGCAACTAAAAGAGTGAACTTCAATGCAAGAAATGAACTGATGGATGCATTCTTCTAAATTTAAACCATTCAATGCCAACAGGAAGAGACAATTGAGGTTAGTGATTCCTTTATTTGTTGGAATTTCATGCATTTAGAGTGCAAAAGTCATGAGGTCATTATTATCATGATTAAATTAAGTTTGGTGCATAAACTAATGTTAATTTCATGTTCATTTTGTGTAAATGAGTCCTTGCAACTAAAGTAGTGAATGTTTTAGCATGAAATGAACTGATAGATGCATTCTGTAATAATTGAACCTTTTAATACTAGTAGGAAGGGTCAAACAAGATCAAAGACACCTTTGTTTGATGAAATTTCGTGGATTTTGCTTGCAAAAGTCATTGAACATGAAATTAACAATGGTGAATGCACAAAACATTATATTAATCATGATAATAACTCCCTTATGACTTTTGCCCTTTGTATCCATGAATTTCTCTCAAACAAAGGGGTGATTGATCTTAATTGTCTCTTTTCGTGGGTCTTGAATTCAATTTAGAAGAATGCAACTGTCAGTTCATTTCTCGAGACCAAGTTCACTCTTACAGTTTCATGGACTCGTTCACACAAATTGAACATGATATTAACTTTAGTGTTTGCATCGAACATTATATTAATTGGGATAGTAATGTCCTTATGACTTTTTCCTTTTCAATCCATGAATTGAATATTTCAATTCTATAAGAATGCATCTATTGGTTCATTTCTAGGGAAGAAGTTAACTACTTTAGTTGCAAGGACTCATTCACCCAAATGGAACATGGAATTAACATTGGTGTATGCACCAAATCTTATAATAAAAGTGACAATAATGAAGACTTTCGCACCATGAATCCATGAAATTTCAACTACTCATTGATCTTGATTGTCTCTTTTTGCCAGTATTGGATAGTTTTATTCTAGAAGAATGCATCCGTCAGCTCATTTCTTGTGATAAAGTTCACTCCTTTTCTTGAAAAGAGTCATTCACACAAATTGAACGTGAAATTAAAATCAGTGTATACACCACACATTATATTAGTTGTTATAATAACAACCTTATGACTTTTACACTTTGAATCCATGAAATTCCATCAGAAAAAGGAGTCATTGATCTTGATTGTCACTTCTTGCAGGTATTGAATGGTTCAATTCTAGATGAATGCATCTTGTAGTTCATTTGTTGGAAATCAATTCATTCCTTTAGTTTCAAGAACTCATTCACACAAATTGAACATGAAATTATTCTTGGTATATGCACCAACCATTATATTAATTGTGATAATAACAAACATTTGACTTTTGCAGTTTGAATCCTTGAAATTCCATCAAGCAAAGGAGACATTGATCTTGATTGTCTCTTCTGCCAGGAATTGAATGGTTCAATTCTAGAAACATGCATCCATGTATTCAATTTTTGGAATCAAGTTCACTCCTTTAGTTGCAAGAAGTCATTCACACAAATTAAACATGAAACTAAGATTGGTGTATACACCAAACATTATCTTAATCACAATAATAATGAACATAAGTCTTTTCACTCTAAATCCATGAAATTCCATCATTGAAGGGAGTCATTGATCTTGAATGTCTCTTCTTGCTGGTATTAAATGTTTAATTCTACAAGAATGCATCCTTTAGTTTATTTCTTTGGAACAAGCTCACTCCTTCAGTTGCAAGGATTCATTCACACAAAGTTAATGTAAAAGTAAGATTGGTGTATGCACCAAGCATTAGATTAATCACGATAATAACAAACTTATGACTTTTAGACTCTAAATGCATGAAATTCCATCAGTGAATGGAGTCTTTGATCGTAATTGTCTATTCTTGCAGGTGGTCAATGGTTCAATTCTATAAGAATGCATCCTTCAGTTCATTTCTAGGGAAAAATTTCACTCCTTTAGTTGTAAGCACTCAGTCACACAAATTGAACAGAAAATTATCATTGGTGTATGCACCAAATATTATATTAATCGCAATACTAATGAAATTTTTGGGATCAAGTGGTTGAATGGTTGGTATAGAATGGTTGAATTCTAGATGAATGCATCTGTGAGTTCATTTGTTGGGATCAAGTTCACTCTTTTATTGGCAAGCACTCATTCACAAAATTGAACATGATATTAACTTTGGTGTAAGCACCAAACATTATATTAATCGCAATAACATCAAATTTTTTACTTCACACTCTGAACCCATGAGTCTCTTCTTCCAGGTTTTGAATGGTTGAATTCTAGAAGAACACATCTACTGGTTCATTTCTTGGTAACAAATTCACTTCTTTAGTTGTAAGCACTTATTCACACAAATTGAACATGAAATTAACACTGGTATAGGCACCAAACATTATATTAATTGTGATAGTATAGAACTCACGGCTTTCACACTTTGAATCCATGAAATTCTATCAAACAAAGGTGTGATTGTCACTTCTTGCTGATTTTGAGTGGTTCAATTCTAGAAGAAAGCATTGATCAATTTATTTCATGGGAACAAGTTCACTCTTTTTGTTGCAGCAAATCATTCACATGAATTGAACATGAAATTAACATTGATGTATGCATTAAAAATTACATTTATCATGATAATAATGACCTTACGAATTTTGCACTAATAAATCATGAAACTCCATCAAACAAAGGAGCCATTGATCTTGATTGTCACTTCTTGCATATATTGAGTGGTTTAATTTTAGAAGAATGCATCTGTTGGTTCATTTCTTGGGAACAAGTTCACTCCCTTGGTTGTAGTGACACATTCACACAAATTGAACACAAAATTAACATTGGTGTATGCACCACACATTATATCAATTGTGAGAATAATCACTTTATGACTTTGACATTCTAAATTGATGAAATTCCATCAAACAAATTGAACCATTAGTTGCAAGGACTCATTCATACAAATTGAACATGAAATTAACATTGGTGTACGCACCAAACATTATATTAATCATGATAATTACCACTATATGAATTTTGCATTTTGAATCCATGAAATTCCATTAAACAAAGGGGTCATTGATCTTGATTGTCTCTTCTTGTAGGTATTGAATGGTTGAATTCTAGAAAAATGCACTTTGGTTCATCTCTTCCAATCAAGTTCTCTTCTTTAGTTGCAAGGACTCATTCACACAAATTGAACATGAAATTAACATTGTTGTATGCACCAAACATTATATAAATTCCAATAATAATGACCTTATATCTTTTGCACTCTGAATCCATGAAATTCCATTAAAAAAGTTTGTCATTTATCCTAATTGTCTCATCTTGCAGGTATTGAATGGTTCAATTCTAGCAGAATGCATCCATCGATTCATTTCATGTGAGCAATTCTACTTTAGCTATAAAAACTCATTCATACAAATTAAACATTGAATTAATATTGGTGTATCCAACAAACATTATACTAATTGCAAGAATAACGTAATTATGACTTTTGCAATCTGAATCCATGAAATTCCATCACACGAAGGAGTTGTTGATAATGATTGTCTCTTCTTCCTAGTATTGAATGGTTCAATTCTACAAGATTGCATCCATTAGTTCATTTCTTGGGACCAGGTTCACTCCTTTCATTGCAAGTACTCATTCATACAAATTGAACACGAGACTAACATTGTTGTATGCACCAAACATTATATTTATCATGACAAGAAGGAACTTATGACTTTCAATCTCTAAATCCATTATAATCTATCAAACAAAGGAGTCATTGATCTTAATTGTCTATTTTTGTAGGTATTGAGTGGTTCAATTCTAGAAGATGGATCTGTCAGTTCATTTTTTGAGAATCTCTCCTTTATTTGGAAGAACTGATTCTCACAAGTTGAACATGAAATTAACATTGTTGTATGCAACAAGTATTAATATCAATTGTGAGAATAATGACCTTGACTTTTGCACTTTGAATCCATAAAATTCCATCAAGCAAAGGTGTGATGATAAACAATCCATCAACCAAATGACTTTCACACTCAGAATCCATCAAATTCCACCAAACAAGGGAGTCATAAGATCGTTATTTTCCCACTTGATATAATGTGTGGAGCATATGCCAAAGTTAATTTCATGTTCAATTTGTGTGAATGTGTCCTTGCAACTAGATGAGTGAAATTTGTCCCAACAAATGAATTGGCAGATGCATTCTTTTAGAATTGAACCATTCAATACTTGCAAGAAGAGACAATCAATCAAGATCAATGACTCCTTTGTTTGATAGAATTTCATGGATTCAAATGGATAAAGTCTTGAGGTCGGTGTGCTTGAATTTGATATAATGTTTGATGTATACTCCAATGTTATGTTCATGCTTAATTGTGTGAATGAATCATTGCAACTAAAGGAGCCAACTTGATCACAAGGAATGGATTGATGGATGATTTCTTCTTGAATTGAACCATAAAATACCAAAAGGAAGAGACAATCAAGATCAATGACTCCTTTGTTTGATGGAATTTCATGGATTTGAGTTTGAAAGTCATTAAGTCATTGTTATCACAATTAGTATAATGCCTAAATAAACCAATGTTAATTTCATGTTCAATTTGTGTGAATGCGTCTTTCCCAATGAATGAGAGAACTTGTTAGCAAGAAATGAATTGATGGGTGCATTCCACTACAATTGAACCATTCAAAACCTACCAGAAGAGAATCAAGATCATTAACTCCTTTGTTTAATGGAATTTCGTGGATTTAGTGTGTGAGAGTCATAAGGTCAATTTTATTGTAATTAATATATTGTTTGATGCATAGACTAGTGTTAATTTCATGTTCAATTTAAGTGAATGAGTACTTGCAACTAAAAGTGTGAAATTGTTACCATGAAATGAACTGACTAATGCATTATTCTAGAATTGTTTGATGGAATTTCATGGCTTCTAAAGGCTAGAGTCAAAATTGCAACAAAAAGAGTGAATGTTTTAGCAAGAATGATCTGACAGATGCATTCTACTACAACTACACCATTTAATTACTACAAGAAGAAACAATGAGATCAATGAATCCTTTGTTTGATGGAATTTCATGGATTCAGAGTGTGAAAGTCATAATGATGTTATTATTGCAATTACTAAAATGTTTTGTGCACACACCAATGTTAATTTAATGTTCAATTTGTTTAAATGAGACCTTGCAACTAAGGGAGTAAATATGATCCCTGAACAATGAATTGATAGATGCATTCTTGGAGAAATTAACCATTCAATACCTACCAAAAGAGATAATGAAAATTAATGACTCCTTTGATTGATTGAATTTCATCAGTTTAGATGGTCCATCATAAAGTTGTTATTCTCGCAATTGATGCAATGTTTGGTGCAACCACCATGCAACTAAAGGAGTGAACTAGTTCCACAGAAATGAACTGAAGAATGCATCCTTCTAGAATTGAACCCTTCAATACCTATAAGAAGAGACAATTAGGATGAATGATTCCTTTGTTTGTTGGAATTCCAACAAATAAATCAATGAATGCATTCTTCCAGAATCGAAACACTCAAAACCTACTAAAAGAGACGATAAAGATCAATGACTTCTTTTTTTGGGGGGAATTTCATGGGTATAGAGTGCACAAGTCATTAGGTCATTATTATCGTGATTAAAATAATGTTTGGTGCAAATCACAACATTGATTTCGCCTTCTATTTGTATGAATGAGTGCTTGCAACTATAGGAGTAAACTTGTTAGCGAACAATGAATCAAAGAATGCATTCTACTAGAATTGAACCATTCAACACATGCAAGAATAGATAATCAAGATCAATGACTCCTTTGATTGATGGAATTCCATGGATTTTGAGTGCGAATGTTATGAGGTTGTTACAATTGCAATTAATATAACATTTGGTTCATACACCAATGTTAATTTCATCTTCAATTTGTGTTAATGAGTAGTTGCAACTAAAGGAGTGAACTTACTCTAAAGAAATGAATTGATGGATGCATTCTTCTAGAATTGAACCATCCAATACCTGTGACAAGGGACAATCAAGATGATTAACTCCTTTGTTTGATGGAATTTCGTAAATTCAGAGTGTGAAAACCATAAGGTCACTATTATCACACTTAATATAATGCTTGGTGCATGCACCAATATTAATTTCATGTCCAATTTGTGTGAATGAGTCCATGCAACTAATGGAGTGAAATTGATCAATGAAATGAACCAACTAATGCATTATTCTAGAATTGAACCATTAAATACCAACAAGAATAGATAATCAAGATGAATGACTGGAATTTCCTTGCTTCTAAAGGTCGGAGTCATAAGGCCATTAGCCTCACCATTAGTATGGTGCATACCCCAATGTTTATTTTATATTCAATTTGAGTGACTATGTCCTTGCAACTAAAGGAGTGCACATGTTCCCAAGAAATGAACTAATGGATACATTCTTCTAGAATTAAACAAATCAATACCTACTAGAAGAGAAAAATGAAGGGCTCCCTTGCTTGGTGGAATTTTATGGATTTAGACTGCAAAAGTCATTTGGTCATTATTATCATGATTAATATAATGTTTGGTGTATGAACAATGTTAAATTCATGTTCAATTCATGCAAATGCGTCCTTGCAACTAATGAAGAGAACGTGATAGCAAGAAATGAATTGGCATATGTATTTTGCAAAATTTTAAACATTCAATAACTAAAAGAAGAGACAATCATGATCAATGACTCCATTATCTAATTGAATTTCCAGAATTCATAGTGTGAAAGTCATAATTTTGTTATGTCCAGTGCATACACCAATGTCAATTTCATGTTAAATTCCTCTGAATAAGTCCATGCAACTAAAGGAGTGAAATTGATCCCAAGAAATAAACCAACCAATGCATTGTTATAGAATTAAACCATTCAGTACCTGAAAATTGGGACAATCAACATCAATGACTTCTTTGTTTGACAGAATTTGATGGATTTAGAGTGAAAAAGTCATACCTACAAGAATAGACAATCATGATCAATAAGTCCATTGTTTGACAAAATTTCAAGCATTTATTGTTTGAAAGTCATCAGTTTGTTATTATCAGGATTAATATAATGTTTGTTGTATAAACCAATGTTAATTTCATGTTCGATTTGTGTGAATGAACCATTGCAACTAAAGGAGTGAAGTTGATCCCATTAAATGAACCGATAGATGCATTTAGGATAAATATAATATTTGGGGCATAAATCATTGTTAATTTCATGTTCCATTTGTGTAAATGAGCCCTTGAAAGTAAAGGAGAGAACTTGATAGCAAAAAATGATCCAGCAGATACATTATGCTAGGATTAAACCATCCATTACCAGCAAAAAGTGACAATTGATATAATGTTTGATGCTTACACCAATGTTAATTTCATACTCAATTTTTGTGAATGAGTCGTTGCAACTAAAGGATTGAACTTGCTCCCAAGAAATGAACTAATGGATGCATTCTTCTAGAAGTGAACCACTTAATACCTGTAAGAAGAGACAATCAAGATTAATGGCTCCTCTGATTGTTGGAGTTTCATAGATTTAGTGTTTGAAACTCATGAGTTTGTTATTATTGAGATTAATATAATGTTTGGTGCAAACCAATGTTAATTTCAACTTCAGTTTGGGTTAATGAGTTGTTGCAACTAAAAGAGAGAACTTGTTAGCAAGAAATGTACTAACAAATGCATTTTTCTACAATTGAACATTCAATACCTACAAGAGGAGGCAATCATGTTCAATAACTCCTTTGCTTGATGGAATTTCATGGATTCCAAGTGCAAAAGTAATAAGGTCGTTATTCTCACAATTGATAAAATGTTTGGTGCATACACTAATAATAATTTAATGTTCAATTTGTGTGAATGAGTCCTTGCTATTAAAGAAGTGAACTTCTTCCCATGAAATGAACTTATGGATGCATTTTACTAGGATTGAACCATTCAATACCTAAATGAAGTGATAGTCATGATCAATTACACCTATGCTTAATGGAATTTCTTGGATTCAAAGTGCAAAAGTCATAAGTTCATTATTATCATGATAATATAATGTTTATTGCATAACCAATGTTAATCACATGTTCAATTTGTGTGAATGAGTCCTTGCAACTAAAGGAGTGAATGTGTTGGCAGGAAATGAAGAATAGATTCATTTGGCTAGAATTGAACCATTTAGCACTTACAAGAAGAGATAATCAAGATCAGAAACTCCTTTGTTTGTTAGAATCTCATGGATTTAGCAAGTAAGAGTCATGAGTTCATTATTATCTGGATTATACTTAAACTAGTGTTGATTTGATGTTCAATTTGTGTGAATGAGTCCTTACAACAGAAGAAGTGAACGTGTTAACAAGAAATGAACCAACAGATGCATTCTGCTAGACTTGAACCATTCCATACCTACAAGAAGAGAGTCAAAATCAATGGCTCCTTTGTCAAATGGAATTTCATGGATTTAGTGTGTGAAAATCGTGAGTTGTTTATCATCAGGATTAATATAATGCTTGGGCCATAAAGCAATGCTATCTTCATGTTTAACTTGTGTGAGTGAGTCCTTGCAACTAAAGAAGTGGATACATTAGACCTACGGATGCAAAAGTCATGAGTTCATTATTATCAGGATTAATATAATATTTGGTGCATAAATGAATGTTAATTTCATGTTCAATTTGTGTGAATGAGTCCTTGCAACTAAAGGAGTGAACATGTTAGCAAGAAATGAATTGACATTTGCATTCTACAAGAATTAAACCATTCACTACCTACAAGATGTGACAATCAGTATCAATGACTACCATGTTCGATTAAATTTCATGGATTGAGTGTGTGAAAGTCATGAGTTAGTTATTCTTGGGATTAATACAATGTGTGGTGCATAAATCAATGTTGATTTCATGTTTGATTTGTATGAATGAGTCATTACTACCAAAGGAGTGAACATATTAGCAAGAAATGAACCAATAGATGCATTATGTTAGAACTGAACCATTCAAAACTTGCAAGAGGAGACAATTAGGATCAATGACTCTGTTATTTGATGGAATTTTATGGATTTAGAGTATGAAAGTCTTGAGTTCATTATTATGAGGATTAATACAATATTTTATGCATAAATCCATGTTAATTTTTTGTTCAATTTGTGATAATAAGTCCTCATAACAAAAGGAGAGAACATGTTTATGAGAAATGTATCAATTGATGGAATTTGCTTGAATTGAACCATTGAATACCTGGAAAAAGAGAGAATCAACATCATTGTCTCCTTTGCTTGATGGACTTTCATGGATTTAGAGTGTGAAAGACATATGGTCGCTATTACTATAATTAATATAATGTTTGGTGTATAAACCAATGCTAATTGCAAGTTCAATTTGAGTGAATGAGTTCTTGCAACTAAAGGAGTGAATGTGCTAGCAAGAAATGAACTAATGGATGCATTTAGCGAGCGAGGAGGAACTTGTTTGAGAGAAATGCATCAATGGATGGATTTTGCAAGAATTGAACCGTTCAATACTAGGAAGAAGAGACAATCACCGTTAATGGGTCCTTTGTTTTATGCAATTTCTTGGGTTCAGAGTATGAAAGTCATAAATTTATTATTATTGGGATTAATATAATGTTTGGTGCATAAACCAATCTAAATTTCTTGTTCAATTTGTGTGAATGAGTCTTTGCAACTAATGGAATGAACTTCATCCCGAGAAATGAATTCAATGGATGCATTATTCTAAATTTCAACCATTCAATACTTGGAAGAAGAGACAATCAAGATCAATGACTCTTTGGTTTCATGGAATTTCATGGATTTAGAGTCCGAAAGTCATAAGGTCATAATTATCACAATTAATTTAATGTTTGGTGCATACACCAATGTTAATTTGAAGTTCAATTTGTGTAACTATTTCCTTGAAACTAAGAGTGTGAACTTGTTAGGAAGAAATAAACCAATAGATTCATTTTGCTAGAATTGAAGCATTCAATATCTACAAGGTGAGTCAATCAAGTTTAATGACTTCTTTTTTTGATGCAATTTCATGGATTTAGAGTGTGAAAGTCAAGAACTTGTTAGTATTAGGATCAATATAATTTTTGGGGCATAAACCAATGTTAATTTCTTGTTCAATTTATGTGATGAGTCCTTGCAAATAAAGGGGAGAACTTGTTATTGAGAAATTTTGTGACAAATGGATACTACTAGAATTGAAACATTTGATACCTAGAAGGAGAGACAATTAAGATCAATGACTCCTTTGTTAATGGAATTTCATAGATTTAAAGTGTGAAAGTCATTAGTTCATTCTTATCATGGTTGATATAATATTTTATACAAAAACCAATGTTAATTTCAGCAACATATGCATTTTGCTAGAATTGAACCTTTTAAGGCCTGTAAGAGGAGAAAATCAAGATCAATGACTCCTTTATTTGATGGGATTTTAAGGATTTAGTGTTTGAAAGTCATGAGTTCATTATTATTAGGATTCATATAATGTTTGATGCATAAACCATTGTTAATTTGATGTTCAATTTGTGTTAATGAGTCCTTGCAACTAAAGGAATGAATGTGCTTACTAAAATGAACCAATAGATGCATTCTGGTAGAAATGAACCATTCAATACCTGCAAGAAGAGATAAACAAGGTTAATTACACCTTTGTTTGATGGAATTTCATGGATTCAAAGTGTAAAAGTCATAAGGTTGTTATTATCATGATTAATATAATGTTTTCTGCATAAACAAATGTTAATTTCATGTTCAATTTGTGTGAATGAGTCCTTGCAACTAAAGACATGAACAAGTTAGCAGGAAATGAACCAATAGATGTATTATGCTAGAGTTGAACCATTCTGTACCTGCAAGATGAGACAATAAATATCAATGACTCCATTGTTTGATAGAATTTCAAGGATTTAGTGTGCAAAAGTCATGTTCTTGTTATTATTATCTAGATTAAATAATGTTTGGTGCATGAACCAATGTGAATTTCTAGTTCTATTTATATGTGAATGAGCCCTAGCAACTAAGCAAGTGAACGTGTTAGCAAGAACCAACAAATGCATTCTGCTAGAATTAGATCATCATTCAATAACTGCAAGGAGATACAATGAACAAGTCATTCATGCATAAACCAATGTTAATTTCATGTTCAATTTGAGTGAATGAGTCCTTCCAACTAAAGTAGTGAATGTATTAGCAAGAAATGAGCTGAGGGATGCATTGTGCAAGAATTGAACCATTCAATACTTGTAAGAAGAGACTCATTCACACAACTTGACCATGAAATTAACATGGTGTGTCCAACACTCATTATATCAATTATGTTAATAATGACTTTATGACATTGGCATTCTAAATCAATTAAATTCCATCAAATAAAGGAGTCATCGATCTTGATTGTCTCTAGTTGCCGGTATTTAATTGTTCAATTATATAAGAATGCATCTGTCAGCACATTTCTAGGGATCAAGTTCCTTTACTTGCAGTAACTCAGTCACACAAATTGAACATGGAATTCACATCGGTGCATGCACCAAGCATTATATTAGTCACGATAATAACATTGTTATGGCTTTTGCTCTCTAAATCTAGGAAATTGCATCCAAAAAAGGAATCATTGATATTGATTGTCTCTTCTTGCAGGTATTAAATGGTTCAATTGTAGAAGAATGCATTTGTCTGTTCATTTCTTGCTTACAAATGCATTCCTATAGTTGCAAGGGCTGATTCACACAAGTTGAAGATGAAATTAACTTTCTTTTATGCCCCAAACATTGTATTAATCACAAAAATAACAAGCTCATCACCTTCACACTTGAAATCCATGAAATTCCACTAAAGGAAGGAGTCATTAATCTTGATTGTCACTTCTTGCAGGTTTTGAGTGTTTTAATTCTAGAAGAATGCATCTATTGGTTCATTTCCTAAGAACAAGTTCACTTCTTTAGTTGGAAGAACTCATTCACACAAATTCAGCATGAAATTAACATTGGCGTAGATACCAAACATTCTATTAATCATGATAATAATGATGTTATGACTTCACACCCTAAATCCACGAAATTGCATCAAACAAAGTAGTCATTGATCTTGATTGTCTCTTCTTGCAAGCATT
Organism: Rhizophora mangle; assembly: GCA_037832345.1. Classification (NCBI taxonomy): domain Eukaryota; kingdom Viridiplantae; phylum Streptophyta; class Magnoliopsida; order Malpighiales; family Rhizophoraceae; genus Rhizophora; species Rhizophora mangle. The sequence continues at coordinate 8,601 of JBAPLJ010001292.1, read as the reverse complement.
CAATGGTTGAATTCTAAAAAAATACATCCATGAAACAAAGGAGTCATTGATCTTGATTGTCTCTTCTTGCAAGCATTCAATGGTTGAATTCTAAAAAAATACATCCATGAAACAAAGGAGTCATTGATCTTGTTTGTCTCTTCTTGTAGGAAATGAATGGTTTAATTCTTGAAGAGTGCATCTATCAGTTCATTTCCTAGGAGCATGTTCACTCCTTTAGTAGCAATGATTCAATTTAACATTGTTGTATGCACCAAACATTATATTAATTGCAATAATAATGAATTTATGACTTTTTTAGTCTGAATCCATCAAATTCCATGAAACAAGTGAGTCATTGATCTTGCTTGACCCCTCTTCTTGGTATTAAGTGGTTCAATTATAGAAGAATGCATCTATTGGTTCATTTCTTATGAACAAGTCTATGATAACAACCAAGTTTTGCACAATATTTTGCCTCATACTTAATATTTTATACATGTTTGATAGTCTAGATGATGTAATTTGAGTGGCTTCTCACTTAGTTGTCCATATGCCTAATTATTAGAATAATCTGGCAAAATTTAATTTTTGCTTAGTTTACATACTTTGATTATTTCTTATGTTACAGGAGGTTTCTTTTAACGAAACCAATTTCTATGGATAGCTGAGAGATTGAGCTATGACTTCCACCAGGAAACCGCATGCAAATTCCAAACCAATTGGACAAGGCAAAATATTGAACTCTGATCATGAGAGGGGCGCTGGACAGAGCAGATCAGCCATGCATTGCTTGGTTTTTTGGTCATATCTCATAAACAGGAAAGATTTTAGTAGCCAAATTTGAGTCCTTGGAAAGTTAACTCAAATAGCTACAACTCTTGTGAAGGAAATAGAAGAAGATAAGGCCATCTCAATGGAGTTATGCACGGGTGAAGTTCAGCAAGCCTCCATGGAGCTGGAAACTAGGCTGATTTGTATGTTTTGGGGCATGATACTCCACCATCCAAATTTAAAGCTTGGAATCATGTCCAAACCACTTGGGATTAATGTCCAAGTTGAGGAATAATCCATTCTAGAAGGTAGGAAGATGAAGAGGCAAGCATGAACGGCCAAAGAAGCATTTAAGTGCAAGAAAGATGAAAAGGCAAGCATGAACGGCTAAGGGAGCATTAAGTACAAGGAAGATAAAGAGGGGTGAATGAACATAGAAAATGGGGGAGAGAGGACAGAAGAAAATGGCTGATTCTTCTCATTTTTGCATTTCTCTTTCCTTTGTTCCATGATTGTGTAAATCATTTCAACTCTAGGGTTCTTGAACTCATGTACCTAGAGATCATGTTCTATCATTGAATGAATGCATTTTGGTTTTCTCAGCCCTGCCTTATTCTCATTTGGTTACTTAACGGGATTCCTTAGGTGATAAAACAGATTGGTTTCGGTGAGTTAAGGAGTGTCTTGAGAGATACCGATTGGAAACTTGAGTCATGCTTAGGATGAGATTGAAGGGCAGATTTGCTACTTAGGTTAGTAAATTCTGGTGCTTAGGCTAGTTAGATTGCATGATAATTGTGCGATAGCAAGTTTTTCATGAGTCATAGTTAGTCAAATCTAGGTGATCGTCTAGAGATTTTAGGGAGTGTAGAGTCGTCTAGTGTGAGATCTCAGCTAGAACTAAGGCTAACCAACTAGACATACATTCCTATATCCTTAGGAATTAAGGATAGGTCATCAAGGTTCAAGAATCACTGGAGTTAGTCTCATATCATATAGTCTAAATAAAATAATACATTGGTTCATTGGGAGACAACTAGGGTCATGCCACTAACTACAAACCTTCAGGCCACCCAAAAAATTAATTTGACTAACACAAAAATCGAATTTGTCAAATTTTGGCACTGTTGCCAAGGAACCAAGGTATGTTTATGACCTTATCTTGTTTACTTGTAAATATTTAACCACTTTTGTAGGTGCCTTATTGCTGGTCACGGCTAAAGAAAGGAGGGGAAGAACATCAATTTCAAGATAGGATAATCCATCTCAACCGGTTCTTTTTCTTCCTTAGCTACCTCACGTGGCTTTCTACCAACATCCAACCAGCATAAGTTTTCTTGTGACTCTCCTTTTTACTTTCTAATCATTGATGTTGTTTGATTCATGTTTGCTTTAGTTTATTCTCTAATTATTCTATTGATTTAGCTTTAATTTGTCTATTTATTTAAGTTTTGATCAGTGTTAGTTAGATTTTGCTGGTTCTGTTGTCATTCCTTCCAGCTTTGCCTTGTTTCATTTTTTTTTTTAGTTGTTGTCTATTCCATTTTCAGATCGGCTTAGCTGCTCTTTACTGTTTAAGGTTGTTTTAGTCTATTGCAATTCTTGGTTGTTTGCTCTTGGTATGTTTAACTCTGTTTTATCCTTGTTCCAGCTTTATTTTTCATGGTTTGCATAGTGTATGACTCGGTCAACTAGCAATTTATTGTTTGATTTCAACCCAGAAATAGAACAAACATTGAGTAGATGTCATAAGACTGCATGATCATCATCATTTCTATCAACTTTATCTTCATCTAGATTCATTAAGGAAGAATATCAAGAATCAGAGTTAGCCAAGGATAACAACATGGATGGAAATAACAAAAATAACAATCAAGCTTTGAAAGAGCTAGCAGCACCTAATATCAATTACCAACTTATATGTATTTAGTTTCCGGGTGTTGAAGCTAACTTCGAACTTAAATCTAGATTCATTCATTTGTTGCCTAAATATCATGGCCTTGCAGGTGAAAATCCCCATAAACATCTCAAGGAATTTTATATTGTCTATTCGACAATGAGACCACAAGGGATCTCCGAGGATCATGTCAAGATCCATGCATTTCCATTTCCTTTTGAGGGAGCTGCAAAAGATTGGCTTTATTATCTCCACCCTGATGCCGTTGAAAGTTGGAATGACATGAAAAATGCCTTCATCGAAAAGTGTTTTCCTTCCTTGCATACTGCTACCATCTGCAAAGAGATTTGTGGGATCTGATAGCATAATGGTGAGACCCTCTATGAATACTGGTATCAATTTAATAAGTTGTGTGTGAGCTATCCATTTCACCAGATATCAAAACAACTTTTGATCCAGTACTTTTATGAAGGTTTACTTCCCATGGATCGTAGTATGATTGATGCAGCAAGTGGTGGCACACTAGTGGATAAGACACCCCTGGCCACTCGAGCATTAATTGAAAACATGGCAATGAATTCCCAGCAATTCAGCACAAGGGCCACATTTCCATTTCAAGGAGTACACAAAGTAACAGCCACATGTCAAGATCATCAAAGAGTGGAGTACTATCTTGACGAACTTACCTTGCTTGTAAGAAGAATGGCTGTAGATCAACAACAACCAGGCCAAGGGGGTTCTCGACTTGCCCCTAGAAGCCAAGTTTGTGGTATTTGTGCAAGTTCAAGGCATCCTACTGCTTCATGCCCAACATTGCCAGAGGAGTCAGAAGATCAAGTCCTTGTAGCAGGAGGATATCAAGGAAGGCCTTATCAACAGGAAAAGTGGCTTTAGTACGACCCATACTCAGTCACATACAACCTAGGGTGGCATGATCATCCCAACCTTCAGTATGGAAACTCAGGATCGACATCGCAAGAGCAACCAAGACAACCACCTTGGAAATTCGGCCAAGGTCAGCATCAACAGCAACCACATGGCCAAACACATCAACCACCTATACCTAGGTTCGAGTCATCTTTAGAGGATATGATGAAGCAGCTAATGACTCGCACCACGCAATTGGCTGATCAAAATATTTAATTCCAGTAGAAAACTGACTCAACCATCTAAGATCTGTGGATACAGATGACTCAACTAACCACTTCGATGAATGCCCTTCAACAACAAGTCTCTGGGCAATTGCCAAGCCAATCCATCCCCAATCCAAAAGGGGGTGTAAATGCCATCAAATTAAGGTTTGAAAAAGTGCTGGACGAGCAGCCAAGACTAGTGAAGGAGAAGGATGAAAAACAATCATCTGCTTCAAACCCGACCAAGACCCAAACAAGCCAGGAAGATCAAACCACCAAGGGAAAGGAGATAGCTGATCAATCCATTGAGCCACTCCAATTTTTTTTTCAGAGAATGAAGTTTAAGAAAAAGGATGAGATACTGGGAAAGGGTAAGGAAGTTCTGGAGATGTTTCAAAGGTGGAAGTCAACATTCCACTTCTTGATGCAATCAAGCAAGTGCCGAGGTACGCCAAGTTTTTGAAAGAGCTGTGCACAAATAAGTAGAGGCTCCAAGGAAGGGAGAAGGCCAGTATGAGACAGAATGTATCAGCTCTTATACAACCTCTACCACAAAAATGCAAGGATCCTGGTACTTTCACCATTCCCTGCATTATTGGTAACCAAAAGTTTGACAGGGCCTTGCTAGATCTTGGAGCTTCGATCAATGTTATGCCTCTTTCAATGTTTATTGAGCTAGATTTTGGACCATTGAAGGGAACAGAATTGGTTATCCAATTGGCTAACAGAAGTAACACCTATCCACTCAAAATAGTTGAGGATGTTCTAGTCCAAGTGGGTAAGTTGATCTTCCCTGCTGACTTTTACATTTTGGAAATGGAGGGTGAGACACAAAGCAGTCATTCATCTCTTATTTTTGGTTGACTGTTCCTTAAAATGGCACAAACTAAAATTGATATGCACTTTGGGGTGTTATCGATGGAATTTGGTGACTCAATTGTTCAATTTAAAATTCTTGAAGTCACGAAACACCCATCAGAGGATCATTCATTATTCCATATCAAGCTCATTAAGGATTTGGTGGAGGAAGTGCAACTCAAGCTTGAGAAGGAATTCCCAGAGATAGCTCATTGTGAAGATTCTCTAACTTGTGACATGACCCTTTTTGGGGGACAAGGAGCCCAAGAAGGTGCTAAATTTGAACAAAAGAAAGAAGTGTCACTTAACCCAGAACAACTTGAAAGAAGTGGCAGAAACAAAGTTGATCAATATATCTTGGAAAGTGCACTCTCTCCCTCTCCTTCACTTCCTTGTCATAGTGCACAGCTTGGGAATGATGTATGCAACATCTCTGATTCGTGTACACTTAGAGGAATCCCTGAGAGGATAGAACAAGTGGCATATTTGGCAGAACAGCAGGGAATGAACAGATCAAAACTGAGAATAACAAAGAAGGCTCAATTAGAAACAATTGAGAGCAAGTCAATCAAACTTCTTCCATCCATTGTACAACCTCCTGAGCTTGATTTAAAGCCTCTTCCAAAGCATCTAAGGTATGCATTCCTAGCTGAGAATAGCAAACGTCCAGTGATTATTGCTAGGAGCCTTGATGAGTTGCAGGAAGCTTGGTTGCTTAAAGTTTGATGGGAGCACAAGAAGGCTATTGGCTGGACACTTGGGGACATTACGGGGATTAGTCCAGCAATTTGCATGCATAAAATTTTCCTTGAAGAAGGAGCCAAACCCATGAGGCAACCACAATGAAGACTTAACCCACTTATTCTTGATGTTGTGAAGAAAGAAGTGTCCAAATTGCTTCAAGCTGGAATTATTTATCTAATCTCGGATAGTGATTGGGTGAGTCTAGTCCAAGTGGTGCCAAAGAAATCTAGAGTTATAGTCGTCAAGACTGAGAATAATGAATTGTTGCCAACTCATGTGCAAAATTCTTGGAGAGTGTGTATAGACTACTGGCAGCTCAACCAAGCGAGACTGAAGGATCACTATCTTTTTTCCTTTTTATTGATCAAAATTTTGAAAGATTGTCCAAGAAATCTCACTTTTGTTTTTGGGCACTTTTCAACGTCGTATGGTAAGTATTTTCTTTGATTTCTTGGAGGAAGGCCTGAAAGTTTTTGTGCATGACTTCACCATCTATGACTCCTCTTTTGATGAACGTTTAGAAAGAGTATCTCGAGTTCTTAAGAGCTGCACAGAAACTAACTTGGTCCTCAATTATGAAAAATGTCACTTCATGGTTGAGCAAGGAATTGTGTTAGGATATGTAGTTTCTAAGGATGGTATTAAAGTTGATCTGACAAAAGTTGAAATTATTTCTCATTTATCTTACCTTGCATGTGTGCAGGAAGTTCAATCTTTTTTTAATCATGCAGGGTTTTATCAAAGATTTATAAGGAGTTTTAGCAAGATAGCCCCCTCCCATTGACCAACCTTTTGAAGGCGAACATGAAGTTCAAGTTTGACAAGGATTGTTGTGCGCTTTCGACCAACTCAAGCATGCCTTGACACTGTGCTGATTGTGCAAGCCCCGGATTGGTCTCAACCATTTGAGTTAATGTGTGATGCATCCAACAATGCCGTGGGAGCTGTTTTAGCACAGAGTTTTAATGGGCAGCCACGAGTCATCCATTACACATCCCGCACACTTGATGCAGCTCAATCCAACTATACCACAACAGAGAAGGAGCTTTTGGCTATTGTTTTTGCTCTTGACAAGTTTATATCTTATTTACTTGATTCTAAAGTTATAGTTTTGTATGATCATGCAGTGCTTAAATACCTCTTGAAAAAGCTTGACACGAAGCCACAACTAATCCAATGGATGTTATTACTCCAAGAGTTCAAAGTTGAGGTTAAGGAGAGAAGCGGAGTTAAGAATTTGGTGGCTGATCATCTTAGCCGAATTGAAGGGAATCTAGAACCCCTTCCCATTCAAGATGACTTCCCAGATGAGCACCTCTTACAAATCCATGGTATATCCCAACATCAACACACTCCTTGGTATGCAGACTTAGTTAATTTCCTAGTTTCTAGGGTGATTCCCTTTGATTTTTCTAAGCATCAAGCAGACAAGCTTCAAAGTGAGTCCAAATATTATGTTTGGGATGATCCTTACCTTTGAAAATTTTGTAGTGATAACATCATTAGGAGATGTGTGCCTGAGCATGAGCATGAGTCTATCTTGAAGTTCTGTCATTCTAAAGCATGTCATGGACATTTTTGTTCTTTTAGAATAGCTGGGAAAGTGCTAGATTCAGGTCTTTATTGGCCAACTCTATTTTGTGATGTCCATGGTTTTTATAAACATGTGACCGATGTCAACGAACTAGGAATTTATCATGTAGGCAAGAGATGTTGTTTCGTAAAGTTTTTGATGTTTGGGGTATAGACTTTATGGGACCATTCCCAATTTTGTTCAGTTATATTTACATTCTTTTGGTAGTCGATTATGTTTCTAAGTGGGTAAAAGCTAAGGCTACCCAACTAATGATGCCAAAGTAGTGGCAAGCTTTGTCCATTCACAAATTAATTGTTTGGAGTTCCATGAGCTATCATCTCAGATTAGGGATCCCATTTTTGTAACCGACAAGTAGAAGCCTTGTTGAAAAAAATATGGCTTAGTTCACAAGATCTCCACCCCGTATCTCCCACAAATAAATGGCCAAGCTGAGGTCTCCAATAGAGAAAGCAAGTGCATACTTGAACAAATGGTTTAACCAAATTGGAAGGATTGGAGTGCATGGCTAAAGGAAGCATTATGGGCATACCGCACTACCTACAAAACCCCAATTGATATGTCCCCATACCAAATAGTCTATGGGAAGGCATTTCACTTGCCAGTGGAAATTGAACATAAAGCATATTAGGTGGTTAAAAGTTGCAACTTGGACTAGTCTGAGTGGGAGCTGAAAGGAAGCTACAACTTCAAGAGCTTAAGGAGATCCAAATGGAGGCTTATGAAAATGATCAGATTTACAGGGAGAGGACAAAACAGCTGCATGACCAAATGATTCACTGTAGGACATTTAAGCTCAGGCAATAAGTTCTTCTTTACAACTTAAGGCTCAAGTTCATGCCGGGTAATTTTACATTCTCTTTGGGAAGGACCTTTTCTGGTTACTCATGTGTATACTTATAGTACTGTGCAAGTGGAAGAACAACATCAAAAAGAAGGTTCATAATGAATGGCCATAGGCTCAAGCATTTCCATAAAGCACTTAGCCATGAAGAACCACTAAGAGAGGAATCACGTTTGCTAGATGCACACTACCCAACACCTTGATGAGCTTTTTAATCTCATCATTTTCTTTTAGTTGTAGGTGTTTGCTTGCATTAAATAAGGATAATTGCATAGCAGTTTCAATTATATTCATGAATAAAATTTCCCGGATAGTTGCCATGACAGCTGATGACACCGATAACAAAATATTAAACAACAAATTACATACTTATATTCCATGGCATTGATTGGTTTGAGTGAGTTCCATCATGGAATGAGCATGCTAGGAGCTAGATTTTGGGTTGCTTGGCCACTTTGATAGATAGAAACTAGGTGAGGATATTTGAGCCTAATTGAATGGATTACATCACATGCCATTCTCATCATTCATTAATGAGTGTCCACTCCTAGGAACTTTGCACACTAGAACTTGCTCTCATTTTTTATCAAAATCACATGACATTTGTATGCATGAAAATGATAGAGGCATCTTTTTCTTCCTAAGTTTGGGCCAAATAAGCCACCCCTTTTAAATTATGACCATTGCTAGCCCTATTAAGCCTTAAGCTTGTTTGTTCATAACCATTATATGTTCATGATTGACACCCCTAGACATTACAGAAAGAGCTTTTGATTTA